>JAQFVV010012479.1:3824680-4337180 GCA_028023455.1 Epiperipatus broadwayi | reverse complement strand
TATTTCTAAAAATACTCTAATTCTTGAATGAAATTGATTTATTTAAATTTTAAATTGTAAACTTTATAAAAAAAGATATCTTAAACAAAAAATATGTAAAATTCTAAGTGCTTTTTAAGAATTTTAATCTTCAGGCAATTTAAATACCCCACCTGATAACAGTTATTGAGCTATTGGAAAACAAAGTTATCTCTTTTATTCTGATGTCTAAGTATTAGTTTCACAACCTTTTCATTTCAATCAGAGAAAGTGTGCGATATTTCCACACACTTGCGATATTTAAAGTCAAAACATCAAGTCTTAATATGTTAAAAAAGACTTGTAAAATTTGAAAGAATAATATATATATATATGTTATTGAATGTAAAAGAATTATGATCATATTTTCCTTTGGCTGCGCAATATTAAAGCAGTTGCCATAACTTCGGGAAAGAAAACGTTTCTAATTTTTTTTTTCTCATGTGTCATAGCATCGTCCGGGAAGCGAACCCGCTAACACGGGACAACTATTTGTAAGGCGGACCTCTCGACCACCAATGCTTGACAAAACGTTTCTAATTGTATATGCATTTTAAAAGAATTTTATGATTTTTAAAAATTTATATTTGCCTATTTAAATCCTATTTACACTTTCTTTAATTGTCAGTATATGACCATGTGACATTGTCTATTATACCCACAATTAGTGGTTTGAACCTGAGTTGAACTTGGTCAGTATTTTAAGCAATTGAAAATTTGCAAGCAGGCTTAGATTTATTTAAGTAGCTAGGTAATAACCAAGTCAGCTAGCTATCCAATTCATCATCATCATTTACAATTCACACCAATCCTCTGTATAATGAAGATCTGTCTGATTTTAATTCAGTATATCTGATTTATAGTTTTTCTTTTTTCTTTTATTTTGGCATTTTTTTACTCATCCATCTAATTTGTGATCTATTTTTAGGTTCTACAATGTCTTAAAATTCATTTTGAATCTTTAACGTCCAGACATTGGCAATATTTTTAGTCACGTGGCCATCCCTGATCTACTTCAATCTTTTAATTTTTTATTAATTCCAGTTTAGATTCCCATCTCCTCATTAATAAAGATGGCATTACCATCTGATAATCATTGTTTTCTAAATATTTCAATAGATGACACTGGTGTAGCGAGAGAAAAGCTACTTTTATTTGCTGTAAAAAGTTGTAATTATAAATTTTATTAAACGCACATTATTATATTAAGTAATATTTACTAAGGCTGTAATGCTTATTTATAAGGTTACAGCCTTAGTAAATATTGCTGTAATAAACTAAAAAAAAAATAAATCAAGAAATATGTTGATAGCTATATTTCTTTTTTCAAAAAATTTTCTTATTAAATATGTATTTTTAATTTTTTATGAAAATTTAAAAACAGGAAAGCACAATTTATTCTTAATATAATTTAAATAATTTTCTACACTTCATGCATTAATATATGTAATGCCACTTTATTTTGAATATTATAAATGGAATGAATGTAATACAATTCTTTTATCTTAATGTAACCTTTATAATACTTTTTTTATTTTAATATAATCTGTTTATTCAACTGAATGATTTATTGATATACTTTTACTATATTTCCCGATAAACATACCTTTAAGACTAATAATGATAATACATTTAATTTTAAAAGAGACCAAAAATAAACTGTTTACTGCTTTTACCTTTACCAGATATTTATATAAGAGAAAAAATAAAGTATTTAATTAATGTTAGTAAAAAAAAAATCTGAAACGAATTGAATTTGAAAAATAAAACAAAACAAAATGTTTGTGAGGCATAAGTATGTGAATTAACATTCAGAGAATATATACGTATTTGTTGTTGTCTAAAAACAACATTTACATAGAGGCAAAATATGAATTTTTTCTACAGTACAGGCTTTTTTATATCTGCACTCTAATATGTAATATATAAAGAGTTTGAACTCAGACTTTCACACGACTCTCAACTATCCACGCTATCTCATACTGCTGACACACCTGATCACACACAAGCAAGTCTGAGTTCAAACCCCTACATAGAGGCAGAATATAATTTTTTGGAAGGGTTTGAACTGAAGATCAACCAATTACTTCTAGTATTCAACGTGATATAAATACCCCGAACAATTAATCATTTGATTCTATGTTGGTTAAATTTGACATATTGTTATCTCTCATAAAAAAATATATTTTTGCAATCTTTTATTGGAAGATGGGGGTAAAATAAAATGTGAGTAAAACAGTCAGAAATATGATCAACAACTGCTATTCTACTAAAAGCCAAAATATAGTATGCATACTTAATACTAAATGTAATTAGACCATTCATTATTAACTTTGTGTGAAAAGTCTATTTTATAAAGAATAGTAATAGAAGCTATATATCTTATATAAACTATAAATGCCAATATTTCTAACATTAAAAAAAAAATTCATATGATTGAAGGCCCCTGATCCACAATAATTATGAAAACAATAAAATTCAAAAAGGAACAAAAAGATTTTTTTTATTAATTATTTTACATTTGATATGATTAATTTTATGATAACTTTTTTTAAAGTTGTGAGTGACTGGAAATGATTTTGAATTGTGATTACGAACGTGTTTATACATATGTTTGTTAATATTTGTAACTTGAAAAGATCTATCTCTTTAATATTCAAGGCCATGGTTATGAAGAAAATTTATAAAAATTATATTTTGTTAGTATTTTTATTGTTTACAATGAAGTCAAAACTTTTCATATAGTAAAGCCACTCCGTACAACCAGAATAATCAAAGGATGCAAAAAGGTTTGTGCATAAAATCCCTATCTATTGCCTACTCATCCAATATCCCCAGATTAGTTTCTAGCTTTTGGCTAGGAGAGAAACCAAAATGTATGGATGCTGAATTAAGTTCAAATCTATATGATTATACAAGCAAATGAGCTTGAATTAAAAATATTAAGGTGTTTTCATTTTGGATTCAAAAGCTCTATAGTTATCTAAAAAAATAAAAAGCAGCTGCTGGAGGACTGCATTAAATCCTGAAATCTAGGTGCAGTGCTCTTATATACAGGTCTCCTCATTGATGAAATCCACAAGCTAGAATCTAGTCTGGGAATGATAGATGAGTAGGCACTCGATAAGGATTTTATGCACAAAATTTCCTGGATTTACTGATTATTTTGGCTTGCACTGATTGAGACTATTCTACGGAAAGTTTTGTCTTTGGGTACACAACTTGTGTAAATATTAAGAACGGGGTTCATATAATATCTTTATTGTTATATTTTTATTATATTATAGAGTGACAAACTTCCAAGTGCTGGATATATTACTGTAATTCTTCCACATCTTCACATTTCAAATGCATTTTTGTCTGAAATCAAAGATCTTATATAGATAGTAGATAAAAACACCGATAACTATGGAACAAATATAAAATTAGCCAATTCTTCTTGCAGCTTCATTTGAATTGACTTATATTTTGATTTGATATTTACCTCTTATTTACTATGCATACAAGATGCTGGACAGCAAATGAAAGTGAATTCATTTGTCATCTTTATTATGGATGACTTTAATACAGGTGCTCTATTAGTATATTCAGAGCTTGGAGGTTTATTATTCTAAATGTTACAGATTTAAATATAAGTGGTACATATTATATGTAAATTAAATCTATTTTTTTATGAATAAAAATAATTGCTTATGATTTTATGATGGAAACTTCATGTATATGATTTAAAAATATCTTGATTAGGTCTTTGAAATTTTTAAAATAAACATTAATCTGCTTTATTATATGCTGTAATATCTGAGTCTAAACCAAAACATTTCTATAAAATGTACACAATCACATCAAATAAAATAGTTTTAAATATTAATTCTTATTAAGCACGATGTCAGCATGTAATACTTATATAAGGCTAAAACCTTAGTACATGCACCTTGAGTGCTTAATTTTAGCAAGAAAGACCTCTACAAATGACAACGCAAGATTCAACTTTATATAGATTAGAGGCACCCTCTTATCTCTAACCTATTTTTCTTAATTATATAGGCAAATCTAAAGCATATTGATTTGGGAGCATCAAGCTAATATATTCTTCACTGATTAAGTCCACTATTTCTATTAAACATTAACCTTCACGAAATCTTTCGATTTACAACGAGTCAATATTCAGATATTAAATTGAAAAATATTTTGTATCAATTCAAAGTTTTTATAGAAAAAATTAAAACATAGCTAATATAAAACGATTTATTTAAAACTGCTACAAAAAGCCTTGAAGAATATTGAATCACCCATTGTACACCTTTTTTCAATAATAATTTTCTTAATATTATTATATAAGTTAATCACTGCTATTGCATTTTGATAAATATTCATCAGGATATGACAATATTTCAGTCTATTTCTTGATGATCTAATGCTTTAATCACTGTAGAAATGCTTATAGCATCAATTACCTTTTTATAACTTACAACCCAAAGGATAATGACAATTTATATTCATAAGTCCTTTTTATAACTTCTCTCAATAGTTGGATGTAATCAGCTGTGGTGAAATTATTTTTAAATCCAGTTTTTTCTATTGGTTGGTTAAAATTCAAAGTTTACTATAAAAGAATTGTAATTATCTGGAAAAAAAATTGTTTAGAATTGATAAAAGATTAATAGGTCTGTAATTTCTAGTTCCTTCTTTATCATCTTTTTTAAATATTAGTACTATAATTGCATTCTTCCAATTATCTGGTACATATTTCTCATTTCGATATTTGATACGTAACTTCACCAATAATGTTTCTGTTTCTTTATTTAACTTTTTTAAGATATTGATTTTTTAGAGGTTTCCCCTTTTTCATGAATAAAATTGCATGTCTCATTTCTTCATTTAAAATATTGAACAATTTAGAAGATATAATAATTATAGGGAATACTTTGGGTTTTTTATGCTCTTCATTATTGTATAATTTTTGTAAAACTATTCCCTCATTTAATGATATCATCTTTCATTTTATTAATAATTCCTTCTTTTTTTTTATGGCAGAAATACATTTTTTTTACTAATACCAAGATGTTGCTTGATTCTTTGAGCATCTTTCTTTTCTATAACTTTTCTTGTTATTTTACAAGTATATGTTCTTATGTCATTATTAACTCTTGTTCATATCATTTTGCAAAACTCTAGAGATTCACTTTATCTTAATGGATCATTTTTATATTTTTTAATATCCTTGCTTTTCTTTATACAGTGTATCAATTATTTTTGCTGCATCAATTACCCTTCCTATTAATTTGAATTCAAACCGGAAGTTTAAAAATGTAAATTGTGAATACTGTTTTTTTTAATATTTTACATCTCACTAATCAATGATCACATTCTATGTTGAATCTAATAATCTTGAAATACATATTTTCTGTTAGTCAAAATATAATCTAATTCTGTTGTATTTTTATTTGGATGCTTCCATGTCCATTTTCATTTAGAAATTTTGCTAAAGAAAAAATTATAATGTAACTTTTCTTTTTGATATGAACTCTACAATTTTGTGTCCTCTCTCATTCCCATCACCATGATCAAATTTACCCACACTACTTTTATCTTTCAATTCTTTATCAATTCTTGCATTAATGTCTTTCATGATAAGTTAAAAATATTGTCTGGTATGATCAAAAGCATTTTATATATTCCTAGAAAGATTCTCTACTTATTTATCACAATGAAAAAATTTTGAGGCATAATTATATAAATTATCTACATTTTGTACCTTCCATTAAGTTGCAATTCTGTCTGATATAACATCAATCCCCACAATGTTTTTGTTCACTTTTAATTTATAATGAATTCCATTTCACTCATGCCTTCAATATTTATGCCTTCATAGTAAAATACATGTCTACATTTTAATTGTCTCTGCACCTTTTCTTCCAACTTCACAAAATTCAACAATTCTAAATTCAAGATTAAGCAATCTTCCTCTAATTCATGCTATTTTTCTTCACTTGAAAATGATTTGCAGTTGTAAATAATTAAATAAAAGGTTGTAATTGAATGACATCATGGGTCTGCAATCAGAGGAGTCTTAGCACTTTCTCCTTCAACTGGCAATTTCTTTATTGGCTGGTGACTTTACAGCCTTTTTGGAATAAGGGCCATAATTTTATCTGTCATAATTATAAATATATATTTAAAAAAGAGATTCTTTACACAAATATTCATTTTACCTTCAAGATAACTCAAATGATTTTTCAAATAAAAACTGAACAGATACCCGGTGGTGATTCTTGATCTTAAACTCAGAGATAAAGTACCAATAAACTCACCATGCTGGATGCCATATTAGTGAGGATCCCATAAATGTTATTATACCATTTGATAATCATAATGCTAAACTCTCTATACAATAGTACCAACTCAGTGCAAGCCAGAGTAATCAATGGATACAAGAAGGTTTGTGCATAAAATTCCTATCTAGGACCTATTAATCCAATATCCCCAGACTAGTTTCTGATTTGTGGCTTTCATCAGTGAAGAGCCTTGTATCTGAGAGTACTTCCACAGCCTAGAAACTAGTCTGGGGATATTGGATGAATAGGCACTAGATAGGAATTATATGAACAAACCTTCTTGCATTGTTTGATTACTCTGGTTTGTACTGAGTTGTACTACTGTATGTAAAGTTTAGACTCTGTGTAAACAGCTTGTTTAAGCATAAAAAATGCTGATCTTGTGATGTTTAGTGGTTTAACAATTGCAATGATAGGTGTGTATGACATAGACATTAGAAATTTGTCTTATTTGTTATTTTTAAGGCCTCAGAAAGGGGTTAATGGGTCTCCTTTCAGTTAACAACAAACTCTTTTCTGTAGCAATAAATAGAATAATTTTTTTTCATAATTCCAATAATAGTCATATTTGAAGCTTTTAGTGTTTCACTCATAAGTAGTAACCCATAAGTTTATATGCATGTGATTTTTATATTTTATAGTTTGTTTTTTAGTATTAATCTTAATTCACAAATAAAAATAAATAATACAAAGTTTGAGCATTAGAAATGATGAAGTTGGAGTCATAATTTATGGACCTTGAGCTTCAGAGTTTGTCTGTCTATCACTGTATTAGATCATACAGAACAATTGAGGAAGTAAAGAACAATGCCAGGGTAAAAGTAAGTAAAGTAGAACCTCTCACTTTTTAATATCTGTTTTATTATTATTTAGTTATTAAATTTGTTAATCAAATATTAAAGTTCTTTAAATTATTTTTTTGTCTTTTTTCACGTTAAAATTATCAATGGTGGAATTTTATAAAACATCTTGACATTAAACAGACAACAAAATATGCTGTCACTGAAATATCATAACTACATGAATCACTGACAGTATGATATCATTTGATTATGGTCAAGATTTATTTAAACTTGATCAATATAAAGAATAGTATATAAATTAAAAAATGGTATAGATCTGGGATGAACCTGGGGTGTTGAAAAATCATCATTATCAACCCCAAGTCAAAATATAAAATTGAATATAAAAAGTATATAATGAAAAACTATGAGCAATGAATATTGGGAGCATGTTATGTGAGGACTAACTATAAGCAAGCAACTATAAGTTCACCAGCATTACATAAAATCAATTTCATCATCATCATGAATGATCAAAAATAAAAATAATAGTCCATCTTGTGACTGGATTTGAAATGGGTCTGCAATAGACCAGGATAATTATATAGCACTTGCCAGTTTGGGGCAGATTATTTAAACCACATTTTGGATGCACAAACTTAAGTGCTAATCCATAAGAATACCCTAGTAAAAAATGCAGGGATACTAAAACACGGTACTCATCATCAATGCTCTGGCCATTTAGTACTTCAATGTACTGACCAACTATAAACTTAATTTCTAAGAAATGTTGTGCTTTGGCTTTAAAATATGTTCCCTTTGTACCAATCCAGGATCATCATCAATTGGATGTCCATAAACACTAAATATAAACCCATTTTATATAACAGACCATTATGCATGAATTTAACACAGGAATAAAAGTTCTATAACTGCTACTGTAAACAAAAGATATAATCCTAACATATAATATTCTAAAACTATTTATTAATAACAATTAAAATAAAATTAAAGTCTGTTGAGTATAGCTACACATAAAAATTAAGCTTTCTGATTTGGATCAATTAAAAAAAATGAATTGTGATTTACAAATATGTCAATACATATAACACACTTATAATTAAGCACACAAATATGCAGTATAATAATTTATGAACATATTTGAATTGCCATATAATAGAAAAACATATGATTAATTTTCTTTATAAGAACACAGACATGACATAACATATGGGAATTGTCATATAATAATAATAAATTTAAGTTATCACATTTTAATGATACATAAATAATGATTATATATATATATTGAAACGGAAATCTCCAATCCCTTTCCGTTTCACCATCAACCTAATGACCTACTCGTCTGAACTAGTTTCGAACCTATTTTAAATGTAAAAATGTAATATATAAGTCGAGCAGGAAAACTTTGCTACAATGGCCGCTTGAATGGCATCATCCATTTACATACGAAAACACGCTATAATTAGACAGGTTTGATAAAATTATAGCGGAGAAATGCTCATAAATTATTATAAAATGTTTTATTAATTTTCAGTCAATTTTTAATTATATTCGCTATAATATTCGTATGTGGATGGATAATTTAAACCTTGGAATAACGGCAAAATGATTCATATATATTTAAGTTTAAATAAAAGTAATGTAAATGTTTTCTTTAATTTATTTAACGGTTTTCTGATTTAATGTTTTACATATATAGATTGAAACAAGTATTTTCTTTAAATTTGCTTTTTTTAATAAACAAATATGTTAAAAGTTATTTAGTTTTATAAAATAAGAATTATCTGTTCGTAATTAAAAATGAGAATTTTTGTAAACAAGATATCAATTAGTGACACACCCGGGTAAAAAAGTAAAATCTGTTTTCTGATTGATTTTTGTTTGCGACAAAAGACTTTTTCATTAAATCAGAATACCGTTCCTTCTGCTAAGTAATAACACCTGAAAAGGAATTTAATTAATGAAAATGAATCAAATTATATAGTTTATATATTTTGATACATTTTTTAAGGAAATTAAATATAAACACCTCGGAGATTTTATCAGTTGTTGCTAGAAATTGAATTATATTATTTTGCTTTAATTAAAGAAGTCAATTGGTCCCGAGGTTTCGAAATTCCAGAAAGGTGTTAAAGTTTAGTAGAAGAATATAAATAGGCCTTATTTTAAGCGGGAGGGGAGAATCCATCTTACTTTTGAAGAAAGTCAACAGGAGAAGTTTTATTATTGTTCAACTTTAACATATGTCTGGCTAAAGTCAGGCAAAATTTTGCTGCTTTCCTGTGATGGAATGCCTAGTTCAATCCATCAAATGCCAAAGGAACAACCAAGCTTACACCAACTAAATTGAAAATGCCATAAGCCGCCAAAGAAGTCACCTTCGTTTCCAGCTCGAATCTCTCCTTAGCTACAGAACTATTTTAGTATTATTTAAAATCGCAGAGCTCTGTGTGCATTTCAAAAACATTCATTATTTCTTCAAAAACAGGTTAGCTAACCATATTATTGAAATTTCTATCTAAATTGTTTCGAAATAATATTTAAATGAAATACTTTTTGCTAATACAATAGTGTAAACTGTCTAAATTGTTCCCTAAAATATTAAATTCTATAATATGAAATGCTTTTGTAAATTTCTGTGTTAATTAATATTTTGCTATATAATTTAATCACTTGCAGTTATATTTTGCTTTTCTTTTGCTTATTTTAATTATTGTTAGTTATTGCCTATGTTTATGAAGCGGTGATGCATTTAATTATAGAATATGTTTTTAAACATATAAATTTAAATTATTTATATAGCGTCATTTGAGTAAACTGTTCGAAACCCAAATTCATATTTTTGTCATTTAGTAAATTAATTAATATAAATATAAAATGTGGCTTTTCAACCTTTATTTATTACGTTACTAAAGATTAAACTAGCCTGGAGTGCAATTATAAGTATATTTTTTTAGTTAAGTATTCGTAAGTCCCTTATTAAATATACTTTTCCACCTTTTAAGAGTTTATTAGTTATAGATAACTAAAGAGATTGAACGGGATAAAGTAAAGTTTGTATATACATTCCTGTCAGTAGCATATCGTATTTCTCATGCTACAGAAGAGTTGGCTCTTTTGATCAAGCTGATAAACTTGTGTTCATTTAACATGTGATATTTCATTTATAATATCCTTTGGCTTGGCGGATGTGGAACTTATTAATATTTCTTTCGTTGTGCTGTTTCATATATAAGATGGAGCCACGGCATTGCCAGCACATCTTCTCTTATAGGGTAGTGCAGTAGCAAAGTCTGAGCTACGGGCCAGATTAGCACGTAAGTCCCCCGCCTCTGAACCAAATAAAGGTTCCCCATTAGCAGCATGATGACCGGTTCTTGGGTAAACCGTTGTTTGTCACAAAAACCCTAAAACTATTCTTCCATCCATAGAGCCACTTTATTATTATACTTTACTTGTTGCCTAGCGTATTAGTAAAATCATTTATAGCCAACTCTTTCCTCCCCCTAATATGCAATCTTCGGCATTGAACCGAAGCATTCTTGAAAACCTGTTCGATCTTAAGCTATCTGGGACGCTTTAAAAGCCCATAGTTAAAATAAATTTATTATAATTAAGATGTATTATTAAGCTTCACTCCAGACTTGGTTTGATTTCACGTAAAATAGCCACACCAACTGACGATGAAAGGGCATAACTAATAAAAGTTAATGTAGTGATTAGTTATATAGTAGGGCTTACTTGTTTTCATTAAATAATATTGGATCAATTAAATAATAGCCAACGTATCAATTGTTGTTCAACTAGTCTAGTAATGTTACTTTATAAATAAAATGCCTACAGTGCATTTGCCAACAACAATTGTCAATAAATATATTTTTAATTCATCATATATCAGTTTCTGTCTCATTATTAAATCAATCCAATTCACTAATTGCCCATAAGATATTCATTAATAAAGCCCCTATTATTTAAATATGTTAGATTTTATCTGTGGAATGTCTAGTATTTCGTTGTTTATATATATGTTTAAGTCCATGAGTCTTATTGTTTTCTCCGATTTGCTAGTGGGCCGGATGAAGAATTAAATCTCGTGTGCTACCATTGTTATGTTATCCATTGGGTGTTAGATCTGGTGCCTGGAGAGTGGGTTCGAATCCAGGCTGGTCCCTGACCTAAATCTCGGGCTTGACTGGGTTTGAAGTACATTTTGTGAGTTCCAGCTCGTGTTAGATGGATAAGCATGTTTTGACTGGCACAATATATATATATATGGGTACACATAGAAATATGTGCAAAAACTGACATTTATACCATAAGTTTATTTAATTTGTCAAAATAATAAAATTATTAAAAATATATTTTTCACAATTAATTTTATGTTGAAAGTATACATAAAATTCGCACATGCATGTGTATATATATAAAAAATATGAATCTGTTATTAATTTATTCATTATCTAATGGCAAAAAAAGTTTTTTTTCCTTTGTTTTTTTTAAAGTAATATTAATTTTTTGAAAGGTTACTCTTGATTAATTATAAACATCTTTTAAAAATACCCCAGCAAGATTTTATTTGTTCCCCAATCTAGAAAGATTTTTGGAATATTGCTTTGTTAATAAAATATACTGGAAATGCATCTTACTTTTTGTTAAGTAATGTTATTTACTTAAAAAGATTGTAATTAAAAAAATTACAATTGTCATTTTTGCTAAAGAAATTATTTATTATAACTAGCAAACTTTATATATATGATGCATTACCTTTTTTATCTTTGCTTCTCTGCATGCAGATAAACAAAATATGTATAAACTAATTCTGCAAGCTATGGACTCTCTGGGTACGCTGGCCTCTTGTAAACAGTAGACTGGCTTATTGTCATCTTCAGGAAAAGTATAATTCAGTAACTGTTCATCTACAATCAGTTCCCTTTAGTCTAGAATTTTATAGACTTCAGGCATACTGCTAGTACACAATATGGGCAATGGAGAATGCAGATAGCAGGTCCTTACTTCTATGTGAATCCAAATTTTACCATAGTGTATTAGGAGCAATAGCTGGATTTGCATTCTCTTGTTTTTAGTTATAATTTCATGATAAATCTGTCATATTCTGTAAAACTAAAAAATCCTCTGTAATCTTTTTTCCAACTATTTTATAGTCAGGGTGAAAAAAATACAGTAATTAACAATAAGTTTTCCCTATTTGATTGAAAAAAGTTAATGTCTATTTTTCAATTTCCATTAATCCTTTGAAAAATAACTTTGTGGAATTTTATCAAAATATGTTAAACAAGCATTAATTTTTTAAAATGTGCTAATTAGATAGTGGAATTTTATAATTACCAGTATATCTATTGTAAGGTAAAAACATGCTTGTTTTAATTTCAAAATCAGAATTAATAAAATATTAATTAGACCATTTTAAATGTTTAATTTTAAATTCAAAATTATTTAATCGTTAACTGTCATTTCAGTGTAATATAAAAAATATCTATAAAAATTTTTGTCTGTTATTTTTACATTTCCTTTCAACTTTATATATACATGCACACACACTACTTTGCTGTTGTATGCCAAGAGACACATAAATGTATCACTATACATGTATATTACATCACCTCAGTCAATGTTTAATGTTAAACAATAGAATATTAGCAATCTATTTAGATAATGCCATTTATTATCTGAGTTTTGCTTTTATGATAGATTTCTGACATTCTATTGGTTAATGTTGAGCATTGACTAGGAGTGATGTGATTTACATGTGATGAGCAATAGACTATGTGTGCTTATGGTTTAATAAATATATAGAGACAGTTATGTGTCTTATGGCATACAATGACAGTAGTGTGTGTTTGTATTTACATATAATTGTAAGGTAAAGTAGAAATAAACACAGACAAAAAAATTTCAAAGATATTTTCCATATTACACTGGACATTTGACTTTAACATTTTTTATTATAAATTAAACATTTAAAAAGTTCTAATTAATATTTTATTAATTCTGATTTTGAAATTAAAACAAGCATGTTTTATGTTACAATAGATATACTGGTAATTATAAAATTCTACTATCTATTTTAATTAGCACATTTTTTTAAATTAATGCTTGTATAAAATATTTTGATAAAATTCTGCAAAGTTGGTTTTCAAACGAGTAATGTTGTAAATTGAAAAATAGTCAAACTTTTTTCAATCAAGATAGAAAAAACTTATTTTTAATTACTGTATTTTTCCCACCCTGACTATAAAAGGTTTCAAAAAAATTATGGTTTTAAAAAGTTTTATAACTACTACCAGGCAGTTATAAATGAAGGCAAGAGAGTAAAAAAATCTATCTGCTTCTACTAGTTCTTGTGGTAGAGTATAAATTCACATGGAAGTAAAGAGCTTGATTTTCTGTGTTTTCCATACCTCATACTCTAGCCTAGATGGATGGCTTATCTGAAGTTCATAAAATGATGAAGCTTAAGTGGAGCTGATAGAATGCCAACAGTTACCTGCTATATCTTTCATGAAGATGACAACAAGTCAATCTACTATTTTAAACGGGACCAGTTACCCAGAGAGTCCATCAGCTTTATATGTATACTGATTTATTTATATACAGAAAATCCCATACAAAAATATTATGTCATATGTATATAAAGTACAGCTTGCAAGTTACTTTAAATAATTTTTTTAATGAAAATGATAGTTGTAATTTTTTAAATTACAATTTATTTTTAAGTAAATAACTTTATTTGATAAAAAATAAGATGTGTTTTCAATTTATTTATTAAAATTGAAACTCTTTAGTGAAAATGACATTTAAAATCTATAATTTAAAAGTAAACATGTAAACAATTTTTGCTTGAATTAAAAGTCTAAAAAAAACAAAGGATTGATTCATAGACAATTTTATTTTTTTAAAAAAAGTAAATTTCAAATCTCTTTCTAGATTAGGGAACAAAAAACTTGCTGGAGTATTGTTTAAGATATTTATAATTAATCAAGTGTAACCTGTTTAAAAAAAAACTTTTATGAAGGATTATCAAAGGAGTAAATATTGTTTAAAGAAAATTTACCATAAAAATAATAAGAGGTTTATTAATTAATAATTTTAACTCATATCATCTATTTTTTGTATATATACACATCATACATGTGTATTTATTTCTCATTATAATGTGATAGATTATTTATTTATTATTATTATATGACAATTCCCATTTGTTATGATACGTCTGTGTGCTTATACAGATTATGTCAGGTAGACATATATATGTTAAAATTAATCATGTTCTTTATTATTATATGACAATTCCCATATATTACAGAACATCTGTGTGCTTATATAGATGCACATTAGGTAGACACATATATGTTAAAAGTAATCATATTTTTTATTATTATATGACAATTGAAATATGAAAATACATTATGATTAATAAGTTTATTATTTTGAGAAATCAAAATATATGATATAAATATTAGCATGTGTACATGTTTCTATGTGGACATACATATAAGTTAAATCAGTCATTAATTCCACATTATAAAATTTTTTTTCATTTATTATGATAATTCAAATATGTTCATAAATTATTACCACACACATCTGTGTGCTGATATAGATATGTTTTATGTAAAGCCATTATGAGGTATTTGTAAATTTACAATGTGATAACTTATTTTTTTATTATTAAATGACAATTCCCATATGTTACAGCATTTTTGTGTGTGCTTATGTAGATGCATGACAGTTAGACATATATATATATATGTCAACAGATGGCGTTCTACCAAAAACACCATCAAGCGTATGTTTACATAAATGTCAGAGCATGCATTCACTATCTCTAACTTTAATTCCACTTTCAGATCATGATTTCAAGCTATTTGCTATCATCAGTGAAAGACAGGAATTTTAGAAAGTAGATCTAAACACAAACTCTGAGCGTTTATGAAACAGTTTCTATTCAGCTTGCAAGCGTGAATCTTTTAGACATGTAATGTCTTCAAACTCAGCATAGCAAGCCAGATAGCTATATGGGTCTGATATCAGTTCAGCATCACCACATAGTAGAAGCCTCTGCAATATATATCATTGCTAGAAAGACCTCAAAGGTACATTTATGAAAAACAAAAAACAAGTTAAAAACTTGCTAACCCTTGTATTTATGTCAACAGATGGCGTTCTACCAAAACAGACCCATATAGCTATCTGGCTTGCTATGCTGAGTTTGAAGACATTGTGTCTAAAAGATTCACACTTGCAAGCTGAATAGAAACTGTTTCATAAACGCTCAGAGTTTGTGTTTAGATCTATTTTTTAAAATTCCTGTCTTTCACTGATGATAGCAAATAGTTTGAAATCATGATTTGAAAGTGGAATTAAAGTTAGAGATAGTGAATACATGCTCTGACGTTTATGTAAACATATGCTTGATGTTGTTTTTGGTAGAACGCCATCTGTTGACATAAATACAAGCATTAGCAAGTTTTTAATTTGTTTTTTGTTTTTCATAAATGTACCTTTGAGGTCTTTCTAGCAATGATATATATTGCAGAGGCTTCTACTATATGGTGATGCTGAACTGAGATCAGACCCATATAGCTATCTGGCTTGCTATGCTGAGTTTGAAGACATTACGTGTTTAAAAGATTCACGCTTGCAAGCTGAATAGAAACTGTTTCATAAACGCTCAGAGTTTGTGTTTAGATCTAGTTTCTAAAATTCCTGTCTTTCACTGATGATAGCAAATAGCTTGAAATCACAATCTGAAAGTGGAATTAAAGTTAGAGATAGTGAATGCATGCTCTGACATTTATGTAAACATACGCTTGGTGGTGTTTTTGGTAGAACGCCATCTGTTGACATAAATACAAGCGTAACAAGTTTTTAACTTGTTTTTTGTTTTTCATATATATATATATGTTAAAATTAATCATATTTATTATTATTACATGACAATTAAAATGAAAAACTATAATATGTTTAATAAATGTATTATTTTGACAAATCAAAATATATGGTATATATGTCAATTTGCACAGATATATGTTATATCAATCATTAATTATGTATTATAAAAATGAATTTCATTTATAGGTTTATGACAAGTCAAATATGCTCGTAAATGATTGTACCATATGTCTGTGTGCTTTTATGTATGCATTTTATGTATTGACATATTTCTAAGTCATAATGTGATAGCTTATTTTTTTTATTATTATATGATAGTTCAAATATATTCATTTTATAATATACAGGCACATCTGAACTCTGATATATATATATATATATATATATATATATATATATATATAGATAGATATATAGATATATAGATAGATAGATAGATAGATAGATATAGATAGATATTTTATGTAAACCTATTGGGACATATATATAAATTACAATGTAATAGTGGATTTCTTTAATTCCAGTGAATTTATTTCATCCTAAAACATTATAAATTATTATATGCTGCATTATATTTCTTGTTCACAATAACAGTTATAGAGCTTTTGTTCCAGAGCTAGATTCATGTATAACATTCTGTTATATAAAATGGATTTATATGTAGTATTTATGGGCTTCCAGCTGCCGATGATCCTGGATTGCTACAAAAAGAATATCCTTTAAAGTCCATGTATTACATTTTATTTAGTTTAGTATTTATTAGAAATTAAGTTTATAATTGGCCAGTACATTAATGGTATTAAGTTGTCAGAGAATTGATGATGATAAGCATGTTTTAGTATCCCAGCATTATTTTTTGTTGTTATATTCTTATGGATTAGCACTTAAGTATGTGTATCCAAATTATGGTTTATATAATTTGCCCCAAGCTGGCAACAGTTAAAGAATTGGCATGGTCTACAGTAGACCCATTTCAAATCCAGTCACCAGATTGACTGTTGATTTTAATGTTGATCATTTATGATGATAAATGATTATTGCTTTCATGTAATGTTGATGAACTTATAATTGTAGTTAGTTTTGATTTCTCATGATAACTCTGTTTATATTAAATTTTATATTTTGTTTATTTAGGGATGATGATAGTTTCCCATCCCCTCATAGGTCAGCCCTAATCTTTATACTGTTACCATATATATTATAGGTTAATGGAAAAAAACTTATTTAGCCTCAGGTTTGTCAGTTAGTAATTGATGGTTTCCTGGCAACATCAAAAGGTATACTTATCTCTGTTTACATGGATATAATCACAAAATTCAATTTTTTCATGTTTTTTATTGATTAATATATTACATATAAGGGATTTAAACTCAGACTTTCGAGCAACCTTCAACTATCCATGCTATCTCATATTACTGACACACATGATCTCACACATGTAGAAAAAATAAATAACCACCAATATAGGTATTTCATGCTGAACCACCACTCATCAGTTGGTCCAGATTATTATCTCCCACACACATATATAATCAGTGCTCAGTTTATATTAAGATAGCAAGTCTTTATACTTTAATGGGTGGGCTCCAATTTATTCCAACCGCCAACTCTTCAGCCATCCATATCATTAAATATCTGATGATAGAATGCCAAATCCCATGATGATGCCAATATTGTTGTTATCCCCATGTTGACCTCAAGTCAGTATCCATTTAAATTAATTCAAGAACTTAATTGGCATCCCCTCTCCCAATTTCCTTACATTCCAGCTGTTTTAACTGATTTGCAATCTTCATAAGAGTAATTAAAAAATAAAAATAGCCATGTTATTTATGTTACTTACATTATAGTAATATCTTATCACCGATTATGAAATATGTTTACATTTATATATATATCCAATTTTATTATTATATTTTAATCTCCTACATATACTGTTTCTTGCATTCCAGTTTACTTCGTGTATATGTATAGTATAGGTATGTGTACGTGTATGAAAATAATAATTATATATCTATATGAATTGAAATAAAATGTAGAAGAAATATTTGTAAGTTAGTAATTAATGATGAGTAAAGCTGGTTATATATAAATGCAAATATAAATATATAATATTATTAATAATATTAAGATATTACTATAATGTATGAGACATAATTAAGAAAACTGTTTATATTGATTGATTATATTCTCTGATGCAGTATGCAGATTAGTTGGAATTGTTACATTATGTAAGAATAAATTTTTTATTGAAAATGATATTATTAGTTGTTAAATTAATCATATAGATATAGATATGATATCTAAATTGCTTGATATTTCAGTAATTGAGATATTATCAAAACAAATGCAAGAAATCTTTGATATCATGCATAATGACATAAAAATCAGGACATCCAATTGCTGAGATTTCTCTGTATCAATATTCTCTTCCCCATCTTTATAACATGGAAAAACCCAAAAGAATATTTTCATCTTTATCCATTAAAATATTTGGGGTCAATATAAGTGTATATAGTCATTGTCAATAGCCTTTTTTATAAGCATTTATTTTATAACGTCTTGCGTGCGATTATAATTACACTAGAATGACAGCCTGTTAAGCTAATTGCGCAGACGCTGTGAGAATGTTATTAATAAATGAATACCTTCGAACAACCACATGATATAGTATTTTTACTCTTATACAAATACTATATCATGTGGTTGTTCGAAGGTATTCATTTATTAATAACATTCTCACAGCGTCTGCGCAATTAGCTTAACAGCCTTTTTTATGTAAACTGTCAATATGCTTTAACAATTATGTATATATACAGAGAGAGAAATAAATCAGCATTGTTAGAAAATGATTAAAACTGGATTGTTTACTTTACAATAGAGATTGATTGTGATTAATTTGCATATTATATCTTTTAAAATTTTAAAAAAATTACTCAAATGTTAAAAATGATTTAATTTTTTTATTACTATTTTATGTATAATCGATAATGATAAGTGTAGGAGAAATAAATATCTAACACATACATAGAAATATAGTGAATTTTCAATCCAATGTTTCAATGGATTATAGAAAATACACAATAGATATGTAAAAGCAGTTGAATAGAAACGCGATAAAATTTACAGTATTATAATGTATATCTTTTTAAAAAAAAGTTCATTCACACATACACAGTCATTCTGCCTTTAAGAAAACTCAACTGATATTTCATTTAAAAGCTATCAGGCAACTGAGAAGAAAAACTATGATGTTTCTTGTTTTTAAACTCAGAACTAAAAAACTGATAAACCCACTAAACTAGCTAATGCACCTTGGTGTGCAGCCCATCTATGTTCATATACTATATGCATAATCACATTGTAATAACAGCTGCAATGACAACAACATATGAAATGAACATTAAAAAATCACCCTTTTCAGTTCCTTTGAGGGTCTCCAAGAGGAATCAAAGAGTCTTCTCTCAGTTCTTACTTATGTATCTGAGACTTTAATGCTTATCAAAAGAGCAATACAGAGATTTCACATCACTCAAAGAAGTATGGAGCGATGCTTATTAGGAATAACAAAAAGAGATTAAAAATAAAATCCATCAATAAAAAAGAACTAATGTTATTGACATCATTGAAAGAATTAAGAGGCTAAATGGAATTGGGCTTGGCATATTGCTAGAAGAGATGATAATAGATGGACAATTGACATTTTAAAAGAGATTCCATGCGATTGTAAAAGATCTAGAAAGAGACCACATGTAAGATGGATAGAGAATTAAAAAATGTGCTGGTGTGATGTGAAGAAAAGAGGTTAGAGATCAGAAATGGATTGAACTTGAAGAGATCTCCATCCTGTAGTGGATCGACAATGGTTGAAATTTATTATAATGCATAGTATATACATATAATTTTAGTAATAGAAAACTTGCAGATGTTTAAAAAATGGGAGTTCATATTAGTTATAGTAATTAGATAATCTTACTAGTTTTTTTAATAAATAATCATAAATTGTTGAAATTGAAGTTAATATTAGTTATAGTGACTAGACAAAATTAATTGTTTAATAAATCATTTGTAATCACTAAATTGCAATAAAAATAACTTATTTAAACCATTTTAATTTTTAAAAAAAAAAAAAAATTTATTGGGCAAAAAGTTTGTTTTACAAACATGGAAAAAATGATTTAAAATTCAACTAGATATTATAAAGTATATCATAAAAGAACAGACAAATACAATGATATATTATTAATTACAAAAGATACATTTTGTAAATACAAAGTAAAAGCATGTAAAAGTAAAAGAAAAAAAACAAATATTTAAAAAAATAAATATTTATTTGTTTTGGACACATTTTACACTTCAATTGATTTCTAAAAATATAAAACATTTATTTAAAAGACTTATGAAAGAAGGATACATAGAAAAATATTTAAAAAGTAAAAAAAAAATGCATTTATTCCTGACTTACTATATAAGAATTTAGTAAAAAAATATGCTTATTGTTACATCCTTCTACAAAGTGTTAAAAGTGGATAGAAACCAACTCCTACTTTGTGTTAGAGTGCTACAGTGAAAATTACAGTACAGAAATATTATTGATTATTGGATAAACTGTAGACTAATGAATAACTAATAAAAAATACTATAATGTGATTGTATTCCTTTTTTAATAAATTAATAAAAATATAATTTTAATTAAATGTAACAATTTACTATAGATAAATACTCTTCATATAATAGAGATATATATGGGAGATAGTGACCTGGGTCAACTGATGAGTGCTGGTTCAGCATGAAATGCATTTTGGGGGGTATTTATCTTTTATTGTATTTTTATTTATATGAATTAAACAAAAATTGGGGAAGTATGGAGGTTGTTTAATATATCTATTAAAAAACATCCATATCAAAATATTATTTCAGAACCATGATTAGTTATGAAAAGATGTGAAAAAATGACAATATAAAATAAAGAATCCATAAGAACATTATAAGTAATCCTAGTATATTGATTTGAAGATCAAAAAGCAGATAATTAGTGTAGAAAAGTGATATATATGTATACAGAGGATTCAAAATTCACTTCATATGATAGATAGTGAAATTGCAGTTTACTTATTTTTCTAAATGAAACAAGACTGGATTAATGGTGAACAAAAATTACCTTCATATTCAAGTTAAGGTAACTTTGCTTATCTTTTTTACAAAAGATTTAAAAACATTTAAGTATTGTTTATGTTCACATTGACTATTATATATTACTTCCATGCTAATTTCGATATATATATATTATTGGGTAGTTTGTATTAATATAAACAAATGAGATGTTTATGGTAATAGAGGAAATTGGAGACAGGAAGGATTGTATTAGAAATAATATCTCAATTTTATTTTTGCTTCTGATACTTTACTGCCTTGGGTTATTTACATTGTTGTAGAACCAGGTTATAATAACCCCTTTCATGCCATTGGTCATCCTTCTGCACTAATTGGACCAATGAAATGTGTTTGTGGGAACATATTACCATCTTTAATTATAGGCAGTAATTCTCTTTTTTTATATTTCAATTGGCCACATTTGTCTGTGAGTGACTACAGATAAATGAAGTGACATAGAAAAAATGAATATAAGAAAAACATCAAAAGTAATATAATATTAGTCATTTATGCATGTGAAAAGAGAAAACAATGAAAAATGCTTATAGGGAAACTGCATTTTTTATGTTAAATTTGTCTGGTTATGTAAATTACACTACAGAAATATTACTCACTAAGTGGATAGTCTCTAATTTAATAAATTAATAAAAAATATTAATATACATCCATTGTTTTGTCTCAAAGTTGTGAGGGTGATGTGTTTGGCACCTATCAATTAAACTGTAGTAATTGGCTATTGATATATATAGTGAACATTGATGAAGATATATATATATATATATATAAGAGATTGTAACATTGATGAAGATATATATATATATATATATATAAGAGATTGTAATCTTGGCCAAGTGATGAATAGTGATTCAGCTGAAAGGAGCATTTGGGAGATCATACACTTTTTTCACATCTTTGTTCATATATTTATGATTACACCCCTCCACAAGGTGCTAAAAGTGGATAACAACCAATCCCCACCTTGCATGAGAGTAGTATAGTGAAAATTACACCACAGAAATATTATTCATTAAGTAGATAATCTCTAATCTAATGAATGGCTAATAAAAATAATAAATGTACTTCCATTAAATGATTTATGACAAAATTGTGAGGGCAGTATGTTTGACACTTATCAATGAAAATGCGATACATGGCTACCTGTATATACCATACAATGTTAAAGACATGTGTAAAAGATTGTAAATTTGGACCAAACATATTTTGCCCAAGATGTGCATCTTAGTGATCACACGTTTTTTTCACGTCTTTGATCATATGTTTATGATTACACCCCTCCACAAGCTATTAAAAGTGGGAAAAAACCAGTCTCTCTCTTGCGTGATAGTGATGTAGTTAAAATTACATTATAGAAATATTATTCATTAAGTGCATAATCTCTAGTTTAATGAATGATTAATAAAAATTATTAATGATCTTAAATCTATCTTGAAATTTTGTTTCCTTTTTAGAGTAATGCTTAAGTAAATAATTAAAATAAATTAATCAGTCACTATATATTTTTTTATAAACAAAGTTTATTACAAGGATTTTTTAAAAAAAAAAAAAATTAATATAGATTGCATGTCAAAACTAGCAGAGTACTTTATAAAGTTTGACATTACATAATCAGTAAGTTTATTATATGTTATGTAATAGGCTTAAATATGAATAGGTTATTTTCATATTTAGTTTTAAAATATGAACTAGTTATCACCACCTCCTCTCTCTCACACACATATATATATATGCACTATATCTCAAAACTATTGTTGTTTATAAAAGTTTTGGCCTCCAAAAATATCACAGCTTTTAATTATTTTCTATACTCAAGCAATTTATATCCTCGCAGCTATTTTTTCTAATATTAAAATTGGAAAATAAAATGCATATTTGTCATTGAAGTTGTTGAAAATACTGTAGGATTGGCTTCTTGGAGGCGAATTTGAAACACTTTAAGCAATATCATGTGTTTATAATGAAACATGAAAAATGAATTGCTGAAAACGTTATGACTTGAATAGTACGCAGTAAAAAGAAGTTAAACATGAGAAGATTAATGTATTTATATAATCGCTGGAAAATTTCGAAATTAATTCTCTATATATATGTATATAAGTTCTTTGTTCTAAAATAGTAAGGATGCTATGTTAAAATAACATTTGACCATTGGTGATGATTTGTCGTAATTGGTATTTTCTTTAAGCAGCATCTATTCTGCATCTTAAATTTAGTTGCAACATAAATCATTATGCTCAATACATTATTAAGATGCATGTTTACGTCTTGCGTTGTTAGCCGAGAGGTATCGCAGCCGCCATGCAAGCAAGTAGTTGGTTGCAGACGGTTGTGGGTTCGCGTCCCGGCCAATGCTATGACACATGGAAAAAAAGATGCATGTTTACATTTATATATCTTGCAACGATATATATATGTGTGTGTGTGTGTCATTATTTTTTTTTTATCATTATGTGTCAAAATTTTAAAAATACAATTATACAAATTATTTACTTTAATGTTTATTCCCTTAATAAAAATTTATGCTGTATAACAAATAAGCTAATTTGTTACTCTTGCTTAAATGATTCAATCAAAACTGAGTTAAAAGTATTATAATATTCCGTAATCTCTATATGCACAACATTTAATTTTAAATCACTTTATTTATACCAAAATTTGTGGATAATGGCTGATACCATAAAGAATTTTTATTGCATATATGTTCATAGATATGTATCTTTTAAAAAAATCAAGTCAGATGTCACATGACCTAATTTAATAAGTTTGTATTTACAAATGTTATATATAGAGCTCGCAAAATAAGCTCTTAACAAGCTTTGAAATATCCCCTAGGGGGATATTATCTAAGCTTGCTAAGAGCTTATTTTGCATTCTCTATATATAATATATGTATCTTTATATATACATATGTTTATAGAAATCCTGCATAACAAATACATTTAAATTCAGGTTGTAAAAACATGAATTTTGATGTAGATTCCCCCAAATATTATGGTCTGTACTTGACATGCTTATAAGAACTCAGGAAGCAACCAAGAGTAATTCCATTTTCATTTGCTTAAATCACTTTTTTAATAATGTAAGGCATAATATTTAATTAAATTTAATATAGTTATAGATTTTGGCTCCTAATATTATTGCATGTATAGATATGTATACATATAGCGGATGTACTGTGAACAAAATATTAATTTCTAATATATATAATATTTTATTTATTACTTTTTGAATTCTGGAGATAAAAGGGATGCCGTAATTTACATTTATTATGGACTTTATCCTTTGTAATGTAGTTAAATACATGTAGCTTTGCTTGCATTAGAGAATAATAATAAAAATAAAAGTATAAAAGAAATAGTATAATTGATAACAAATGTATTTCAATTTTATATAGAGAGAAGTATTGATTTTCCTCATCATTTGTATTTGTAATTTAATTTGCATACATTTGTTCATCTGCATAACAAAGTGGTTTCTTTCTTTTTTTATAATCTAAAGCTACATGCAGTTTCAGTGAAGTTCACTATAAAGAGCTATAATTATAAGAAACTTCCATAAAGGGCACTCAGCTTTAGGTTATAAAGATAAAAGAAATCACTTTATGCAGATGGACAAACATATGTAAAATTGAATATATAAAAGAACATATTTTGAACATTAGAAATTTTTCGATATTCTCTTATGTAAATTTCATTTTTGATTTTTGGTGTATTGAATACAAGTAAAATTTGCCATCATTCATTCTCTCAATTTCTCTAGCAGTAACCTCACATTAGTGGAAAGTTTTATAAGTAAATATATTTACATCACATGATCACCATTTCTTATGCTTGCTTATAACTGTTATTAAGGTTCCTCGCTGACAAAGGCCACAAGCCAGAAACTAGTCTTGGGATATTGGATGAAGAGGCACTGGATGGGAATTTTATGCACAAGCCTTTTGGCATCCATTGATTACTCTGGCTTGCACTGAGTGGCAATACTATATGGAGAGTTGTTGCTGTTTTT
Source organism: Epiperipatus broadwayi (assembly GCA_028023455.1). Lineage (NCBI taxonomy): Eukaryota > Metazoa > Onychophora > Udeonychophora > Euonychophora > Peripatidae > Epiperipatus > Epiperipatus broadwayi. Next base: position 4,311,928 of record JAQFVV010012479.1, on the reverse strand, counting down.
TAAATATATTTACGTATTCAATTTTTGATGTATAGAATAGCAAATAAAGTTTTTCACCACTGTAACCTCATGTTAGTAGAAGGTTTGATAATTAAAATATATTAATATACTATCTTAATTCCATTTTCAATTCTTGATGTATTAACTACCAATTAAAATGTTCTCTTGCCTTCATAAAATGATTACCAACAGCAGTATCACAAAAAATGTAACTTTTATTAAATACAATAAACAATAATTTTAAAGTAAATTATTTTATATTTTTTACATGATAGTTTTTAAAATGGCTATAGAATTTTAACATTTTGGTAAATGCAAATGAGAAATTAAATACATGGTCCAAATAAAATTTAATTAATTTAAATTATATTTATCCAGATTTCCAAAAACTATCATTTTCTCCAATTCTTTAACATGTATTCCAATATGCAGGTCACAATCTTTTTCAATGTCTGTACTCTTTTAATCCAGTGTTTTCCAAACTATGTTCTGTGGAACATGGATGTTCCATAGAAGGTCAATAAATGTTAAATGACATTAAAGTAATTTGTAATTAAAAGACCCAAAAAACATCCAAATCATTAAAAATGTTATTGGTTATTTATTGTTGTTTGTTCTTTTATTAATGTTTATTTGTTTATTATTTTCCAAAGTTCTGTTTTGTATAACTAAAATTTGGAATAAATGTTTATTTTATTTTTTAACTCGTATACTTATATACATTATTTGTTATTAAAATCTGTATCTAACTTTCTATTATAAAAACCAAACATTTTGGAATTTGTAAAGTGTTCCATGATATAATAAGTTTGGGAAATGCTGTTTTAATCAATGCTACCCTCTTTTTCACACTTTTATGACTTCATTAAAAAATGTTTGCTATTTTGATACATTTTATATTGTAAAGAGCTTTTCTAATTGTTCAACAAGTTTTGTGATAAATACTTAGCAAGGGAATGCATTTAAAAAATCTATCAGAAACTATACCCAAATCCCATACCAATAATTTCATGCTTTGGCACTCCTCAGTAAGGTACTAGGATAGTTTCAGACACTAGATCTAAAAATACCATCCCAAAGCCAGCATCTATCTAACAGTTAACCATTGAGTAGAAAATCTGAAGTTTTCAGACACTTAAATACTTCGGATTTTTTACTCAATGGTTAACTGTTAGATAAACACTGGCTTGGGTTGGTATTTTTAGATCTAGTGTCTGAAACTACCCTAGTGCTTCACTGAGGAATGCCAAAGCATGAAACCATTGGTCTGGAGTTTGGTGTGGTTTCTGATTAAAGATATTTTAAATGCTTTCTCTTGTTAAGCATTTATCACTAAGCTTGTTGAGCAATTAGCAAAGCTTTTTGTTTATATTTACAAGCTTAAAAAAATTGGGTCGTGTGATATATGACTATTTTTTCCTTTTATATTGCAAATTACCAAAATTTTTAATATTATTAAATACCACAAGGCAAAAATTCTAGTTTGTAAAATTCTCCACAAAAAAAAAAAAAGAGAAAACCATGCAATATTAATCATTATGCACCATTTGTTTCGTAAAATGACAAACAAACAAACAGATAAACGTTTACATTTATTTAATAATACAGATGAAAATCAAACCCATTTAAAATTGATTTATTATTTCTTGAATTATAAAACAACAATCCTATTTTGTATACTTAAAAAGAGATAAATATAAATTGTTTAAAAAATTTGCATTCAGATAAGATATAGTGATTAGAAATTTGCAGATGCTTTGCATTTATATTGTCTAATAATGCTGATTTCTAATTTTACAAATAATAAAACATAAACAAAAAGGCAATGGTTAGGCTCATTATAACTGAAGAAAAAAAGAAAATAACATCACACTAAATGTTTTTTTTTTTAATAACGTTTGTGCTATTACTAACAGTTGAATGCCTTTGAAAATTTTTAATAAAGTTTGAATTTATCTAAAGACATTTAAAAATCTAATGAAATGATAGTAACAAATATAAATATATTAAATTTATTAAACTAGCAGATGATACAATAACAACGTGAAAGGCTAAAACCTTCGACAGAAGCGCCTTAAAAATGCTTATGTGACAGCCAATCAGTCGAAGGTTTTAGCCTTTCACATTATTATTGTATCATCTGCTAGTGCTTAATAAATTTAATATATTTACATTTGTTACTATCATTTCATTAGATTTGAAAATTGCATCGTAGTAAATCGAAAGATTTCGTGATGTTTATTTATATTTAATATTTAGTGAATTAAATGTGGTGTTTTAAGCTTCACGCTCTTTGTTCAGAATGCTTGAGTCTGGTTTATTTATATATAAATTTAAACAGAGAAGAAGGTGGGTCCCATCTTTTCCTCATAGTTCTGGCTTGTGTTCTTGAATTGAGAGTTCCATGTGCAGTCATTATTACATCTGACTGGCTGTCACATACACATTTTTAAGGTGCTTCTGTCAAAGGTTTTAGCCTTTCATGTTACTAAAGACATTTAACAATTAATAGTAGATGATAGAAATAATCCAATATATACTTAGATGATAGATATAGCCCAATGTATAATTACTAGCATAATTACAAAATTTTCAGCTTTGAATTTCAAATCCTTATTGGCAAAACTACACTACCATCTGATAAACATTATTTATCCAAGATTACCCTAGATGACACCCAAATAATAGAGAAAAAAGGTTCCTTTTATTAAAAAAAAAAGTTAAAATATTTTTAATTATGATTTCCATCTTAATAAAAATGAATAGGAGTACTCATATATTAGTGGAGCAGTGAGATTTCATATTGTAGTAATTTGGCAATATTTACATTAAAGGATCTACCAACAAATACTCTTTTAACAATCTAAATTTATTACAAGTGGTAACCAAACCAAAATATATATACATATATTTAACTGCACAATTCTGTCCATTTACAAAATGTTGTTTCTTAGGATAAACTGTGGTGGACTGAATGTCTACTCTCTTTAAACAATCCTTATCGAAACACTGCCATTTGTTTGTCCAAACTAATGGACATAAAGTATATTATGGCCATGAATTGAGCGGGAAAATCAATATTTTGACTAATAAATTTCTCCTCATCGGAATATTATCTAATATTCACTTACAAAATTAATTCACTTTCTATTTAGAAGATTGAAAACGTGTTTAATTCGGTCTTTACATACAAATTTGTACACACCATTTGTTTATGTTTCTTATCACCACTGTACTAATACGTAAATACCGGAACAAGTAACGACGAGATTTTTTTTACATATAAAATTCACATCAATTAATGAATTATATGAAACGAATGTAACGAAAGAGACGATAATCTTCATATAAATTAAATTTTTTAATTCCAATATCATTGTTTTGAGGACTGTCGTAACGATAAAATGATTTGGTTTGTTAGATGAAAATATTAAATGAAGCAAAAAAAGAATAATGCGGCGATTATCAGACAAGACAAAAACGCCCTACATTCATTTTTTTCCTGCTACTGTTCTAACGATATAGATAGAATTCATATATATATATAGCAGGTTTATTTCGAAATAGCATTAAGTGTTTGATTACGGTGAAAGGTTTTGATGTCAAATACTTTCACAGTTAATCAAACATTTTTACTTTTTGAACTTGATTAAAAACATTTTGTTTTGTTTTTTGATATTTGCTTAAAGTTTATTATTAAAAACTTCCATGTAAATACTTGAGGTTTGTTTTAATAATGTTATTTTTGCTTAAAACAAAGATAAACTACATTGACTAGATATTTTTATATTTATTAAATACAGATAGTAGAAATATATATATATGAGAATTAATTGCGAATAATCAATAAACAGTATTCAGACTAAGAATATATATTACTGCCTTTGTAGATTGAATTTAAATCAACCAAAGGCAATTTCCGAAGCAAGATCCCTGTTCTGTCTTCTGTCGGCAATTTTCTCTCCTTTTTCTTTTTACGTTGCTATTTTTATTCATATATGTTGGTGTAGATCATTTTCTGCACTGTTAAAACCATGATTTTCAAAATCTCTTCCTTTCTTAGTATACTTCTTGCAACAAATCTTTAAAAACCTCACAATTCTCCTATTCCATGTTTTATAATGCTTTAATTAATTTCTAGTGACAGTTTCAATTACTTAGCAATTTTCATATTTATTTATTTACTGTATGGGTTTGACAACTTAAATATTATCAAAATACCATAATGAAACAGCAGAGATATAAATCAGGAAATAGGTGCACCGGTGACCTTATTAAGTTTTTCAATTCTGACTCTTTAACCATAGATTTGACAGTCACAAACTATATTTTGTGTTTGTGAACATTTTTCATAAATCAGTGGCTGGTGGATACCATTTATGAAACAGATAAACATAGTGACCATAGGATGTCCTAAATCTGTTGATTGGACTCTAGTTTCATCTCGGAGTCTCAAATCCAGATGACTTTAATGTTGGATCTGAAAAAATAAATTTGTTTAAAACATCTTGTTCCATTTTATATACTATAATTCATTAATAGTATATTCTTGATTGAACATCTAAAAGGCGATCTTGATTTATGACATGTTTTAAGTCTTCAAACTATGACTTGATTTAGAGACAAGTTCAACATTCTATACAGCTCATTATATATTTTACTTCTAAATATCTGGCAGAGGAATATGTAAAAAAAAACAGGAAGAAATTGCAAAGATGTAGATTTGATCTGTACCAGTAATATTTTTCATGATAATATATATCTAAGTATCCAAACATTTAGTATGGGAACTTTTTCTTTAAACAGAGGCACGATATATACCAGAAGAATGTGTTAGTGCTAAGAAAGTCGCTTATTAAGTAATCTCAAGTACTTCCCGGTAACTTTCATGAAGATTATTCTTAGAAATCAGTTTTGATTTAACCTTATCTAAATGAGTAAAATAAGTTAGGCTATAGGTTATTTCTACACAACATGGGGGAAGATTGTGTTTCAATATATTATCGCAAAAGGTTATATTTCGATTATAAGCACATTGTCTTTATTGGATTAGGGATAAGGCCCCAGTTTTTATAAAATGGTTTCAATCATTTCATATCCTTATTGAAAAACATCTATTTCAAGGAAGGATATCTTTGAGAAATCAAAACAACAACATCAGCATAAATACATTTTCCGCATTCTCTCTGAGAAAGATCACTGATAAATGAATTAAAAGAGTAGCTGTAGAGCTGAATCCTGTAAAAAACAGTTCTATAAAATTTGAATCTATTACAATTATCATTCAATGTCAGAAGAATTGTATCAAGTAAATTAATGATTTTCCTGCACTTACAAATTTTAAAAACTTATAGATTATTTTTCCAAACAGAATCATAATCTGAGATTTAATCAATAAGTTTCCTAATTCATATTGAAAGCATTTCCAATAAGAGTTGATAATGATAAAAGCTGTTCACGAAAGCTTCTTATGATCTAAACCCAACCTGCTTTATAAGTAGACAGCTTCAACTATTGGAAAAATTCTTGTTAATATAATATTTATCAGAAAAACTTCTAGGAAACACAAAGTATTGATATTGGGTGATATTGTTTTAGATCACTGTTAAATTTATTTGAATTTAGAACTGCTATAGCTTTGTTTTCATGCCAAATATTTGGAATAATTTTTGCATGAATAATGGCATGAATGATGTTAGTAAATAATTTTGCCAACCATGCTTTGATGTTATATTCTAATTTTTTAGGAACTCCAGAAGTATGCTATCTACTTCTGGGATCTTTTCTGGTGTATGACAATTGATAACAGTTCACGTTCATGAACGACAGGTTTAACCAGATCAATGTTAATGGAATATAGTGGAAGAGAAACTTGCAATTCTGCCTTAATATTGACTTTTCTCACATCTTTTAATAATTTTATTTTTTCAAATTACAAAACTTTCCTAGAAAATTAAATAAGACAATAGAGAACATGCATGAGAAGGAATATGGTTTGTGAAAGGAAATTTGTTGTAAATATCTGAAGAAGATTGCTAGGCAATCAAAACTGTCTGGGAAATTAAATTAAACATTGTGGTGGTTTTTGAAAGGAAGTTTGTTGTGAGTTCTGAAGGAGATTGTTAGGTAGTCGAAACTGTCTGGAAAATTAAATAAAACATTATGGAATATGGTTTTTGAAGGGAAGTTTGTTATAATCCTTGAAGAAAGCTGCTAGGAAGTTGAAACTATATTAGAAAATTAAATAAAGCATTATGAAAAATGCATTAGGAGGAATTTGGTTTTGAAAGGAAATTTGTTTTGAGATTTGAAAAAAATTACTAGGCATCCAAAACTGTCATAGAAAAATAAGTAAAGAATTGTTAAAAATGCAGTACAAAGTATGGTTTTAAAGATTTAAATGTAATTATTATTTCATCCCTTAATTGTACATAGTATCTTAGGATAGCTAATGAATGGTTAACAATTGGATACTCATGACAATACCATTGTATATAAATAAAATTTATGAAGTTAAAGTTTTTTCTTTTTCTGAATTTCATTTTATTGTAGTCAGACTTTAAATAGTATTTTCATGAACAATATTATATAGTCAATAACAAAAAAACATTTAAATATTTAGGGTTGTATCATTCTTTTGCTCATTTTTTTTTAAGTGTCATAGCATCAGCCGGGATGTGAATCCACAACCCGGGCAACAGCCTGCAAGTGCAAGGCAGTCGCACTGACATCTCAACCACCAATGCAAGACTTCTTTTGCTCACTTAAGAGTCATTTTCCTTATTTCTATTGTCAGCTTGTAGAGAATCACAACTTACTAATATAGTTTGATAGTTTATATTTATGATTTTAATGAGACAGACTGAGAAAGAAAAGTAATTATCTTCCATTTTCTAGTGTAATTTCTAATAATCAATAGATGCCAGATGATAGTTCTTAAAAATTCTTATCCATTTATGTCCTATCCAAATATCCTTGACTAGTTTCTAGCTTATGGCTTTCATCAGTGATTAAACTTTTTGATTTTTGAACAGTATACTTGGACCTATTAGATCTAATATACATTTCCTTTACCACATAGCATCTTATCATCATCATCATTTTCATCCATTATCAAACACTTCAGGATGAAGGTCTCTCCAAGTTCAATCCATCTACTCTGATTTTTAGCCCCTCTTCTCTGCATCACTACTGCACACTTCCTTATTTCATTCATCCATCTCACATGTGGTGATTTTCTATGTCTTTTAAAATTGTTTGGAATTCAGTTTAAGGTGTCAACTATCCATCTATTATCATATCTTCTAGTAATATGTTCAGCCCAACTCCACTTCATTCACTTAATTCTTTCAATGATGTCCGTAATACCTGTTTGTTTTCATATCCACATATTTCATTATTAATCATGTTACTTCTAACATGGGTATGGAGTCTTTGTATTGATCTTCTGGTAAATATCTAAGTCTTAGATCTGTAAATAAGAATTGATAAAATATATTTATTAAAAATCTTCCTTTTCAAACACATAGACATATTTCCTTTTAATATGTTTATTTCTACCCAAAGCACTCTGATCAATTTTAATCCTATGATTAATTTCATCCATTATGTTTCCATCTGTAGTAATAATATGTCCAAGATATTTGTACTTGTTAACTTCTTCTAAGTCATCATTATCAATCTTTATTTTTTTATTTTGAGGAAATCCATAGAACATTACTCCAGTCTTTTGAGCATTACTAATAAATTCACACTCAACGGCATAAATATAATGAGATTGAAAGAAAATTGCTAATAAAAGCAAAATGTGTAAGCAAAGATCATGTGACTTTTGTAGGTCATGTGATATCTTATTAGAAAGAAGAGTGTGAGTCATATCAGCCGCATTGTAGTTTATTTGCTATACAATGTTTGCTTTTAATTTTACTTCAAAAATATCTGCATGTTAACTTATGCAAAAATAAGCTCTCTACATCCTATTCATCAGCTCTCTATTGTAAGCCTGAGTAATCAATTAGTACCATATTGTATAGTGCTATAATATTTCTAATCCCAGATTGGGTTTTGGCTTTTAGGAAATTGTTTAGGACTATGATCCAAATCGAGAACTAATAAACTTGTAAAAGTAATGACAACCTTTTATTTCTTTACACTATTCAAGATCATAATATGAAATTAAAAAAAGATCTAAAGATTTTAACCTAACTCACGTACTTACATATATAGATTGGAAACTATGCCACTTTTTATACTTTATACACAGTTGTAGACCCATTGTATTCTTTCTATAATGTTAAATCTATATAATTGTGTGAGTGAATTGACTTGATTCAAAACTTGTTTTTTTCCAATTCCAGACTATTAACAAAGTGTTGGTGGTCGAGAGGTCAGCATAGCTGTCTTACAAGCTGTTGTCCCAGGTTAGCGAGTTCGCTTCCTGGCCAATGCTATGAAACATGGAAAAAAAAACTTGAATATATAAAGAAGTAAAAAAAAATACTGCTAGATATATAATTGGTTTGCTTCAATATTTTGAATGTTGGCTAAGAAAAGGTTTATCCCATATTAATTTTATTAACTGTAGCTGAGCCTGTTTTAGGCTGATGAAGCCAGATTCATAGCACTCATGGGATATTAAGCATTCATTGACAAAAGATAAAGCCAAAAATCATTCTGGAAATGTAACATAATACCATACAATGTCCACTGATTACTCAGACTTCCTGTAGATGGCTCTAAAGTAGAGTGAAGAACACTGCTCTTTAAATAAATCAGTGAAAATATGAAATTTCATGATATGTTATAGTTAACATTAACTTATTTAAAATTAAAATAATACATCTCTATTACATTATGAATTTACTTGCTTAGATATTAATTGTTTAATTAAAAGTTTAAAAAGTGTAATGACTGCATTTTTTTTCTAACAGATAAAAAGCAATGTTAATTAATACATGATGCAAAAATATTTTTGTCAAAGGGCTGATCAAAATGTTAGATAACTTAAAATTACAAGTCTACAAATCTACATATTTTATCAAATTACATCTATGAGGAAGGACCCAAAAATAATGGGACTTTTGTAATAAAAACGTGTTTTTATTTTTAGATGTTGCAAATAAAATCCATTTTCAAAATGTTTTTTTCATTTTTCAAAGGAGTCTGGAAGCACTTCAAAGTTGTCTGGAAGCATTGAAAAATTGTCTGGAAGCACTTGCAAAGTTGTCTGGAAGCACTTGCAAAGTTGTTTGGAAGCAACTGCAAAGTTGTCTGGAAGCACTTGAAAAGTTGTCTGGAAGCACTTGCAAAGTTGTCTGGAAGCACTTGCAAAGTTATGCCATTAAATGCCTTGTCATTTTTTGTTCAACACTTCTAAGTCTGTAAAAAATGTTGAGACTTTTTTTTATTTGAAAGAATAAAAAGAAATCACACAGAACAACATAGAGAAAATATGGATGATAGATAAGCTGAGTCATTCTGAAAATAATTTAAAAATTCTTTTACACGCAATGATTTACATTCTAGCATGCTACCATGATAAAACATGCACTCCTTACTTTTACATAAAACAAAATGTTTAAGTTTAATCACATCATGCAAAAGTTCCAGGATACATAGGTTAAATTTAAATGCTTGATCACTAACAAATTCTGAGTGAACAATGCCATTTGCATCTAAAAAAATCAGCATTGTCTTTCCATCGACTTCAATTGACATGCTTTTTGGAATATGATGTCTTTTCATTAAACCACTCATAAACTTGTGATTTTCCTAGAACAATTAGCTTGTAAGCTGTTTCATGCATTACAACTGTTTTCCTTGTCATTTTTCCTTAAAACAAAAAAACAATTTCACATTGTTCCAACTTTTCAGGTATTACAAAAATCAACAAATGTGTGAAACAGACTTTACAAAAAAATGTTCTTTATGGCACTACAATTTCATATGATGAAATCATTTGCCAAATTGATGCAAAAGGATTCTAGAAAGAGGTATCTAGCTGCAGAAGCATGTACAACAACAGGAATCCCTCCTTGTATTACATTATTCAATTGTCTGAGATTTGTGCCAAAAAATTAACAATTTACAATTGAAAAAACAGAAGATTTAAATTTAATAGAATTTATTCATCTGTGGATAAACTTTTATTTTTAGTTTAATAGTAGGATTCAATGTTTGCAATTTTCAAGTGATTTTATTTTATTCTGAATCTGAAGCTTTATGTTATGTCAGTAATATAAAGTGAGTCCATTTCTTACTTTTATATAAGATTTGAAATACAGGTATTCCTCATATATGTGGAGCTTAATTGTAAATATAGGGTATTTGGACACAGACTCTCAAGCCCCTTCAACTGTCCACACTATCTCTTATCACTCATACACATGACCACACACATTCAGAAAAGATAAATAATCACCAATATATGTATTTTGTGCTAAACCAGCACTTATCAGTTTATCCAGATTATCATCACACACACACACACACACATATATATATATATATATGATCAGTGCTCAATTTATATTAACATAGCAAATCTTCATACTTTAATGGATAGGCATTAATCTACTCCAACCCCAACTCTTGCTGGCTGAAGTTGGAGTAGATTGAAGCCTATCCATTAAAGTATGAAGATTTGCTATCTTAATATAAACTGAGCACTGATTATATATATGTGTGTGTGGTAGATGATAATCTGGACCAACTGATGAGTGCTGATTCAGTATGAAATATATATGGGTGATTATTTATGTTTTCTACATGTGTGTGGTCATGTGAATCAGTGGTATGAAATAATGTGGATATTTGAAGGGTGCTTGAAAGTCTGTGTTCAAATCCCCTTTATTTACTTTTATATAAATAAATTAGGAATTGTATTTAAAATATGTATGATTAAGTAGCCTATAGTTTAACCTGTTAAATGCAGAAGTATCTCATTAGAATCTCCACTGCATCCTAATATCAAAATGTGTTTTACTGAAGCAGATGGTTGTCTCTGTTGCTGAATCTTTTTATTCCAATACTGGCTGATAAAGAACTTGAAACTTGAAATTTTAGACATTAAATTACTAAAACTTTTATGTTGCTTTCAAAACATTGAATATGTACTATATATGTGTGTTTCATTTGGGAAAAATAACATAATCATCATTTCACAGAGAGGCTAAAATCTCCATACAGTAGTGCCACTCAATGCAAGCCAGAGTAATCAATGGATGCAAGTTGTGCATAAAATCCCTATCTAATGCCTATTCATACAATATCCCCATACTAGTTTCTATCTTGTGGCTTTCATCAGTGAGGAGCCTTGGATCTCAGAGCAATGCAGCTAGATCTTAGGATCTAATGCAAACATCCAGCAGCCACTTTTCACCTTATTAGTGAAGTATAAAGCTTTGAGTCCAAAATGAAAACACAATAATGTTTTCAAGCTCATTAGCTTATATAGTCATATAGATCTAAACTCAGGTCAGAATTGATACATTTTGGTGTCCTTGGTTTTTAATAACCACAGTCACCATAATTCTATTGGGTAGGATTGATATTAAACAACTAAACATCGCATGGTCATCAATCTTTATGCACAAATCTTCTTGCATCCATTAATTATTGAGTGTGCTACTATATGGAGAGCATGGTGATCATGTGATGTTTAGTGGTTTAATAATCATCATCTTATTGTAATACTAAAATATGAGCATGACGTTTTTTTTATTACTATTACACAGTTTAAATTAAAAGCACATTCAAACCTATATCAAATTTTGACACTTATTTCATTAAGATGTATAAACTGTTCCAAATACCACTGAATTAAAAAGAAACAATAAAGTTGAAAATGCTATATATTTTTGTTTAATAACAATTTCATTTCAAGAATGCCAGATTTTAACCTAAGAGTAAATACTGCATATTACTTCATCATATCAAAATTCAATGATATGAGTAAATTTTGGAGAACAACTAGTTAAATTTCAAAGACCAAATGCACTTATTCAAATCAATAAAAGCAACATTTAAATCACACATTTGATCTTTGACATTTTTTTTTTTTACAATTGCTTATAACTTTTTTTTTTTTATCTAATCACTAAATTTGCTCCAAGTTTTTATAATCACTAATCTGTGACTTTAGGCACTTCTGTGCAGTGGTAGAATACCAGGTTTGGGAGATCCCAAGATAGATTCTGGGGCTTAAACTTATTATGAACCCACAAGCAATAAAGGCATTAGCCTGGAAGAAATCTATTTAATTAAATATTTGAAAGTCTTTTAATATATGTAAAAGATATAGACTTTTTATAAATTAAAAGAATCGAAACATTTTAAACATTAGATGACACCATTTTCTTGAGTCTTAATAATCCTACAAAATCATAATAACTTTGAAGATAATATATATATATATTTACTTCTTCTCTTCTCCAGGTAATTCATACAGATCTATGGTTTTTTTTTAGTGCAAAAAGCTGTTTCAATATCATTAAGCTGAATGTATGTTTAAATCTAAAGACACAGATAGACAGATATGTTATAAAAAGCTGCTTTCTTAGTTCTTGTATCCTTAATTTTAAAATGATAAAACTCCTTCCTCCATTTGTAGATGATGTCATCATTATTATATAAAATAATGCCGTTCTTGAGTTTAGTAAAATTTTATAATTTTTCATATCCATACATAATTTCTAGCAGTAACAAAGATCTCAAGTGATCCACGATTGTTATATATTGTTATCTTCTTTAATCCATCATTTTTCTTATGTCTTCTTAAGCTCAAGAGAAAATGGTTTCCCTGGAATGAAAAAACCAGTCGAAATTTTTATCTTTAGTGAATTCAAAAATAGACTTACTTGTATTATTACGTGATGAAAATCCTAATTGACAATGCTGTTGTAATTTACCCAGATTAGCAATTGCTTCTACAAATTAAATATCAAATTTAGTACTCAAATAAAACTTATTTTTTAATGCAATTATTATTTCAACTATGGATCATGCATACTAATTATTATTTATTATATGTTATTAAATAATTATTTATACTTCACATATAACAAAGTAATGTTTATATTGCACTAAAACACATAAACATGAAGCTATAATAATAAACAAAATATAAAGGCTAAGTGCTTTCAGAACATTTAGTTTCCATATTCATAGCATATGATGGAAGTGATGGTAAAACATTATGTATAAACTTAATGTATGCAAATTTAGGCAATGTATTTAAATGGCTCATTTTTTAGAAATGGAAAATCAGGATTCCTTCTGATTGATGATGTTAGCATCATCTTCTGCTATAAAGCATGCTTCCTTTACCTTACATTTTACATCATTCCACTCCATGCAAAGTATTTTTGCTGATGTGGATTCAAATGCATGGCCAGTAGACCTTTGGTACTGTAAATATTGAGTTATATTCAGAATTGATTTGTGCTCTATTATATAAATACTGATGTTGTGAAACTCTAGTGGCTAGAATGACATGGGTTTCTCCATGATAGACTGCTTTGCATCCATTCTGGGGGCATGTGATTTTGTAAACTGCCTGAGGGATTTGTTCAGGAAATATCTGATCTTTGGAATTATTAATAAGTGTATTGGTTGCAGGTGGTGTATGAAAACTTAATTTAAATGAAGTAGCAAATATAGAACTTTTTGGACAAAGAAGGTATATAGGTAATAGCATCCATGGTTTATCCTCTTTAATCTGGTTAGGTCTTAGTCTATTATGAAAATATTTAACTTTTTGTTAATAGTTCCATATTTAAACCCTGCATTGGTAAAATCTTTGAAGTAATTAATTAGGTTATTTTTGCGATCGGATTCAAATTTTCATAGGTGATGGTTTCTGAAGAGAAAAGATGAAAGCACTGATAATTTAGATGCTATGAGTAAGTTTGAATTTAAGTGGATATAACCTCATGTCTGCAACAGTTTGATGTGCATGGTTTGGGTCTCTTTGTACTTCAATGTCAGGAATCTAATTTCTTGTTTAAGTTCTCGAATGCAATATTTAGTGTTAAATCTGCATTTGCTTGAAGTTCATTTTGGAATATTTATTGTGACATTCTCAGGTGCAACAATAAACAAGTCATCTAGATAGCATGTGTATAATATGCTAGATACTGGTGTGTAATATTTAGGTAGGATCTGCTTGTTGTGATAGTTAAGAGAAATGCTGGAGATGATACCACTCATTGGAAGACCCATAGGCCATCCATCTTTCATATGGAACCATTTGTCATCAAATATTGCCATCATATTATTATCCAGCCATGCTAGAAAATTGATAATAAAACTCAGGTGTGTTTGTGGACAATTATTATTTATGAGCTCAGTATTGATGATATCAATTGAAAGTTTGCGATTAATAGAACCATATTACTCAGTTATGTCAAGCAATGTAATTTGAAAATCAGGTTTCAAAGTGGCACTCTTAATTTGAGTGACAAAATCAAATAAGGATTTAATATAGATATAAATTCATTTGTATTTGGTTTATAACATCTTTTTAAATCTAAACATAATACTTGTATTTGTTAATCCATATTTTGTGCAAAAATTTAATAACACAACATTTCATTAAAAAAAGCCAGTACCATTATTTCCAATAAGTTTTCCTTATAGTATGTGCATGAAAGACTCCCAAAAAATCCAGCCTTTTAATGGTTTGATAAGAATAAGACTATGTATAATCTTCTTCCTCTGATGTTCAAACACATGCACTGATTAAACAGTCACAGATACCATTTCACTAATCAACTTTTTATACTATTGACTTGATACATATAGAAAATTCCAAGAATAGCAGATACAAACTTAGACCTTATACCAAACTTAATACAATGTAATCTTCTCCTAGCTAATAATCTTTTACCCCCCCCCCAAAAAAAAAAAATAATAACCCCATGTAACTCCAATTTCATTAAGAGCAGTCATTACAATATTAATTGTGGACAGTTTTCTTAGTTATATATATATAGTTTTCCATTCAGGTCTTCAAGAGTTAACAGCATGGTAAATCCTATTTCATGTATCTACAATTACAAAAAAGATTAAATGGTTTATATTTGTTATTACTGCAGGGTCCTCACCCATTACTAATAAGCACATGAACTAAAATATTTTCAACTACCAATAATTAACAATAATAAATGTTTATTCACAACAAACCAACATTAACATATGTAGGTTACATATATACTCTTACTAATAATTTAATATACCAATTACATTACTGGCCTTACGATTACAGCAAGTTTAATATATTAATAATATGCTAACATAATCTGGCCTTGTGGCTTATGACAAATAATAATAAAGCACGGATGGCCTCTATAAGTCCCTAGGTCTTGGCACCTTCAGTGGTGGAGTTCACTGGATCATGAGTTCTGTTTCAGCCGACATGCCATCTTCTGGTTACACTGCTATCTCATGATGATTTTCTTGTTCTGACTGAACCTTAAATACCACTCTTCTCATCCATGCACAGGAGTCTGGGATAGCCTTGTCTTACTTCGGGTCCGTGTTCCAAAACTGCTATTCAATCTGAGGTTCATGAGTTTCCTGTGCAGAGGGGGGGGGATAAAACTGGAAATGTTTATCTCTTTTCTTATCTATAGATACATACCTTTAAAGTATTTAACTTTCTATTACTTGTTGATATTTTTATAACACAATACAAAATCTCTATTACTTGCTGATGTTTTTATAATGTGATACCAATACGTAGCAATTACTATCACTATTACTTTTACCACTATTTCTACTACTTTGATTAAATATCTTTCCAACATGGAAACCTGAACAATTTGATTGAAACAGATCATTTTCAGGTCCTTCATCTTTTTTATGGTAGGCTGGATACTTTCTAAATAGGGCTTCCCAAACATTCAACCATTTTCCAAATTGAAACTTCTGTTCAAAATGATTCATTATTGATTATATTGTCTCCAAAAAAAATCATAACCAGAGATGTTGAATCTTTTATACCAGTCCACGTCATCACTTTTTAGCACTGAGGAGTTGTGTATAAAAGGGGGGGGGGAAGTAAAATTATGAAAATGTGTTTGCATGAATATATCTAGCACTAGTTCTTACAATGAGATGACTAATAATAAGACATTATATTACCAGTAAAATAAAAGAATACATAGAATGAACACAAGAAATTGTTTATAATATATGTCATATCTAGTACCTATAACACATCACAAGGTACTCTGGGACAACTATCACTTATTGGTTATTTATTATTCATGGTTAACTCTCAGATTTGAAGATCATTTCACAATCAGCCCCTTCTGAACTTTATTGACAGCTCTACTATTATTTGATTCATTAGGCTTTGGTAATTTTGAGTAACATATACTTTTATGAATAATATAGGGATAGTAAAATTAATATAATAAATTAACAAAAAAAATATCCTGCATGATTTTGTACAGTGATAAAATGGCTTTCTCTGGAGTGCAAGGTTCATGGGTTATGGCCCAATTCTATCTTTCTCAGTACTGAGTTCAACATAAATGATATCTGATGGAAAACTAATGTTCATGTGGGTAGACCTTAGTTTAGTGTTAGCAATAACATTTGCTCACCATGCATACAACCTAGTTATGTTAATAACCAACTTACATTCTGTGATAAGCCAATGATGGTGTTGAACCATGTTTGGTTATAAAATAGGTAAATACTTTAATAATTATGTCAACAGTTTATTCTACATTTATTAAAAGTAGGTTCCTATGTTCATAACAGTATCAATAGGATTTGCTTTTAATTAGAATACTGTAATCAATTATAAAATTTTTAATAAAGACTGTGTTGTTAATATTACATGTGTCTGTAATAATAACTTATTGAGAATAGTAATATGTACTGACTACAAATTCAATCTGAGCTTAATACTCATTAAGATATAGGTCATAGGTGAAAATGGATTTTACACTGATTTATGGAAAATTCTATTGGCTGCTTTGGGATTATTTTGAAAAATGATTAGCCATGCTCATCCTAATACTAAAGGAAAACTTCTGAATTATTGAAACTATTCATGTTATTGTAATCTTTAACAATTTTGTTATTTAATTGCTGATTCTTTGACTGTTTTTTTTTGTGAATGCTGCACTGGTAATGGCTGGACCTTTGCATATTTTTGTTACTAAGTTACATTTACAATTATGTATCCTTGATTAAATGTCAATGACAGCCAAAGATATGTGGGTTTTTTACCATTAAGTTGATAGGCTGTCAGACTTAAACTAAAGTAGTGTATATCCTAAGTATTATGCTCGTTGGTTGATACAATAAAAAGAAAGCACTTTTTTTAAATAATATTCACTCTAGTTTTACTAGAAAAAGAATTCTAATTGCTCCAGTAAACATAAAGTATCTTAAATAAATTTTATTCTTATTTACTATTGATAAATCAATGCTACATTGTTTATTTTAATTTGGATATTAAAAGCTGCATTTCTAGCCTTTATATAGTCAAGTTCAAAATATTTTTTGACTGTTTGGGATCTGATCTCTGTTAATAGGTTACTGCGTATTTTTTATAAAACAGAATGTTGCATTGTGGGTTAACATAAAGGCAGTATTACTAAACTGTCTATAAAAGCATTGCTCTTAGAAATATTTTGAATATATGAATAGCAAACTTTACAATGCCTTACATGATTAGATATTGTTCTATTTGAAATAGAAGTTGAAACAGTGAACCATATTCATTGTCTTGTCAGGTCTTTTTAATTTCTGAAATTTTTCCCCAAAATAAAGCTTAATCAGCAATTGACTCAGCTTACATATATAAATACTATCAAAGAGTCAATGGAAATACCAGGGACCCATCAGTAATTGTACCTATAAATAAATGATCTACTCAGAGTCAAGCATTTTTTTACCCATTGTCAATTCACTGCTGGATAAGTTTAATCTAGAAATTTAATACACGATATTTCTTCTCTATATCATATCAGCAAATTTCTGTACATCTTGCACATGGTCTCTTAGGCGATTCTCTGAATACATTGCAATATATATATATTATTACTATTTGTGGGATATTCTGTGTAGTGAAAAAGCTAAATGCTGACATTTCAGTACAGTATCAAGTACCTTCCTCAGAGCATCCTCTTTCTCAAATCATAGATTAATGCTGTTTTTTTTTTAGTTTTAGGATATTCCACAACTTTTTAATAATTGTACAAATTAAAATAGTACTTTGTAATATTTGCAAGGATTTAGGCCCAAAGTCTTTTTCCAATGCTTCAATGACAGCTTTGATAAATGTGCAGGAACTGTTTGTGATTGTGAAACTTCAGAAATTACCAATGCACATACACACACACAAAAGTAGCAATCTTCAAATCAGAATTATTTACCTGATTTGCATAAGAAAACATTTTAATCTGATCAAGTATCTTAGCCAATTTTCAGGACAACTTGTTTCAAATTTTTTCCATGTCCCTATTTTTGTCATAATATTTTTTTAAAAAAAAAATGCATCCGAAAACAACTTTCATTACAAATATCTACTAAATGTAGCTATCCTATCATACTTCATTTGTACTTTTGATTACATATTGTTGAATTTTTCCCTTGGTCATATGTATCATTTCTGATATCAAAATTTTATCCCTGATTACGTTTGGAAGTAATACAGAGTCAATGAACGTAAAACATTTTTACTGATGTATTACAGTTTACATGTTCATTATATGTATTTGTAAGTATATTTCTGTACAGTTTTAATTATGATATTAGATTATTATCTGCTGAATGTTATGTTTTGTTACAGTATTGGCAGGATACATTATGTTTATTGTGATTATATAATCATGTTTATAATTATATTAGCAATGATTGGGTTCTGGAATGCAATACCATTTAAGATTAAATTATGATAGTATTGGTTGTCATGTTACTTTAGCTGGGGCAATTATTATATGTATCTGTAAAACTATTTGTAGTGACAATAATTATCTGGTAATATTTACACCTGATTAATTGTAGTAATGGATATTGTGAGCTTGTTGCTTATATATAACCAAAGGATAGACTACAATGTGAAAATGAATTTTATTATGTTTAACTAAGAATACTATTGGTTGCTTTTATTAAGCTACAAGAATATTGGATGAAAGTCTATTTAGACAATTTCAAATGTAATCTCTCTCATAAGCTATAAATAGATTGTTGAAGCTAGGTTCAACATTGGCAAAAACTAAATATAGAAACAAAATTCAAAGAAAAAGCTAAAAAAACCAGGAATTTATTATTAAAATTAACACAAATTATTTAATTTCTCTAAAACAATTGTATTAAATGCCTGTGTAGTCTATTACAATGTTAAAGGGGTGAACATAAAACTTAAGTTCCAAAGTTGATACTCAGTTAAGAAATTGGATAATAGAGCCACTTGCACTAGGTGGCGCTATTAGTGGAAAAAATGCTGCTGCATTAACAGCTTGTGTTAGCATAAAAAAAGGTGATCATGTGATGTTTAATGGTTAAATACCAATCCCAGCCAAAGAATAATCATGTCTATGGTTTTAAAAAAATCAAAGACACTAACATATATAGTAAATATTGGACTGAATTCAGATCTATATGATCTATGCAAGTGAATTAGTTTGGATTGAAAAGATTACTGTGTTTTCGGTTTGAGCTAATACCTTTACAATCAACCAAAAATGTAAATTGTGGGTGCTAGAGAGATGTATTATGTCCAGAGATCCAGGTGCAATGTTCCTAGATTGAAGCTCCTCACTGATGAAAGCTATAAGATGAAAACTAGTCTGTTGATACTGGATAGGTATTCACTGGATAAAGATTATAATGCACAACCATCTACTATATATTAGAGCTTTCACTAAATGGCACTATTGTATGGGAAAATTTGCTTTACTTTTAAATAATGTAAATTAAAAAAACTCAGTACTGACTAAATGAATGTAACTAATGCTCAAATGGCACATAACCCCTCAAGCAATTAATCATATGATTATGTACTATATCTCTTTCTAAAAAAGAAAATGATGATGGATGATTAATTCCACTTGCATTTTAATCATAAATATCAAATAAAAATGGAATAAGCAAATTATATTGTTGCTGTTCATTTGCAAATTCATTTATTCCACCTACACTATTGCCATTTTGAGTAAGTTTTAGTAATCAATAGATGCTAGTGCTTACAATTTCTATCTAATGCTGTCCAATCCAAATATTCCCAGACTTGTTTTTAGCTTATGGCTTTCATCAGGGAAGAGTATTTTTTGAACTTTTTTGAACTATTCCTATAAACCTATGTGAACAAATAGGCTTGAAAAAAATGGCAATGTACATAAATTACGGTCATGTGATATTTTATCAATCATATGATATATTACTGCCAGTTACCCAAATATTATTAATGTTCATATTTACATAGGAAGGAGGGGTATTATAGATATTTTACACTTGCCATCAGTATTGGATTTGTTCAAACTATAGAAATGTCTAAATAAGATTCACAATACAATATAATTACAACAATAAGAAAACATTAATGTAAACAAATAGCCACTGGTGTAAATGGATCAATCATATGTAAGCTAATAAATGTGTTTGTCTTCTGTAAGGAAGTGAAGAGAGCTATAAAAGTGAAGTCCATTTCAAAGAAAAGTAGATGCAAGTCAGGAGTTAATGTTCAAAACAGTAACCCATGGTTTAGAATTACTCATACATTAACACATGACCACTATTTACAAAAAATAAGTATGCTTAAATTCAATTTGAGAAGTTTCTGATTTCTTTCTTAAGGCAAAATAAGATGGTTGGAATTATTAAGATTCTTGGATTGAGTCAACACATTCTTCCAAACACATTGTTAGAGACAACAATAATCTACTTGCATTCTTACCAACTATAATGAATGGCAAACGTAGCTATCAGAAATATATTGCTATTGTAACTAAAATAGATGGAATATATATTTTGATACTACTATAATTGTATCTTAATTATTTATTGGCTGGTAAACCTTATTTTCTGGCAGCAAAATGTATATAAACACGTTTTGTTCTCAAATCATCAAATGACTTTTCAAGCAGTTATGCATATATATACAGTATTTTTTATAAGTTTTTATACATATGACACATTTACCAAACTTAATGTAATTATAAGGGACTTGAACTCAGACTTTCAAACTGGAGAGTTTGAAAGTCTGAATTCAATAATTACATTAAGTTTGGTATAAAAATATACTTGTTTTTAAATATTACATATTCAGCCTGTATTCTGTCCCAACTTTTTTCTATATAATTAAATGGACATATTAAGGTCCTATGTGTGAGAGATCAAATTGACTTAAGGTCAACATGGGTATGACAATAATATTGACATCATTAAGGGCTTAGGATTTCATTCTCACATTTTCAATGATATGGATGACTGAAGAGTTGGAGAAGATTGAAGCTTGTCCATTAAAGTTTGAATATTTGCTATCTTAATATAAACTGAGCAGTGATTATATATATATGTCAGAGACAGTGATCTGGACCAATTGATAAGTGTGCTGGTTCAGCACAAAAATAATTATATTGGATCATTTATCTTTCTCACTATATGTGGTTATTTGTATCAGTTGTATAAGATGGATTGGATATATGTGATGAGTTTGAAAGTCTGAGTTTAACTCCCTTATTGTAAGCATATGACATATATAAACAAAGGGAGTAAATTACTCTACCCCAGGCTATATCTTAAAAGCACTCTAATATTGAGCTATGCTTAATTTAAAATTTACATATGACATATTAAGTAATAACCTGTGGATTTATACTTTACGTTGTCTATCATGTGATATATGTAACACGAATCAAAATAAAACAATAAAACATTAAGAGTTGTTTTAAATTCATCACATTTTATTCACAAACATTTACAGTTATTCTTAAACCAGTAGTTGTTTTCTCTTGTATAGTAACAAAAAAGCTTAAATTCATAAAAATATTTCCTTTCTGTATGTGAATATTTTTCCAATTTTACAATAAGAATAGAAAAAAAAAAAAAACTAAAATAATTCTAAAATAACATTTCTTAACATTTTTATTTATTTATTTATTTAAAGTTGTTATGAGAAAACCAATGTTTAAATGGTATATTTTAGTTAATTAACAATACATTTCTTTAATTTATTGGTCTTTTTATATACATTTAACTACTGTACTGCATTTATATAAAATTAACTGAAAATATAGATTTTATTATTGCTATGGCATAGTTTTTTTTTTAAATACAGCCCAATATTAGGAGTTATTTCAAATTATTCAGTAAGTATATAGATAAAAATAAACCGTTTAAACAAGATTCGTAATCTATCTTAATTCATTGTTAGTTGAAATTTATCAGTTAATAGATTTTATAAAATCTACAATACTGGAAATTCATTACAAATATAAACTTGAATATTTGATATCCAGGTACATATAACCAAAAAAATAGAAAATATATACATAAATCAAAATTGTGTTGTTGCACAACCTATGTATTAAATTGTTCATTTAAAATAAATATTTTGTTTTTCATTGATGGTTTATTTTGTATGGTGTGTATTAATTCCTTTAAAAGTTATTGACAGAAAATGTTATCACTTTATTATCATTAATAAGATGTCTTGATGTGATGTGATGTGATGTACTGTGACTTCTCCTTAAACGGAGTCAGGAATCTCTCAGCAGCTATGCCCAGAGAAACCTGTTAGCCACTTTACCTTCCTTTTCCATTGTCCACCCTAAGTTTTCCCATAATCTGCTCCATCCCATTTCCACAACATAATCTTTGTCAATTCCATGACCCTCATATCTAAATCCCCCTTATTTTTTCCCAAACCTAGCATAAAAACCAATAACTCACTTTCTGTATAATCACTTTGTTCATATTTAACCTTCCATAACTTCATTATTTGTACCCTTTCTGCTTCCAAACATTTACATTGAAGTAACAAATGCCTAATATTTTCTATGCCTTCCTTACACAACTTGCAGACTAAATCACCCATATTTTTCCATTTACATGTATATTCTCTTGTTGCTAAAAATCCTGTTCGAACCTTAAACAATAAACTACTTTCCTTACTATCTTCCACTTTCTACTTCTCTAGTGCCATCTATTGTAAGCTTGACTAATCAGAAGTTCTCATTAAAGAAAACAAAAGTGAAAAAAGAACCTGAAGAAGGGCATTAATCACTTGTATTGTCATCTGATAACCACTGATTGTTTAATCATACAAGTTATAGAAAGAGAGAGAGAGAGAGAGAGAGAGAGAGAGAGAGAGAGAGAGACTGAGTGATAAACATTCAAACAGTATCCATGCTTATGACACTCTTAACCATATGTAAATATAATTGTTTCAGTAAATGTTTGCACTAAATAGCAATTATAAAATAATTAATTCCACCACGATTATAACTGCTTTAGGAATTAAAGTATATGTGTATATTTTGATATGTATGTGTGTATTTTATATATATGTATGTAAAATGATGGATATATATATATATTTGATTTATATATGATTTATACATATATACATATCTGAAATGATAATTATATATTTGTATTATTCAAATCTTGTAGTTCTGACGAAGACTGCTGGACAGTCGAAACTGTAAGAAAATAAAGAAGGTTAATAAAATTACTTGCATTAAAGTGTATATGAATGAAGTATTATTCATAACAGGTATTGAGTCCAAAAAGTAAACTGAACAATTATGGAATTATGGAATTGATTACTAATTACTTTATTATATCATACTTTAATATATTTCAATTAATGTTTAACCTTAACTATAGATTTTAAAATTTAATAAAAGATCAAACTTGAGTAACTCCTTACACATATGCATGACATTCTTTTAAGCACTCTTTTCCTTTCATTCATGTGCCATGGTTAAATATTTCTAGAGACTATAATTAAGTTACATATGAATGTATGGTTGTAGCATATTGTTTTTTAATATATTACCATGGTATGTTTAAAATGTAAAAATATTAATCATAGTCTTTAGAAATTACATATATATATATATTCCTCAGGATATGATTTGGGCAGTTTTACAATTATACACAAAACTATACAAAATCAAAAACTATATAAATTCCAAAATCAAATGATTAATTATTACTGTATGATGTTAAAACTCTTAAGTAATAAAAGTAATCAAAATATTAATATGAATATTAATCATAATTTATATTTTTCTAGGAAAGCCATATTGATATAATAGAAAAAAAAGACTGCTGGCAGAAGTAATTGGAATATTTATGCGCTATAATGCTAAATATTTATAGAATAAACACATTCTTACAGATATATAAATACACATATATAGTTGATGAAAGAGGAGAAAATCCTTGAAATTTGTTACGTGCCCCAAATTATCATTATTCACAATTTAGAAACTAGTCATTATGTAATATGATAATGATAATTTTATAATTAAATAATGATCTAAAAGAGAGCATCTGTCTCTAGTATTTTTCTTATATATGCTTAGTTTATTTACGGGTTGCATATATTTATATTTTAATGTACATAAAAATAATTCTATAGAATATTAATGCTTGGATAGGTGAAATCTCTCTTTCTATTTTAGAAGTTAAAACATTATCACTAATTAGAAAAAAACAAATTCTACATTTGATTGTTCTGATTGCTCTGCCATCTTGAATGGAACTGTCTCACCTATTTAACTAAGGAAGTCACGTGACTGTAATTAATTAAAAAACACCACTACCACCTATTTTTATGAACAAATTTTCCAGTATTGTTTTAGATTTTTAATTATTAGCAGAAGAAAGATGCAAATTAAGATAACCTTTGTCTTTAATTAATATTAAATAAAAATATGTTAAACATAAAATCTCATAACAACTTTAAATAGATCGAAAATTTGAGTAAGTTTAAACAGTGTCCTGAGAATAGAGAAAACTCCTATGATTCCTAATTAATAGCACTATTTATTTGTTCTGTGATTTTTTTTACATTTATTTATTTTTTGTTTTTAAAAAAAATCTTAATATTTATATGAAAAGTTTATTCATTACTAAAGGTCCTTCAATTTGGCAATATGTATACACTTTATTAGCTTTTCTTTCATTAATAATCTCCATCCACTTGTAAAGGAGGACAATTCATCATCAGACATTTTTTTTCCTGGGTTATCTAAGATTGTTAGTACTGCATGAACCAGTAAGGGTGCATGGGACTTTTCAAATTAAAAAATAAGTGCAGGCAAGATAGTCATTTGCTTTAATTATGGTAATTTCCATTTGTAAAAGAGCAAGTTATTATTTATAGCTGATCCAGGATTTAAAAAAGCTACTTATGTTGGTTATGCTGTATTATTTAGTTCAGCTTCCACAATAAACATGTTGGGACTTAAGTAAGCCATTTATATGACAACTTTGTATAGAAGAATATCTCCTTTCATTAAAAACCAAATAATAATCTTTGTTTCTTATAAATTTAAAGTTTTATGTGTACATATAATCAATGTGTAACTAAGAAGTAGCACTGACACAGTTCTTGTGTGGGCACTGTTTGTATTGGTTCCATATGTAGCGGGTTCTGGACATATATACCTTGTGGACAAAATTTTTAGTGGTTGTCCTACTAGTAAAGGTGGGTATCCACAAAATGCATCAATTTCAACACTGTGGTTTTGATTTGCAGCTAATTCTACTAACCAACTCATTCCACAACTGCAGCTCAAGGGATTATCTAAAAAAAAAAACATTAATATTAGAACAAAGATTTTACAAAACACTATTTGATTAATACTACATATACATATTTTATTTAGCAATTGTACATTTATATCATTTAGTAATTATTGTTAATATAATTGCATATTCAACTCTTAAATGAAAAAGGGAAAATAGAAAGCAAAAGAAGTAAAGAAAGAAAGAATGCAGAAGAAAAGAAAAAATAGGAAGAAAAGAACCAGAGAAGAAGGAAAAAACAGAAAAATAGAGAGAACACAAAAGAATAGAACAAAAAGAGTAGAAAAAACTATGAGAGAGATGGAGGAAAATAAATGAAAAAATAAAAATCAGAAGAGAGAGAGAGAGAGAGAGAGAGAGGAAAAGGGTCATCAGAAATACAAGAAAAAATGGCAAAAAAGGAGAAATAAAAAATAGAATAAAGAAGATGACAGAAAAAGAAAACCAGGAAAAAGATGAGAAAAGGAATTGATGAAGTAGGGGAGAGAAAAAAAATAAAAACGAGGACGAGATAGGACAGAAAAGCTAAGAATAGGAGAAAAGAATAAACAGGAGTGTGAAATGAGAAAGACAAAGAAAGAAGGGGAAAAGGTGATAAAAAAGAGAGACTAAATGGAAAGCTAGAAAAAAGAGAGGACATGAAAAAAAATTTGAAAAGAAAAAAATATTCTATTCTAGTTATTTTAAATATTTTTACAATTGAAACAGTTATGAACAATATTATATCCAGTGTACCTTAATATATACTATGCTGTTATATATTTATAATATAGTTAAATATTAGGGTTTAAAAGTTATTTTAATGTAGTATTGGAGATTGAAATATAAAATTTATTCTCTTTTTATAATAAATTATATATTTGCATTTATTTATTCTAGTTTTTTTTTCATTTCTGGTATGTTAAGATATCAAACTCGAGTATACCCCGGAGGTATTTGTACAAATATAAAATATAGAAAAATCAAGAAAGCGAGAAACTAAGCATAATAAAATCAATATTAGACATAAAGATTCAAAGACAGTTAAAAAAAAAAAAAAGAAGTAGAAAAAAATTGATTTGTTAAAAAAGAGTAAATAATACTTAAAAGAAAAATAAGAATTTTTTAAAAAGCTCGTTAAAGAAAAAATTCATTAAGAAAAAAAAAAACAATTAGAATCAATTATAAATAGAAATTTATTTTCAATAATTTAGTTTAATTTAGAATAAAAAAATGATGTAAATAAAATAAACAATTGGTTAAATATTATAAGTAAAAGAACTACTGTTCAAAAACAAAGTCTCCACTCTTTTTTTTTTTTTAAATCGAGGAGACATGAAAAAATCGTTAAAATGATTTTTGTAGACTTAAAAAAGTTAAATATATGTTTGAGTAAATTGTTGAAATACAGGTTAGAACAGAGAAGTTTTTTTTTTTTTTTGACAAGTGTCACATAAAAATACTTGATTATTAGATCTTAATAAAAATATTCATTACAGAGCAATGACTAGACATTACAAGATCACTCAACAAGTTACAAGATATTTCAGAACTGGAAGTAACAGAAATGACCTTTTGTTCTTGAAATCATTGTACTACCACTGCACTAAACAATCCTGAACATTATACAGTAATTCAATAAAAATAAATGAAAGAACTAACTAAGATCAAAATAAGAGTCATAGATCACATGACCCTATTCTCTTAAGCTTGTAAGTTATAAACAATGAGGATTGCCAATTCCTCAACAAGCTTTGTGGTAAATGCTTTGCCAGAGAAAGCATTTAAAATATCTCTGTCAGATCTAATGTATGAACCTTCCCTGGCATCTCTCTGAGGAGTGCCAAAGCAAGAAACCATGGTCAGGGGTTTGGGGAGGGGGGATCCTGACAGAGATATTTTAAATGCTTTCTCTGGCTAAGCATTTATCACAAAGCTTGTTGAGGAATTGGCAATTCTCATTGTTTATAACTAACTAAAATATTCGTAATTAGTACTTGTCTCAAAGTCTGCAGTGATGGTATTTTACTTGTAATTATATGTTGAAGTATTCCCATCACCTAGAATTAATTATTAAACATATTTAGAAAAACTCAAACTTTATTTAAAATTTTTAAATACGCTCAACTTTTAGTAATAACATACAGGTTAGTATAAAACACAACATTTCTCTAAGTATTATTCTCTCTCTCTTCTTCACGTATTTCTGGCCTAATCAATAATAAATTGTCAAGTAAATCCTCAGACAATGAAATTGAAAGTTTTCCAAATATGTTTTTTAACAGACTATTTTTATAAGAAATATATATAAAAAAAAAATGACAACAAATAATAGATTTATTTCACAGGTGTGCAACTTAAACATTTATACATAGATCCACCATAACTTATGTCTACATAACACACACACATATATATATAAAGTTACTTCAAAGATCCCCAAACCTTTTGATGCTAGAAGTGATGGTTGTAGTCATGTCTCTCTAGTCAGGATCAAATAGCAAACACAAAACAAACTATATTATAGCAAAGTATTGTGCTACCAATAATGTAACAGTACAATATAATTTAATATTCAGTAATAAATTATTATTATTATAGTTCAAATAAAATGCTTTACTATAGATAATGTATATTATGCATATCTATGTATTATTGCTATTTATATGTGTCTTTTCTTTGTGAAAAACACTTATGATCGGTTACCAATTTCAACTCATTTTATAAGATCAGATTTGAGATCAAATGAATCTATGGTCAAGTTCATGGGTGCACAAAGTATATTTGCCACCCATTATTCGCAGCCTTGTAAAAAAATATATATATAAAAAAATGCAGATTCTTAACATTTCAAAGAATTGTTGGAAATAATAATGAGAGCCTGTTATTATTATTGAAATGATTCTCAAAGAACAATAAAATTTTTCAGTCAGAGATGTTTATGGGACTCTATTTCTTTACAATTGTCATCCAATCAAAATGACTTTGCACCATAAATTTTATGATGTAGAATATACCAAGAAATAAATAATATTACTACTAATGATTATACTGCTTTAAATAATCTAAATTAAATATTATTTACATAAAATAAATAATTGATATTTGTTTCTTGTCACTCTATCAATGTTTCCAGATGTTTGTAGCAGACTTGACTTGATGCAGTCCTGGCCAAGTTAGTAAGAATATAACTCAGATATCAAAGATATAGACTGGGAGTTTTCTTGATGGAAAGCCATATAACAATAACAAATCACAACAAGGTATGCTAGAATGAATGCAATTGATTATAGAACTTTGTCTTTTCTAGCATCCCTTCATTTTGAATATATATTGAATTATATGTATTTAGGGATAATCTAACAATGACAAACAGCCTAGAGTAAAATTACTATTTGACAAAACCATTTAAGCAGGGAAAATATAATATAAAATCAAAAATATAAGAATAAAAATATTATTAAATTAATTTAACTTTTTTATATTAAAAATTAGAAAAGCGTAAATAATCTTTTCCTAGTGAAAACTAATCAAACTTTCCATAATAAAAAGTCTTAATTATATAACAAACATAAACAAATCTTCTTTAAAGTCTGTGGCAATTAGATTTATTATTGCATTAAGTCATGGATAAAATTATATAAGGAGCAGAATATGTAATTAAAAGAAATCATGCTACTCCTGAAGACACAAATAAACAGCTAATTGAACTTAAATTGATAAATCCTAACCAAAGCAAGAAGGTTCTCAAAACCTTATGGATGTTTGACAATAGTATTCCTCTGCATTCATTATATCAGTGTTTATGTCAGATTTTGATTACATTATGAAAAGTTGCAGCATTAATTCAGTATAGGATTATTCATCGTAGCATCTACATGATACTAATCTTCTCAATATTGGTGAATGGTGTGGAAAAAAATACTCTCTATTACCAATGCACTTTAGAGTTTCTGGCTTCTTTAGAGCAATCATATTAAAGGTTTAAAAAAAACAGAAATAATTATTACACAACAGATTTGATTAACTGATGTTTATTAGAGCAGCAAGATAATATAAAAAGTAATTTTAAAAATAATACATGAGTGTGGCCATAAAGGCTTACAAAATAATAACAATAAAGCCAATATGGTCTGTAAGAATCACAAATCCATTTGGAAACCTGCAGTGGTGGAAACCATTAGGTACTTACTCCATTGTCCTCTTGTATCTTTGAACTGCAACTGTTCAGTAACTTGGTTCATATAAAACAGCTTCCATGAAACCAGAGTGCATTCATATGCTTGCACCCTGTATATATTTCTTAAGTTGTCCTTTTATTCTGTTTTAGACCATAACCAGGTAGCCATATAATAATTTTTTAATTATCACCACATGCCATGGAAATTCCTAGATTCAGATTAACAATCTAATTATTTATTATACTATTTCTATTTTTGGAGCAGGAACAAATCTTTTAATTACAATCAACTTAATTGATGTCAGCTTAATTGATCTCAAATATTATCTAGTTCCTTAATTATTAATTACATTTAAATATTTTCTATTAATAAAAATATCTAAACACAAACTTATTTGAAATATTTTACTTTAATAAAATATATAACTTTTTCTATTTACATTATTTAACTCACCCGAATATTATTTAGTTCACTTATAAGATTGTTTATTTCCAACACAGCATAACTTATCAATCTTTGGCATCCTTCCAAGAACAATTTAATTTTTTAATTTTAACACATTCACTTTGAACTTTCCCATTTATGTTTTTTAAAAAAAACTGGTTTTCACAGATATATGATGAATTCCCCTTAATTTCCCAGATATTACAGTGTTTTTACCAGTACCTTGACTCAAGGCATTAGGATTACTGTCCTTATACATATGCAAATGCTATACAAATTTATCTTAATACACCTGGGTCTCATTTTACAAGATAGATAGGTTCCTCAGAAAACATGTGCAAAAGAAATTGCACAAAAATAGACGTAACTTACCTTGAAAAAGGGAGGATACGGACTGTGATTTTTCAAAAATTGCATAAAAGCAAAGCACCAATGTTAAATTAATTTAAAATTCGTACAAAAAAATAAATAAGGAAATAAAGTATGACTAATAAAAAATTTCAAATTTGAAAAAAATTGATACAAGATAAACTTTTTTTAACTATAATATTTAATTTTATTCAAAACAATATATTTTTATGCATAATTTACAGTAATTTACATTTTTTTATACACATTTTAATTATTATCGCTATTTGCCGATAAACAGGTTCATTTGCAAACTGGTAAAAAATCAGATTCTTCACAAGAGGAAATACAACCAGCACCAACTTAACTCTCATGTTGTATTAATGGTTTTCTAGTGACAACGTAATTAGTAATTAATCTAACAACTAAAAATTAAATTCTAATTTTTGTCTTTAATTTTTTAATTTTCAATTCCGTTTAAAAATCAAATTTTATTTCACATCACATTAATTTCAGGTCACCTTAAGTAATTTTTAAATTGTTAATTATAATTAAAAATCAGATTTTAATTTTTAATCGTCAAATTTAATTGTGCCCACTGCTATTACTCACCTTTTAAAAATAAACTTGCGGACACTAAATGATTAATAATTGATTACATTCTTTTTTAAAAAGCAAAAACAGAATGTGATTTAAAATGCAAAATTAACATGCACAATGTTTGAACAAATTTACATTATAATCTTATAAAATTTAATGTGGGTATACATAAAATGTGGAAATCATGATTTTAATTTCATTATTGCATAAAATCTTACTATTATAAAGCACTGAAAATATTGAAATTACTCAGATGAAAGTCGAATTCCAATAATGTGCTATTACTTTCAATATGATGTAAGTGCGCAGAATTTATTATTTGAAGTAATAGCGCATTATCGGAGTTCGACTTCTGAAGAAACATGAATCACATAACTTCAAAATCGCGTTAAATAAATCCGCGTAAAACGAGACCCAGGTGTATTGCCACATTTTTAGCCTACATTTTATATACATTCTTTAATAAATAATAAAATTATTATTAATCAACTTAAGCACCTTATAGCATTTCCAGTACTTGCCAAAAATATTATTTCTTTTAACTTTAGATATAAGATCTAACATTATTAATGATTAGACAAATCCACATTTAAGTGTAGACATGCCATACATATCTTTTTTTTCTTTTAATTTTAACTACTTTCTATCTATTTATAAACAAGATCTACTACTTCTACAAACTACATTTAATCTCACACATTTTAACATATAATCATAGAAATTGTAATAAAAATATGTTAAGACATTTCCAATGTTCATTTCAAGTGAGCCAGTTCTTGTCAGTTAGACCACCAGGAATTCATATACCTTTGCACTATATGTTTAAAAAGATAGCACATAGTCATCCTTCACTCAATTATGTATTTCTCCATCATATATAAACGCATATCATTTCTGCAACTTTTTTCTTTGTATTCCAATTTTTTCTGTATTCTGGAGTTAGAATGATCTTATTGATAATATAACACAAATTTGCTTACAAACAGCACTCTACCTTTAAAAAAATGCCTATTTACAACAACCATGTTTTAATAGATACACAAATGATTACTAATCACTCTTATTAGTATGTATGTATTAGATCTGCTGCCTACGTTTGTAACAGCAGCATGCTGTATGGTCCTCCAGTCAGGGTGCGTGTCATTGTGATGACAGAATGCCATATTAAAAAGTCACAACTAACTGTTTTTATTTAGTAGTGTAATGTTTTTTTGTATATAAATTTATACATCTACTGTTAAAAATTTTACTTTTTAATACGGTATGTATAATCCTTAAGTACCCTTTTATTACTTCAAAAATTTCTATATTTCTTCTAATCCTTGTTATAGATTTTAAGTTGATTGAGGACTAAATGGATCTTTTATACAATTCATAACATGCCTAAGGTTAAAAAAAGTGTAATTTCCAAAATAATAAAAGTTATTAATAATTATCTGAGTGTTGGAAACTATTGTCAGAAGTATTTACTAATGATAATACTTAGAAAAGTAAATTTGTGTAATGTACAATATATGATGCTAATTGCATGTAATTACTAATCACTACGGAATCACCGTTCTTATATCAAAGCAGACAAGAATAAGTCTTTTTTTTTTTACTGAAAAAAACAAACAAACCAAAAAACATGAAAATAAGTATGTTTGAAAACACAAAATTAACACAAATTTTCCATTACTTAAACTGGTGTCACTTATTAAAAATATATGACTTTCAATCATTGTTTTTCCACTAAAGATATTGTTTTCAGTTTGTTCTTTTAAAAAAATTATATTATTTCATGTTTTAAAATAAAGCATTATTTTCACATTTTTGATTTTTTTCACAATAAATATGAAAATTGGCGATTAGTTTATTCTTAGCTACTTTGATATGTGCACATGGTTCTGAAAACTAATATATAAATACATAAGAAATTTGGGGAAATACGTTTAGCTTATCTCAACTAATGAAATCTGATTGAACAGGCCATTAACATCCCCTCCCCGAAGTCTACATCTTATATTTGGATAAGAGGTTAAATGCTGCCTTCAGATATATGCGATTTTGACTACATATATATGTTTTTAAAATTGTTTTTAAACAAACATTCTCATTTTTTTTTATGTAGATTTTAAAACTAACGTTTAAGAAGTTCACTAATACAGATAAGAAAATTATAAGAATGTTTTCTCTATTAAGGAAGCTATAAAATACACAAGGAAATTGCTAAAGGGCTTCCCATAATGCATTTTACTCGTGAAAGACTAAACATAAAAAAAATAGAAGGAATCTGTCAATATTTTCTTTTTTTAAAAAGATTTCATTATAACTTTTTTTTTTTTTAAAAAAATATGTTGAATGTTTGTTTTAATAAAAGATAAGGATTACATAAAAATTTCCTTCTACTCAATTTGAATTTTACTTTTAGATTGCACAAACCGAAAGAGAAATTTAATTTTATTTTCAAAAGATTTTAATAAAAAATTAACAGTGACTAAAATAAATAATTTCTGATAGTATATTTTATATAAGTAGTATATTATTAAATTATTAAAAGAAATCGCTTTACGTAATGAAATATTCACAAATAGAAACTTTGTTAAAATTAAATTACTGTTGAATTAATACGATTTAAATTTGAAGATGCTCCATTAATCACATGACTTTTACAGCAAAATATATTTTTAATGAAAACAGAACTTTTTTTTTTTCGATCGGTAATTTGTTCTAGGTATATAAACATCATCTATAATAATAATTAAAATAAAAACATTTAAATTATGATATAGCCATCAGATTATTTTATATTAAATTATATCCTAATTAATTAAGTTTATTTACTTAAAAAAAGTTTTAATTTTTTGGGTTAATATAATAAAATTTCACGCATTCTTGAAGCATATGAATAAAGCCATCTGAAAAAGTTAATTGACTCCTAAAATACATAATGCTGATAAAACGGCCTTCAATTGGCCCATATCTCCATTTTCTTACACATCCTTGCATCATTTATTATGTATTAAATTATTTCAACTTGATTCATTAAAATATTTGGTACTTGTATATTTACTGATATGCCAAGGCTGAAAACGATATTTTGTTTAATTATACAGTTTCAGGGGCCACACAAGCATTTCTTTATGCCCCCCCCCCCCAATATTATATTAAGAAATATGTGTTAGTTGTTAAGTTTAAAAAAGGATTTCAGGCCATCCCACATGAATAATTTTCAAATACTCTTTTCCAGAAAGAGAGGTTTTGTTTATTAGTCCTTTAGTTTACCTTTATTCCATTTTTATATTAATAACTTCAGTTAATAGAAATACATATTAACAAATAAAGTGAAAATATTATAAAAAAAATTGACATGCAATTGTCTTTCTTTAAAATAACTCTAATAAAAAACAACATTGGAAATATTAAATATCATTGCTTTTTTTCAGCCATTTTGTTGTATATATTTGTTGTATGCTCCTGAAACTGTATATAATTGAACAAAAAACTGCTCCAGCCTTGGAATACCAGTAAATACACAAGTACCAAATTCTAAAGTGGATGATATAAAAGTTGTGAGTGCAGAAAGTTTGACGCATGCAAATCAAATTGTTATTATACCAATAAGCTATAATTCTTATAATATTCATGAAAATATCAGTGACAGATGTTTCAATTTAGATTGCGAATTTTGAAGTTCCAGAAATAACTATTGCTTCCAAAAATTATTTGAGGTTATGCCAGATAAATAACAATGATTGACAATAATGAATTGGAAATAAATTACAACAACAAATACCTGTAAGGTGTTAATATAGATGAAAATATAATAGATGAAATAAATTATAGACATAAACTAGATGATGGGGTTTTAATATCCATAGCATTGGCTTATGACTCTTGCTCATAATGTTGGATTTAATGTAGCTATACCAGAAGCCAGAAAGTAGTCTGGGAATTTGTGTGTAGTGGAACTACTACTGAGTAACCATTAATTACTCAAACTAATAATAGTTTGCTCTGGAGTAAGAGTGAAGATAATTATTCATAACAGTATTCATAAAAAAATAAATCAAAGCAGTCATATAATATTCAGTGGTATATACCATACTAGTCAAAAAAGTGAAAGATAATGCTCCTAATTATTATAAACATGAAAACAATAAAATAGATAATGCACATTGGTATAAATTCATGACATTAAGATGTTATTGAATTTCAGCCTATTAACTTAATAATAAAATTGAACAGAAAATAGCTTTTGAATGTCAGAGGTGTATTATATCCACATAGGTCATATCCAGGCTTCTCACTAGAAAAGACCATAAGCCAAAAACCATTATGAAGTTATGGAAGTAGAGCTGGATGCATTTTCTGATTATATAAGTTTCCAATAGATAGCTCTGGAGTAGAATGAAAATAATTGCTTCTAACAGAAATTACATTTCTTATTGTAAAGTAGTTTAATATAATTGCTTTATTTTTTTTTAAAAAAACTTAATTATGATGAGTTTTATTAAATTGTGCAATGGCAGAAGTTTTTTAATGTTTACTTGAAGCATGATTCAGTGGGAAAATAAGCTCATAAATATTATTTACTTTAATTTATAAGAGCCAAACTTCTTATATTACCTCATTTGATGTCTGTCTTTAGATTAGTACATTAATGATTAACACATTTCATTTATTAGTATAGAGATTAATCCACCTATTTGCAAAGCCCAGTGAATGTACTATATTTATAAACTTTACTGTGAGTAGATAATGTGAAAGTACGCAAATAAGAAAGAGAGAGATTTAGTTACGCTAAATTAATAACAATTATGTTCATTAATAACAATTTCATGTGTACTAACAACAATGACACAATATATCTACATATGCACGAATGTGAATGTTTATGATTTAATAACTCAAGACAAACTACACCAATCTTGAAGAATTTTGCACATTTTTTTTTCCTTTTTTGTATAGAATATTGCTTTATGGTACTTGTTTAAAAAAAATTGTAATATAAAAATGTATGAAAATCTATATATGTGGGTCGTGTGAAAGTCTGAGTTTGAATCCCGCCTATATTACATATATAACTGCAGGTTTAAGCCTGTACAATGTATTGAAAATCTATATAGTAAATGTTTTTGAAATGATACCTTTAAAACACCAAAAGAGGGCAGTGCTAATTAAAATATTATAGAGTTGGAAAAATTTTAAATGATATTTATAGTTTTTAATAAAGCAGGTAAAACTTGATTTTGTAAATATATTTTAAATTATTTAAATTGCTTTTATTATGCATGTTTAATTTCTCATTTGAATAATGACAATTTAGATCAGTTTGATAAACTTAAGACTTCAGTTTAAATATACATTTAACACATGTTAAAGTAAAATTTATAATCGGACGTCAAGAGAAATACTACTGAATTTGATAAAACTTCTTCTGTGAATTTGATAAACTTTCAGGATGTGAGTTTAAATATATTTAACACCTGTAAAGATAAATTTTAAAATGCTGCAATATGGCAAGAGAAATCGCTACTGAATTTGATAAACTTTTACTATTTTTCGTTAATTATATTTTCACATGTTAAAATAAGTTGTAAATATATTTAATTAACATGTGAGAAAGTAAATTTTAAAATAGAGTGGGTATTTGTTTGATTTTAAAGGTATTAAATTCCATTAATTAACTAAAAGACTAATATATAAATGATAATAAAATATAACCCAAGATTAAAAAAAAGAAAGAAATAAGTAGGAGAGATAAGCTCCCATTACCTGGCCTCTAAACATTGTCACTTTACAATAATTAAAAAGAAGTAATTTTTCTACAGTATTGAAAAAATATGTTTTTTCTATCCTTTATTTATCTATTACCTACCTATTTTATATATATAGACTATAGATTTTTCCTTTATGGTACTTAGCTCAATTTAATCAATAAACCAATAAAAATAAATATGAGCAGTGGCCTCACATTGTTTATATTCTTAAAAATGTTGTCATCCAATACTGTAAATTATTTAGTGTTTTCCTGAAGATTTGTAATGATGGTGTTTTAGTTGTATTTATATATTGGACTGTTTCCATCATCTAATATGAGTATTGAATGTCTTTAGAAAAATTTAACTTTATTTAAATATTCCAAATATATTCAACAGTTAATAGTAGCACACAGATTAGTATATGCACAACATTTCAAGAGGTATTATTTTCTCCTCTTCTTCAGGTGTTGCTGGCCTGACCAGTGACAGTATTAGCATGGGATTCGAACCTGAACTCTTAGATTCTTAAGTATTGAATTTAAAGGTAACGCTGTAACCAACTGAGCCATCCTGCCAATGTTATCAGAGTGCATAATAAATTAATAATTTTTTATTAAATGCTTTATAAATTACTTTGAATATTAAAAATTATCCAATACAATATTTTAAAGAAATTTTAAAATATATTTTTATTATCCTTATATATATACATGA
Organism: Epiperipatus broadwayi; assembly: GCA_028023455.1. NCBI lineage: Eukaryota > Metazoa > Onychophora > Udeonychophora > Euonychophora > Peripatidae > Epiperipatus > Epiperipatus broadwayi. The sequence continues at coordinate 4,274,133 of JAQFVV010012479.1, read as the reverse complement.
ATATAACATTTTTTATGAAGCAATAGCTAAATTATGTTATTCAGACAGCTGAGAGAGAGAGAGGGGAGAGAGAGAGAGGGAGGGAGGGAGAGAGGGAGGGAGAGAGGGAGAGAGGGAGGGAGAGAGGGAGGGAGGGAGGGAGAGAGAGGGAGGGAGAGAGAGGGAGAGAGAGAGGGAGAGAGGGAGGGAGAGAGGGGGAGAGAGAGGGAGGGAGAGAGGGGGAGGGAGAGAGAGGGAGGGAGAGAGGGGAGGGGGAGAGAGAGGGAGGGAGAGAGGGGAGGGGGAGAGAGAGGGAGGGAGGGAGGGAGAGAGGGAGAGAGAGAGGGAGAGAGAGAGGGGAGAGAGAGGGAGAGAGAGAGAGGGAGAGAGAGGGAGAGAGAGAGAGGGAGAGAGAGAGAGAGCACCAATCACTTTTTTATTTGGACAAATGAAATGTCAATGTATAAAAAAAACCAATTATCTTATAAATTTATAGTATTTTAACGAGGAAAAGAAATATTAGCAGATGACCCTAAAGATTAAACCAATCTTATCTCCCTTCCCCATATGCCAACATAATAATATTTATTAGTTAAATTAGAAATACATGATCCTATTAAAGAGAGAGAGAGATACATATATATATATATATTTAAAAACAACTAAATACATAGGTATTATAAGTAGAAAATCAAAACTGTATCTTTTAAAACTAACAGTCATATATAAATGAATATTATATGCATTTATTTAAATTATAAATGCATAATTCTTATCAATAGAATAAAATATAATAATGAAACTCTTGGGAAAAAATACATATTTAAATATATTATAGTTTCTAACCTGATTCCAAAAACAAATTCCATGAAATTAATTACTATTTACAAATGATTTTTGTTTGTAATTATTCAACTATGTCACATATTTTTGCATTTTGACATATCTTGGATATATTTGTATATGTCAGAGTGTATGCTTAATAATAATACTAACTAGTTTATCATATGAGAAATCTATTCAAACTAAAATCCTATAAGTTGATTATTCAGTAGTGCAACTGATCATAAAAAGTTATTTTTTTGTAATATTGCTGTTGATAACTTATGTATTATTTTATGAAAAATAACATATAAATATAGAAACCATGAAAGCAGCTACATATTGCATTACTTTATCCTACTAATATGAGTGAAGTCATGGGTACAGTTAGTATATTCATTTGTACATGGCAAGTAATTATATATATTAACTTGCATGCATAATTATCATACAGGAATATAATAAATCATAATTTGAACAGTCTGTATAAGTTCCTAGTTCTCTACTTTATATTTTCAGGGACAAGATTTCTGAATGAGGACCACCATAATGATTTTTGCTACTTTTAGTAAAATTAAAGGGGCTCATTTTTTCTAACATGAGAAGCAGGCCGGTCATGTGTTCAAACCCTGCAACCCCAAAATAGTGTGTTCCGAAGCCAATGATTGTAAAAGAAAGATCAAGGAGGTATATTTTATTATTAATGATAACAACATGATTAATAGACATGACACATGTTTTGCTATTTCAAGAAAATGGACAAATTAATTTACATATGCATTTGCATATATTATTATTTAGTAATATTACAGCAATGGTTTATAACCTATTTTGGCCATGAATATGAGGGAAACCTCGAAAGTACTAGACCTAGATTAATTTAGATTGTTTTTGTTATTACTGACAGCTTCTTCTTCAGCGTGTTAAAGTACTTATATATACTTAAGTAAAACTGTAAATTTTAATTTTTCCAAGTTCTTATAAAATTTGGATTATATTATTTTCTGTAGACAAGCTGTCCAATCAATCTATAGATGTGCAAAGGGAAATGATAGAAGTAATCTCAATTGATACTTATTCAGCTTATCTTACCTTAATCATATATGATGTTTAATTCACTGTTTTCTTTAAATTAGTTTTGTTTCTACATTTGGAACATATTTTTATTATTTAAAGTTAATCTTTTGTATTTCCGAGATGAAAACTTCAAGAAATACAAGTATTACGTTAATGAGAAAAATATCACAAATGATTTAATCAACTATTAAATCTTTACACTTATACATATAATTTATTTATAATAATATATTTCTAATCTTTATTTACACTTTAGATATCAGAGCAATTTTTAATGATTTAATATCTGTATGTAGAACTTTTCATATAAAAGTAATATAAACATAATAAATAATTTGTGATAATCATTAATATATTGTTGTAAATAAGTGAATATAGAGTGTTTGATTCTTGAAAATTGAGTTAGTAACAAATACTGAATAAAGATGATAGAATCATAAGAGAAATTTTGATCTGTGGTCAACCAAGGAATGTTGATTGAGGGACATTTGCATTTTATTCAGGCATTTTTATTCATATATTTGAAGCTCGTATAGAAAGATGAAGATTTTAAACTATATCTAAATATTTTTTCTACTCAGTAATATTGCAAACAAAATAATTTGAAGTCATCTGACAAATTTTTTGACTTCAGTATAAATAAAGCCATTTTTCATATAAATAAGTAGACTTTAAACATTATGTTCTTCTTATCTTACATCTTCTTTATGCATTGATAAAAGTATAAAGCAATTAAATAAGTCCAATTTTCCTCTATCATTATAATAATGCTTATTACATTTTATATTTGATCAATCTGTTAGATTTGACTGATCAAAGATCTTCAGAGGTATATATATTTACATGATTATATATAAATAGTTTATCTAATCAATATAAATCATACTAAATAAATACTGTATCTCATTACAAAGTGGTTGCATATTGAGTTAAATAAGCATTGTTAAAGTGATAAAAGAAAGATGGATTTATTTAATTGTGTTAACTTTAAAAATTGTTTTAAAGTCTAGCAAAACAAAATAAAATGAAACATTATTATAGCCTTAGACATTTTGTGTTCTATGATTCCAAAATTGTCAAAAAAGATTGTATGTGTGAATTGCCTTTTTTTAATTTAAGGTTTACTATGACGTATCCATAATTGGATAATCTATAATCTACAATCAGAATGAAATTATAATGGTTATCATTATCGATCTAAGAGGATGAAAAAAATAATTAATATGAATTTTAAAATATAAATTTCCACAATGATTTTTATTTTAATAATGCAAAAATAAAATATTATAGTTATTAGAATTAATATAGGGTATATGAGCACAGACTTTCACACCACCCACCTCTCTCCATTCTATCTAATAACACTGATATACCTAAACACATATATGCTGAAAAGATAAATAATCACCAATATATATCTGAGCACTTATACTATATATGTGTGTAAAGATGATAGTCTGGACCAACTGATGATTGCTGTTTTAGCATGAAATACGTATATTGGTGATTATTTATCTTTTCAGCATATATGTGTTTAGGTGTAGAGTGGAGAGAGGTGAGTGGTGTGAAAGTCTGTGCTCATATACCCTATATTACATATATATAGCCACAGGTATATAACAAGCCTGTGTTTCAGTTAGTTATTAGAATTATGAAACAACCATGGAAAACAAATAATAATAATAAATTGAATTTTTAAACCATTTTTATTATATTTTTTATAAAACATTTGCCTCAAAACATACATAATATAAAAACATTTATCTGACAAATATAATAAAATTAATTTGATAAATTATATATAATTTTCGCCTACTCACGAACAAACATATATACAAAATGTATATATGTCGCCATATTTATATATTAATTGTTGTAATGTTGTATTTTCAGAATTCACAGTGAAACATAGATGGCAAGCGTTGCTAGCCGAGAGGTCGCAGCCGCCTTACAAGCAAGTAATTGGTTGCAGACGGTTATGGGTTCGCGTCCCGACCGATGCTATGACATAGGAAAAAAAAAACCCATAGATTGTCCGATTCTTTCTTTGAATAAATCTCATGACTAGATATTTATCTTGTGGTTTTATTAACCTACTTACATGGCTCGAAATATTAAGTATTGATAGGGCGTTATTTAATTTATAATAATTTCTTGTTTACCTATTAGCATTCAGATTTAACATGACATGGATACATATGCATATATATATATATTTACAAAATTTATAGAGTAAGACTCAATTTCTAGAAAATTACATAATTCAATTTTTACTTTTTTTTAAAAAAAAACAGACAAAGAATTCAATCAGAGAAATATCACAAATGCTTTGGAAGGCTTTATTAAAAGATTAAAAAATGATAAATCTTCACTCTTTTTAATTTTATTCCAATTTAAATTTGATTTAAGAAGATAACATTTTTATTTTGAAGGTATGATCTCATCAACACGCTCTATTCATTGATTTCCGTCTTCTTTTGAGGGAATCCCAAAGGATGCTATCTTTATTAAAAGGATTGTAAAGGAAAAGATGCAAGAAACCTAATCCCTCTCTTGCTTCTATTTATCATTTCTTGACCTTTTTTTCCTAACACAATAATGTTGTAATCTAAGCCCTGCTTTCTGTAGTTTTGCCAGACTAGTTAGAATGTAGTCTGAAAACTAATAAACATTCAATATCTAGGTCAAGCAAAGGATTAATATGAAAGACACCTAAGTAATGAATATTTATAATCTAGTATTTATCTTAGACATTAATTAAAAATTATACTCAAATTTTAATTAATACAGAGTCATATTTTTAATAATTCAACAAGTCATTATTTTAATGTCATCCACATATACAGAGAGAGAGATCCTAAGCCACGGTGATGATGAATAACAGAACATATATAGAATTATGTTAAACGAAAACCACTTTTAATTTGTGTACTTCTAATTAGAAAATGATCTGAACTCACAAATCGGTTTTTTATAAGCTTATTGGTATTAATTAAACACAGATAAATTTCTTTTAATCTTATTTGTATAACTATTATTTTATTTTACACATGTTTGATTTGGTTGAAATTAATTAAATCTTATTATAGAGTAATCAAAAAGATTAATTTAACTTTATTATATAAATAAACACAGCTTGTTTATTTATATAAATATTGTCATTATCAAAGAATTAAAAACATATTGATGCTTATTCAAAAAACAATTCATTAAACAAACAGGAAAGAACAGAATTTGTAAACGTACTAAAAGTGTGTAAAAAGAACATAGATCATTGAAAGATCAGGATAATGATAAAAAAATTAGTTATTGAAGAGTAAGTTAGCAAATTAAAGTCAAGTAAGGGTTCACTGTATAATACACGATTATAATTCAATCAGAAATATATTAAGAGTTTATAAAAAGGAATATAGGTCAATCAGAAGACGATGTAACAGAGGGAAATGAGTTATTGAATAGTAACCCAGGTTAAATTAAATAGGAGTTCATTATACAATTTAGAAATATTGGAATCTAACATGAGAGTTTATGCATGTAAAACTGACTTTGTTCCCATATGTTAGCTAAAGTTTGTGAAAGATGAGTGATTAAAATCTCATTTTTGAATCAATTGAAAGCTTTTTCTCTGAGTTTTCTCTTGCTGTTGTAGTTGATGGAAATGTGCATATTATACATTATTTTACTGTACAATTAACTCTTCGATATGAAAGATGATGAAAATAGAAATTTCATTACATAATTGGTAACCTAACTTATGGTGTAAGCAAGCCAGTGGATCATCATCATCATCAACCATTATCAATCCACTGCAGAATGAAGGTCTCACCAAGTTTAATCCATCTTTTCCAATCTTTAGCTTCTCTTCTCCACATCACCCCTACACACTTTCTTATTTCATCCATCCATCTCACATGTGGTTTCTTTCTGGGTCTTTTACAATCTCTTGGAATCCAGTTTAAGATTTCAATTGTCCATCTATTATTATCTCTTCTAGCAATATGTCCAGCCCAACTCCACTTCAATCTTTTAATTTTTTCAATGAGGTCAGTAACACCTGTTTGTTCTCTTACCCATACATTGTGTTTTCGATCTCTTCTTGTTACTCCCAACATGCATCTCTCCATACTTCTTTGAATGGTCTGGAGTCTCTGTATTACTCTTCTATTAAGTGTCCAAGTCTCAGATCCATAAATAAGAACTGGTAAAGCCCATTTATTAAAAACCTTCCTTTTCAAACACATGGATACATGCACATAATTATTATATTATATAAACAAAAACTCAAAGTTATAACTATACTTACAAGTTTTACCAATAATGTGCACATATTTAGTATTTCGTTTATATTATACACACACTGCATTTTAATTTATATATACTAAATTTTATACACTCACAACTTTGACACCAGCCATTTCAGATAAATATATTATTAGTTATTATTACAGTTCATTTCTTAAACTAAACATTATCTCTAGCCCAGTTATAAACATTAAGCCAAAGTTGAAAAATAATATATCAGCTTTTTAATCAAACATCTGTAATAGTATAATAAATAATTATTAATAAAAATTAATATATTTATTTTAAAAAGTTATATTAAAGTTGTGAGTGGAAAAAGTTTGACACTGACAAATGAATTTATAATAATTTGGTTTGATAAATATTGAACAAATGATGAAGATGTGTAAGAGAATGGGGCCTACTGAAGAATACTGGTCTAGCATGAAATGCATCTTGGTGGCCATTTGCATTTTTCAGATGTCTTTATTCATATATTTTGAAACACATAATAATATTATGGAATACCAAAGAAGATATCAAATAGGAAATATTTCATTTTTAATTGGAGATTACATATAGCTATGATTTTCATAAATGTTTTTGCTGAATTTTGATTCTCTTAGCCATTATATGATTGCATTTCAACAAAGGTCCTATATATCATTTGTTCCACAATCTACTAATTCCCTCTCTCCCCCAATTGCTATCCATAAATCCAATACTTCTGACACTTATGCACCTTACATTAATTAAATATTTCTTTTCATCATCAGCACAAATGATTTCAAAAGTGGTAGTGTCAATAAGTTTTTAGAGAAGCACTAAAGTTTCCTAAATAAATTCAGAGAAATGAAATAAACTTCAACTTTTTTGTGGAAATAACATTCATAGTTATTATTGATTCACAATTTAAAAATTTGCAAATAAACAATAGTGTTACTATTTAGATATTAAATTACATACTTGAAATAATATTAAATCTACTAAACATCATGTACCTTAATTTTTATTTTACTTTATTCTATACTTCACATATTCCACAAAATTCAAAATTTTACAAGACATGTTCAGAGAAATGCCCTTTTCCACTGCCTTTGAAGATGACCAACAATGCCACAAACATAAGCAACATCTTTCTCATTTAAATACCATATATCTTATTCATTTAATGTTAAAGTTTGAATACATAACAAAACTTCTTTGCATCAACTTATTAACATTCAAGATAAATAAACATGTAAATATGCAAATAAAAACTTAGTAGCTTAGTTTAGTTCTTCGTATGACCACTAGAGTTTCTGATGTAAATGAAACTAACATTATGCCTTGGTTTTAAATCACTTCCTTGCAGCAAACTTTAGCGCTATTTTTCCAGTTGTACATTAGATTATAAAGAAGGAAAAAACAACTGCATTATGTAGATGAACAAACGTTTGAAAATTTGAATATATATATAATATAATTTTTAAAAGTGTTATAGGTAGTATTTAAAAAGTGAATACATATTTTTATTATTTATTAGTAAAACTGATATGAGATATTGCTATGGTTGCACGCATATGATCTGAAATTGCATATAAAACAATTTAAACATAAGATTCATTTATTTCTTAAATATTATATATATATATAATACAAATAAAATGTTTGTTAATTAAAAACTATTTTAATAACAATAAAAATAATAAATATAACTGTAATTAACTATTATATACAGTCTTTCAATCCACAAAAGTACTTTCAGTTAATTCCTTAACTCTCCTCAACTGCTATTAAATTGAGAAGGGTTAAGGAATTAACTGAAAATACTGTGGATTAAAAGATTGTATATAATAGTTAATTACCATTATATTTATTATTTTTGTTATTCAAATTTGCAAATGTTTGTTCATCTGTGTAATGAAGTGATTTCTTTCTTTGTTATAACATAATGCTATGTGCACTTTTGGTGAAGTTCACCAAAATAATGGTGGCACTTAACATTAGCTGATAAATAATAAAGAAACCATTTTGTTACTCAGATGAACAAATATGTGCAAATTTGAATGCCCATTTTGTAATAAATCATTATAAATAAATTGTCTATTAAATTTAGTGCAATTAGAGAAATTGAACTCAAAGGCAAAACATTTTTAGATTGAAGTATAATATAGCACTTCAGTACTTTAATATTATGTAATATCTTAGCAATTAACTATTTGATTACTTTTATCCAGTAAAATCTAGTGCAATGATAGAAACATAGACTTGAGAGGTAAAGGTTTGTGAGTCAATATTCAGTCTATTATTTCTGATTCTTAAACATTATACAACTTTTCTGACTATTAACCATCTAATTATATATTAAGTAAATTACTTTTTTATTATTATAAACAATATTCTAATTAATTGTACACCCGGGGCTCATTTTATGCGGATTTATTTAATGCGATTTTGAAGTTATGCGGTTCATGTTTTTTCTTAATATCTTTGTATGTGGTTTTTTTTTTATGTGATAAAAATTATTAGATCAGAAGTCAAGCTCCAATAATGCACTATTACTTTAAATATTATAAATTTCATGCACTCACACATCATATTTAAAGTAATAGCGCATTGTCGGAGTTCGACTTCCATCTAATAATTTCAATATTTTCAGCACTTTATAATAGTACTGTAATAGATTTTATGCAATAAAAAAGTTCATAATTTACTTAAAATCAAGATTTCTCTATTTTATATACACACATTAAATTTTAGAAGATTATTATGTAAATCTGTTCAAACATTATAGATGCCTATATTATGCATGTTGTTTTTTTGCATTTTAAATCACATTCTATTTTGGCTGCTTAAAAAAAGAGTACATAATCAATTAATCATTTAGTGGCAAGTTTATTTTTAAAAGGTGAGTTATAGCAGTGGGCATAATTAAATTTGACAATTAAAATCTGATTTTTAATTATAATTAACAATTTAAATATTACGTAACGTGATCTGAAATTAATGTGACGCAAAACAATGAAATTTGATTTTTAAATGGAATTGAAAATTAAAGACAAAAATAAGAATTTAATTTTTAATTGTTAGTTTTAATTAAATTTTGTCCAACAGTAGTGAGTAGGTGTCTTTTTATTATCGTAAGTCTAAGTTCTTATTTTTATTTTAAACTTTTAGTTTACTCTAACAGAGAAAAAAAAAACACCCAACAAAATGAATTTCTTTGGAAACAAAAATTTCAATTTTAGATCACTTAGCACAATCAGAAGGATCAACAGCGATTGGAAAACATTTAGTTTAGGTGAATCTACGATAAGAACAATTAAAAAAAATGAAATTGGCACTAGTTGTATTTCCTCTTGTGATGAATCTGATGTCTTACTAGTTTACAAATGAACTTACTTATCATTAAATAGCAATAATAATTAAAATACTGTACATTTATAAAAAAATATTGTAAATTATGCATAAAAATATATTGTTTTGAATAAAATTAAATACTGTAGTTAATAAATAAGTAAAAAAAGTTTGTCTTGTATCAATTTTTTTCAAATTTGAAATTTTTTATTAGTCATATTTTATTTCCTTATTTTTTTGGGTGTGAATTTTAAAGTAATTTTACATTGTTGCTTTGCTTTTATGCAATTTTTAAAAATTACAGTAACCTATCCCCCATTTTTCAAGGTAAGTTAAGTCTATTTTTGTGCGATTTTTTTTTGTGCACGTTTTCTGAGGAACCTATCTTCCACATAAAATGAGACCCAGGTGTATTTAAAATAAATTTCCTAAATAAACTGAGAAACTGTAGTTTTTTAAACTTGATGAAAAAAAGTGACACAAGGAGGAAATATGAAAATGATTTTTCTAAATTTTCTTATTATAAATAAATTACAATTTTCATTCTACATACTTGTATACATATTGTCTGTTAAAAATGCAGAAATAAGCAAATGCTTAATCAGATTAGACCAGCTTGGAATGCAAATGATCAAGTTGAAAATATCCTATTTTAGTTATATTGCAAGATAGACTAATCCATGAAAAGAATTGTAATGTTCAGATAACATTATGGTACCAATAGAAATAGTTTAGTAATAATATATTCTTCTAGTTATACAACTGAAATCTTTATTAATCCACACAAAATAGTTGACAGTTTTGACTGCCCCAACAATCTTCTTCAGAAAGAAAAAAACAGAAAGCTAGTAATGAGTTGCATAAACTCTATCATCAATAATAAATGTGCTCTTGAGTATCATGAAGGACCAAATAGATGATGGGTGATTCTGAAAAAATGCTATTTTTATTATGAATATGATAAGAACTTAATAGTTCCTAATAATAATAATTTATCAATCTTTCATGAAAATAGAAGGGTCATATACAAAAATTAACCATATTTTAAAATTTTTATTAAAAATTTAAGTAATATTTACTAAGGCTGTAACCTCAAGAATATGCATGTAAACATGCGACAGTAGGGACCTCTACAGGTCTTAATCACAAGCTTATGCTTTGGAAGAAAAGAATTACCAATTAATATTTTTGAAATACAAGCACAATTTATATATTTGGAATTTAAATATAATATAGAATTGGAACAAACACTTTCTAGCAATTAATTAATAATACTATAATGCATTTGTCTGAGTTATAAAAAATATTTTCAAAGGGATTAATCATGGGCATACATTCTAATGAAAATCAGCATCTACGACACTATAATAGAACATTTTTAAAATGGATATCTGGAATCAGCATGCTTAAAAAAATGCAGGTAACAATTTTATTTTTTTAATATACATTATCCACATTGTGTGGTTTGATGCAGTGGTTGAATGGTAAACTTGGGAGCTTAGGGTCCATGGATCAAATCCATCTCTACAACATCTGCGACTCAAATTTTTTCTGAAGTCCTAAGCAATAACGCCATTTGATTATTTATATGGGCCTCAAAAACTCATCTTCCAAAATGTTTCACATACATACAATTTTTATTTTGTTTTTTCTTAAGAGATCATGCAGTCTAACTCAAAATAATGATAATCAATTAGTAATAAATAAATCCTCTTATTCTTCTCTTTCACTTTCTTTGCATATTTTCATATAATCATATATATTGCTTATAACACTTCTTTCATATACACTTTAATGCAACAAATTTTCTTAAAAACTTATTTATTTTCCTTACAGTTTCGACTGTCCAGCAGTCTTCATCAGAGCTCTATATATGAAAGAAGTGTTATAAGCAATAATAAATAAATCCATAAGCTGGTTTACTGACTCTAAAGTGTCCGCAATAACAAGCATAATTTAGGATATTTATTGATTCTGAAGTTTTCCGATTATTACATTCAAGCGATAAAAAGTGAATTAATATAGTAGGCTTATAGGTTATAATAAACATCTGGTGTCTGTGATAAAATATTTTAATGATTTGAAGAAAAGATTACATTATTAAGCATTAAATCACAAGTTAATAAGAATTGTATTTCTTAACTTTCTGCAATATAACCTAAAAAAAATATTACATGCTTTCTAGCTTATCAATGTTTTACAGAAGGAAACTCTATTTACTTTATTTCATTGCTACCATATTATAAGTTGTTTTATACCAATGCAAGTTAATAGAGGGAGCTACACTTGTTAAACAAACTTGAGGATAACAAAATATATAATTATTTTCCTGAAGACAGGCATATGCAAGTAGGTTGGCTTGGATTCAAAATATTAAAATCTTTTTATATTTTACACTGATGATGTGATAAAAAAATGAGTAAACGGTAGCTTCTAGATAAAAGATGCATTATGTACAAAAAAAATCCAAAGGCTACAGATTGGTAAAAACTCATTATTGATGAAGGTCAAAGGCTAAAAAATAGTCTGGGAGATTAGAATAGAGTAGCACTAGATACAGATTTAATAAGCATTATCATCTAATAGCTTACAATAGATGGTAGCAGTGAAATAGTTAAATGAAGATTGCTCTATAAACCTTGACTAGAACTAATTAGATCAATTTACTATTGAAATTCTAATATTAATTTGCAAAACAAAAAATAACAAAATCACACCCTCCCCAACTGCAGAAGATTAGATAAGCTATGTTAGAAAGATTAAATGAAATTTATGAATAAATATATAATAAGTAGCTCTTTTGACATAACAATTGACCTCAACCCCCCTGGTTTCTATTATTTTTTCAAGTTTTCAAATAATATTTATATCTAATATATATACATAAGATTTTCTTACACACACACACGCACAATGTATTACTAATAAAACCATTAGCATAACTATTTTTGATGATTAAACAATTTGTATTATTTGTTGTAATTTTTAAAACAATTTTTTATATACGTCTATACATTATTTCTGTATAATAATAAATAAAAATTTGTTCTACAATTTATCTTTGTCTATTTATTTCACCAACATAAATACACACATTTCAGCTTTTATTTATTACTAAGTGCTTTTTTTTAAACTATGAACATGCTTATATATATATAAAAAACTTGCAATATATTATATTTAATAAAATATGTACTTTTTTTTTTCATTTCACTATTTTTTCCTCATATATATACGTCATATTCCAACTAATAGTTAAAATGGACCAATAGAATGACAGCACTCTGTTGCCCAGACAATGCTCAGATTGATAATATTCCTTTGACATATTTTAAATATGACTTGAAGTGATTTATATATGATAACCAAATTAACAATGTGAACTTAAGGTTTATTGTATTTAAATATTGAAAATTTAATGAGAATAATCAGTGTATTTTTAGAAATAATTTTTGAAGAGTGGTATAATGAAGTAATGTACCAATTAAAAACCATCACTGCAAACTGAAATGACATGATCTGCTAATCTTTTTTTAATTGGTACTTTGCTTCATTATATCATCACTGAAAAGTTATTTGTAAAAATACATAGAACATTCTAATTAAATTTCCAAGATCTAAGTATATCTAGAAACATATATTTGTGCAAAATTTCTGATTACTTTTAGTCATTTGTTTTCTTTACTGTTTCTGCATATAATATAATTTTCTCTATATCTTTTGTTTTTTGATTGTTTATATAAATATGTTTTGATGTATTTGAAAAAAAAATACTATTAATTACAAACATAACTAGACAGAATAGTCAAGGTTTTTGAACCACACTATCATGGTGTTGGTCCTGTTTGTAAAAAATATGTACATTTAATTTTTTGATATTAAGAAAGATAATATTCTAAAAATTAGTAATAAATGATAATAAAAGTCAGACATAGGTTGTCCTATTTGTGAAACATCAACATTCTCATTTTTCTTTATTTTTTGAACTTTAATACTTTGTATCAACATATTTTTATTCTAATGAACATTCTAATTCTTATTAACAATACAAACAACAAAAAGTAACATTTTTTTTTGTATATATCCATTAAACTTGTATAATTTTTACAAATAAGATTAAATTTTAGACAAATTTATATGTAATAAACTGAATGGTCCATTTGATAAACATCTGGAAAAAAATCAAGTCTTTGAGATTTGTCAGTTCATTTTATGAATCTTTATTGGTTACAGATATTTATCAAGCATATTCTTTAATTAATTACATAAATATTCCTTATATTATCATAATTTTGTTTCACTGCATGATATAATGTGGATATAAGTAGTTTCTACCTATTATGAAATATGAATATTAAAGAAATGATGAATTGAATACTCTGTTTATTTACAATTGATGATAAAAATTTCAAGATTCAACATCAAATTAGATATAAACAAAACATATACTTAGAAAATAGAATGTGGATGTGTAGGTGTTTGAAATCTTTAAATGACATCATGAATATAACTTTGTTGCATGAAATGCATGTATAGTAAGAAAGATTGGTCTGGATCATTTTTCACAAGATGAGTTTAGATTTGATTGGTTAAAATATATATCATCACCATTATCAAACATTATCAATCAATTTCAGGATGGAGATCTCTCCAAGTTCAATCCATCTTCTTGAATCTCTAGCTTCTCTTTTCTATATCACCCCTGCACATTGTCTTATTTCATCCATCCATCTTACATGTATCTTTCTGGGTCTTTTACAATCTCTTGGAATCCAGTTTAAGATTTTAATTGTTCATCTATTATCATCTCTTCTAGCAATATGTCCAACCCAACCCCACTTCAGTCTTAATTCTTTTAACAATATCAGTAACACCAGTTTATACTCTAACCCATATATTGTGTTTCAATCTCTTGCATGCATATCTTCATACTTCTTTGGGTGATAGAAGTCTCTGTGTTGCTCTTCTATTAAGTGTCCAAGTCTCAGGTGCGTAATTAAGAACTGGCAAAACAAAAACATATATATATATTAAAGTTTTTGTATTATAAGTGCATCTTTCATCTTATCTCAGTCATATTACAATCTCCATCAGCATAGAAGTCCAACCAAACTCTCACACTATGGATGTATTATGAAACAACCATTTCACTTTTTTTAAGTAACTTTTCATACGGTAGTGCCACCAAGTGCAAGCCTTGGTAATCAATGGATGCAAGAAGATATATGTATAAAATCCCTATGTAGAGCCTATTCATACAATGTTCCCAGAGTAGATTCTAGCTTGTGGCTTTCATCAGTGAGTAGTCTTGGATTTGAGAGCACTGCACCTAGATCTTAAGATCAAATGCAACCCTTCAAAAAGCTGAAAACTAGTCTGGAGATATTGGATAAGTAGGCACTAGATAGGGATTTTATGCAACCTTCTTGCATCGATTGATTATTAAGGCTTACACTTGGTAGCATTAAAGTACGGAGAGTTTCCTACTGTTATTAACAGCCTGTGTGAGCATACGAGATAATGATCATGTGATGTGTAAGATATAAGCTTTAGATATAGACAATGAGCATTGATTGGCAATGCTCATTTTTTATATCTTACAAGCTTAAAAGAATGGGATCATGTGATCTATGACTCTATTTTTTATTTAAGCTTTAGATATACTACAAATCTGGATAATTTGATTGGTTAAAACATATACACATATGTCTATTTGTTAATTTGAAAATGTGATCCATTTTAATTTTTTTTTTCATATATTTCAAATGTTTTACATTTTAAATCATAACTATACAATTATTTATTTATTTTCATTCATTTAGTTTAACTCGGTAACAACAGACATTTATTTTTCTTATCTAATTTTAGAGATTAAATTTCATGCACTGCTATATGTGAAATATAATATGTTTATCTATGGATTATATAACAATTTAAATACTTGACTAAGGACAAGTAAACTAATTAGTCAAGCAAATTAATAGTTTATTCTAATTAACTAAACAACTCCGTTTTTTTTTTTTGTTTTCAAAATTGTTCCATTAATTCCAATTCATCTACATAATTATTATCACATTTTCTTGACAAATTGTATTTATTTTATCAAACAAATTTATTTATATCCATATATAATATATAACCAAGCATGTATCGAATTTATGTAACAATTACCTATGAGTATAAAAGCCAAGATTACTTCTCATTATGTATTTTGATCATCAGATGAAATAAAGGTTTGAAACACCTGGATTTTTACACATTATTTAATAATTCGATACTTACATACATTACAGGTACAAACTGTTAGAATTTAAAAAAATAACTTATTCACCAAACAAATTTATGTCATTATGTTTAGTCTTTCAAGACAAAACTGATATAAATTCCACAAAAGGTGAGAACATTTTGATCTCCATAGTCTTACCCTTATGAGATAATAATGAACACACACCTAATGAATATATACATGAAAACATATCTTGAAAATGAACATAGAATATAGTTTAAATACAGATAGAATTATGATACAAAAGTACATACTATATATGATCATGATTCATAGAATAAACAAGAATTTATAAAGCAAATGATAATGAATGTGTGAATGATAATTTTTATAATTCATTCTAATAACTTAGTTTCACCATAAATTTTAAAGCACTTGAATATTTAGAATTACACCCCAAAATTAATGACCTAATAACAAAATCTTTAAATGATTAATTTAATAATATTCAATAACACATATACACACAAAGATAATACTTATCTATAAGCACAAATATTATTCTATGGTTTCTTTAGAAATATAGCAAAATGGCAGACAATGTCAAAAATGCTATTTTTTTTTTTTACTTTAATCATTCTCTGCCATTTAAATCTATTTTCTTAAGAAAGCTAATCTGTAAACTGAAACATTAACAATGAGTATAAATTAAATTCTTAATACTGATCCAGCTTTATTGTTAAAAGGAGGTTGCCTTGACAACAGTTTGAAATTGTTGATTGTAATTGATATTGGAATTGTATAAATGTTGACTGGTTTTATTTGCAGATATATTATCTGTAAATAAAACACACATACTTCAATATATCAAAGAAATTAATTACACCATAAACAAGCATACTTCCAGTAATATATAATCAATTATCCAAAATGAAAAAACAAACATATCTCCTTTGTCTTTAATTAGATTGATAAATACTAACAATAAAATAAACCAAATTGATAAACATCAAAGTTTGTATTTTATAGTATGTGTGGAACGTGGTTATTTAGACATTTAAATAGAGAAATTAAGACTAGTTTATCATATTTCTTAGGCAACATATTTGTCAACATAAAAAAATCCAAATCTAATTCCCAACTTGATTCTGTTTACTGAAGTCATGAGAGAAATTCTAGGCATTAATCAAATGATAAGAAAAGAAAAATTAAGGTAGCTCCTATAGCCATATAGCTAATTTTAATAACGTTTTAAATCGGGGATTTAGTAGCACGCAACTGAGCATGCTCTGGAATTTTGTTCATTAAATATCTTTTTTTGTTGCTTTTTGATAATTGACTGCCATAAATTTGACATATTGTTTTTGATTGTTTTTATTTTTTAGTGTAATTATTCCGTTTAGTATATTGATGTACGAACATTCGGTTATTTACTATAGGTATTTAAATACAAGTGTAATATATATATATACTTGAATTATTTGAACCTATTAAAGTTTGAAGATTTGCTATCTTAATATAAACCAAGCACTGATTATGTATATGTGTGGGAGATGATGATCCAGACCAACTGATGAGTGCTGGTTCAGCTCAAAATACGTATACTGAAGAACATTTATCTTTTTAACATTATGTGATCATATGTATCGGTTGTATAAGAAGGAGTGGATGATTGAATATATCTTGAAAGTCTGGGTTCAAATCTTTTCTAATTAATATATATAAATTACAGACATTACATATGTAAATATCAAACATAATATCAAATTTCATGACAGAGTAATTAATTTTAATATGACAAAGTTCAATCTGATAATAGCAATTATTAATTAGAATATTAATTATAGTAATAATATAATAAGTCTTAGAAGCAGAAACTATTCAAAAGCCATAATTTATATATGATTGTTAAAACGTATATAAAAAATATAAAAATAACACCAATCTAGTCTTTCTTTTTCAAAAGAATTTTTCATGTTTAATATCAAGTGATTTTTCTTGATTAATATCAAGTAGCAGGATTAATTCTTGGAAGAATCCTTCGAACTGCTGCTTTTACAGCAAATATTGAAGTTTCAGTTGAATATATCTAATTCACCAGACATCCTGGCCTCAATATGAATAAACAGGAATTATAATTTATAATATACATTTTCACAATGGTTTAAAAATGTGAAGTTGTGAATGAAAATTATTTTATATTATGTAATATATTTGTAGGCAAGTTCTCCGTTCAAAATAAGTTGAGATAATTAGGCAAAAAGATACTATGGTCAGATGATTTTATTAAGCTTCTATGATTGCGTAAATATAATCACACGGACGTCATTGTCTATAATATTACACTCGGTACTTAGTTGTTGTTTTGTTTTTTATCATTCTTATTTGTTTATGTTTTAAGAAAAACAAAAGCAACTTTTCCTTTCTAAATACGATGAATATTTATTAAAGCATTTATTTAAACAGAGGGATTTGAACTCAGGATTTTTCGGTCTATTCATTCTCCACTCTATATCAAGCAACCAATACACATGACCACGCACATGAGAAAAAAATACATGTTCTCCAATATATATATATTGTGTAAAACCAGCACTCATCATTTGAGCCAGATCATAATCTCCCACACATATATGCAAGCAGCGCTCGGTTTATATAGGATATAGCAATTCCTCAAACTTTAATAGATAGGCTTTAATCTTTTCATCCTTCAAACTATTCGATCATCCATTTCATTGAAAAATTGACAATGGAATGCTTGAATAGTTGAAAGGGTGAGAAGATTGAAGTCTGTCCACTAAAGTTTGAGGAATTTCTATCTTAATATAAACTGAGCACTGATTGTATATATGTGAGGGAGATTAGAATCTGGGCCAGCTGATGAGTGCTGGTTTTGCATGAAATACATATATTGGGCATTATGTATCTTTTTTGTATATGTGTGATCATGTGTATATCGGATGCTTGAGATAGAGTGGAGGATAGTAGATTAAAAAATCCTGAGTTGAAATCCCTCTATTTACATATATGGGAAACATTCCCTATAAACAAATAAAATACTGACTTAGAATTACATGAAGCATTAATTGAATTTTGAATAACAGGCTCATTGTTTTGCATACTGCTACCAATAATAGATATGTTTGACAAAAATATGAGAAATTTATAAATACTGGGTGGCGCTATGCATAATTTTATAAGCCACTTACAGTAATTTATGTTTGACAAAAATAAAAAAAACACTTATAAATACTGGCTGGCATTATTCATCATTTTATAAGCCATTTCCAGTACTGTAATTGATGTTTGAAAAAAGTGTGAGGAATAGTTTGAAGTACTATCAAATGTTAATGATTTTATACTAATAACTATGGGGCTTCTTACATCTTTGGCTCTGATTAAATAGCATCATTCTTTTTTCCAAAGATAAAAAAGTCAAGTGTTGGTGGCTTTAGTGGTTAGCATAGCTGCCTTCCAAGCAGCCGGCCTGGGTTCGCTTCCTGATGAACGCTTTGACATATATATATTAAAAAAACAACAAACAAACAAAACGGATGATTATGATTTTATTCTTATTTTATTATTATTTAACACATGCGCTGGGGAAAAGCACATTTACTATTGAATAAATAAATATTAATAGTTTTTTTTATTACAAATTCTGTGTTTCTACTTAAAAGTTTTATTTTATCTACCTTCGATTCAAAAGATTATATATCAGCATTTTATAAAATAGTTTCAACCTCAGTGGTCGAGTGGTCAGCACAGCCGCCTTACAAGTAGTTGTCCCGGATTAGCGGGTTCGCTTCCTGGCTGATGCTATGACACATGGAAAAAAAAAGAGTTTCCACAAATGTTCATAATAAAGTATTGTTTGTCCAGGAGAAAAAATTCAAATTTAAATAAGTCCATAACTATTTAATACAATGGATCTTTTTTCCTCTAATATTACACTAGAGCAAGATTATTGTTAAATAAATAACTATTAATACATCAAGCGTTGGTGGCCTAGTGGTTAGCTTCCCAGTCACCGCATTTGACATATGAAAAAAAAAAAAAAACTATTAATACTTTTTTAGTATACTGTATTTTCTATTATAGATGCTTTTTTCTGCCAGATTTTTAACAACAATTCGTTTTTTTAATTTATAAGGATGACAACAATTTTAGTTTTATATTAACAATTTACATCCAGAATTTTAATGAACTACATCATTTCGTATTACTTCTGTTTCACTTATTTTATAGATATAGAATAGATATAAAGTGGAGATAGATATTTTATAAAAATAATTATTAATATCTAAGAAAAAATGAAATATAAAAGACCTATAAAATATTTCTTGATAACTAGGAACAAAATAAAATTTGTAGCAGATTTTTAAAAAAATATTTTATCTTGTCATTTAATAATCTAAAACAATAATCATGGAGGTATACCTATTTGTAGTTAATTTATTGAAAATCCTATTTTTACTATTTTTATTTTTCATTAAAAATGTATGTTTGTTAATGATAAGAAAGTCATGTGATATTTTAATGATAATATTACAATCAACACCAATATTACTGCTCTTGTTAATAATACTAATAAAAACATTATGTCTTTTCATTAATATTCCATGAGCTTGAACATTTTCATTTAATTTATTATAACTGAAACACACAGGCTGATATATACATGTGTCTATATATGTAATATATAGGGTATATGAACACAGACTTTCACACGACCCACTACTCTTCACTCTATCTCATAACATTGATACACTTGAACACATATATGTTGAAAAGACAAATAATCACCAATATACTTTTTTCATGCTAAACCAGCAATGATCATTTGGTACAGATTACCATCTCTACACATATATATTATCAGTGCTCAGATATATATTAAGATAGCCAATCCTCATACTTTAATGGACAGACTTCAATCTACTCCACACTCCAACTCTTCAACCATCCAACTAATTGAAAATCTGATGATGGAATGCCCAAAGGCCACCCTGAGGCTGAGATTGACACAGGTACATATAAGTCTGTGTATTTCAGTTATTACATAGTAGAGATGTCCGCCCATCCCTTGTATATGTATTAAATGGATTATGTCCTGTACCTGAGGGGTCAGATTGACCTTAGGTCAACATGGGTGTGACAAGAATCTCAGCCTCAGGGTGGACTTTGAGCATTCCATTATCAGATTTTCAATTGGATGGATAGTTGAAGAGTTGGAGTGTGGAGTAGATTGAAGCCTGTCCATTAAAGTATGAGGATTGGCTATATTAATATATATCTGAGCATTTATAGCATATATGTGTAGAGATGGTAATCTGGGACCAACTGATGATTGCTGGTTTAGCATGAAATGCGTATATTGGTGATTATTTATCTTTTCAACATATATGTGTTCAAGTGTATCAGTATTATGAGATAGAGTGGAGAGTGGTGGGTCGTGTGAAAGTCTGTCCTCATATACCCTATATATTAATTTATTATATGTATTTATGTGTTGACTGTGTGCTTAATAAGAATTATTGTTTACAACTTTAAATTGATTAAAAATATTTCTAATTATAATATCTAAATATTAACTCACTGTGAATTGAAAGATTTCATGAATGTTGATTTCTAAATGAGTTATTGGAGTTAATCAGTGAAGTATTTACTAGCTTCACACTCTCAAATCAAAATGCTTTAGATTTGCCTATATAATTAGAAAGTAGGTTGAAAATAAGATGGCCACTCTTAACTTTATAAAGTTGTAATCTTGTGTTAAGATTTATAGAGGTCACTCTCAAGCTAAAATTAAGCACTCAAAAGGCACATAGTTTAAGGTTAAAGCCTAATATGTATTTAAGTGTTGCCATGTGCTTAATAAGAATTAATGTTTAAATTTATTAAATAATATTTGCATCCAATATAAAATAATGAAAAATAAAATAAATATCTTGTTAATTATTATTACAAATGTGTAGCAATAGAGGGTGATTTGAGAACTCCCTACTGATTACAAGTTCAATTGGTTACTTTCAGTGTTTGACCACTCTATGACCTCTGGAATGAGAAACCATTTGATTATTTTTATTAACAAGATGATTGCTTTAAAAATAAAATATTAATTTTACTCTTTTATACTAAGAGTTAAGAAAATTTAAATATTGTTTTCAAAAACTAAGATACCTTTATTGTGAATTATAGAAATGGTATTTACTGCTATCATTTCTATTTCTTGGAAGTTTCATTTTTAAATGGATATGATTACCTACTTTTGATAGGTTTATATCAATCAGGTTAGAAGTCTCTATTTGGAACATATAAATGCTTTATTTTGACATTTAAAATATATTTCTAGTTTTTCTTTAATCATGACAATGGGAAACTTGAAATTTAATCTTGTAAGGAATCTTGCTATAGACTCCCCATATCAGTTCCATTATCAGTATACATATTGTTTTGGAACTTATTTACAAGACTTGCTTAATATTTGTGCTTTTCATATATTTATTAATGGGTAAAAGTTTATTCATCATCATATCCTTATGTTTAAGATAAATTTTGTTAAAAGCATAAAATTAATTTTAAAAATAAAGTATCAATTTTGCAAATAAAAATCTTATTTGGCTTAAATTTCATACATTGGAAAAATAAATAATCTTAAAAACATTAAAATTTTTCAATTAAAAAACAATAAAGTTAATGATAAATATCATTTTTTTATCTTTCATTACATTTACTTTTGACAGATTAGTTTTTCCCTAAAAATCAAAATAAAAGCTATATATAAAGATATATTTATTAAGAAATAAATATTTAATAATTTTACAAAAAATTCATAAACAAATAAAAAATATATTCATTTTTCTGAAAATGTCAATAGAAAAAAATCACACAATCGCGAATATGTATTTTATCCTAAAAATATTGATCCTTCTTTTTTGATATACTGATACTTATGACATCTAGAACAATAATTACAATTAAAAGTTTAACTGTTAAACAGTTTTACACATAAAATTTTCTAAAATATTACATTCTTATTGAAATCATTTAATCTATATGATCAAGATTCTGGCCATTGAATTCTCATATTGCAATGCTAAGCTTAAGATTACCCTGCAATGGCTACAACACAAATTATAAATAAAAAATGCTAAAGGCTTTATTACATGGAAGTTCACAAGAATATTGAGTTCCAGAAAGCAAGTGCAAGAATCAATCCCAAAAACCTATCAATGGTTTTGTGCATTTGTAGAGCATTCAACTTGGGATTGGGAAGTCCCAGAATCAATTCTGGTGCTCACAGTTTAGGTTCTAACTTCTTATAAAATCCTGAACAATAAAACCATTAGTCTTTCTTTCCTTTAAATTTTTAAATGTATGGACTACATCTTATACTGTTCCTAAGAGAAGCTTTTGTTTTATATAATTATCATTTTAAATTTCATTTTTTTAAATTATAAGCATAATTTGTAATAAATATTAAATATTTGTATAAAAATTAAAGAAAGTATAGCCATAAAATTGCAAAAATGGAGGGATAAAATTATTTTTTACACCAAATTATTATAATGAAATAAATTTGCTTTTTATTATTGTAAGCATTAGTTACAATAAATATTATAATATTTGTCTAAAAAGTAGAAAAAAATAGCCATAATTAAAAAAATTACTTCACTTTAGATTACAAGCACTATGAGACACTATGAGATGCTGCTAAATTTAAAAAGGGAAAAAAATTTACACCATGCAAGCTAAATTCAAACTAATTTTGTTTTTTCAAAATAGATATACCTAGAAAGGTAGTGAGCCAGACATCTGTTGAATTTAAAATGCTATATGAAATTAAGGCATTTGAAGATTTAAAGTAGTCCCATAATCAGTTGTAGTTATTGTGAGTTAAAGCTAGTATATTTTTTAAGTAGCTAACTCAGACATACAATTTTTTAAAAAGTAAATATCAGATATATTAGATATAAATTATTGAAATTTTTAGTTACAAAAATCATTTTAATAATAACTATTTGATCAAGCAGAAAATATTGCCTCACAACTATAGTTTAACTTCATTAAATTACATAGCAGAGATGACTGATTCATAGCTATATCTTAATCCCATTATGTTCATTTCAATAACAATTTATTAACAATAAATAATGATTACATCCTGATAAAAGAAAAATAAATAAATAAATTGTACAATAACATAATTATATTAATGTTCTGTTTGTCATCTGGCTAGATTACGTTATGAGAACACAATTGTTATACACTTATGTGGTTGGGTATAATGAAGAATGTTTGTGTTGAATATGAGAAACTAAGAACTTGTTTAATGGTATTAGCATTTTAATATAAGCATGAATATTTTCTTTTAAAATTGCCTAATCTAAAATTCTGGGTAGGTTGGAGTTGATAATTAGGAAGAAGATAGAGCAGTTAAAGACTAGGTGTCATCAAAGGCTTTACTGGAGGCCAAGAGCTGATCACATTTCTTGATTTTTTTGAGCGTTTGATAAAACAATGGTATGATTTGTGCTGGGGGTAATTCCATGAGAGTTTTGCATCTCACTATCCATATGGTATAAAGGACAAAGGTAGAAAGCCTTATTATTGCAAAAGTTCCATTATGAATGGCGTTTTCAAGTGAGAAAATCATGTCAGATCTTATGTTGGAGTTGATGATGATTATATCTTTCAGTGTTTTAAGTCTTGGGAACCAGTGTATGATATGATCTATGGTTTCATCTTCACAAGAACACAGACCACATATTGGGTCAATGCTAGAAAAACCTCTTCGGTGATAAAGAAACCAATTCGTGGTAAGCACATTAAGATTAATTTTAATGATGAAGTCAAGAAAAACCCCATTAATGTTATTTAACAGATATTACTGCTTTACAGCTTTACCCAAGCCTTATTATATTACATAGCAGAGATGACTAGTTAACAGTAATAACTAAACCTCATTAGGTAACATATGTTAATGCTTCATAGCCTTAGACTAACCTAATTATCCAGCAGAGATTACTAGTTCACAGCTATAGCTTAACTTCATTATGTTATGCAACAGATACTAAGTTATGTAGCAAAGATGGTTGGTTCACAGCTAAAGCTTAATACCGTTAAGTTATCTTAAAAATGACAGATTCGCGACTATAGCTTAACCTCATTAAATTATTTTGATGTGGATAGTTGCTGATATCTTAGCAATGGATAAATAATTATTTACTATCAAAATTTTATTTCTTTTGGACTGAGAAGAATTACTTTTGCTTTTCTGTTGTTTTTCTCTAATAAAAAAACATTATTTTTTTTTAAAAAAACTGAATTGTTTTACTGAGACACATTACTAGTTTAGTTCTGTTTTCTGGATTCCAGCTTAAATTGTAAGCTGCAATGCAAAGCTCTTACTAACAATTTTTTCATTGAAAAGTGTATTTTTTAAATACATCCGTTCATATATCTATATAATTTTTTAATTTATCTATATGTTCCCGATAGTAAGTAGACCAGTTTGTAAGTTTAACTACACATAGATAGTGCAATCTATTTACTAGGCAAAATTTATGCATATAAAACTATTTTATAAGTATGTAGTTTTTAATAAAATTTTAAAGATGGATATTTATGCTTGCTGATCATATTTTTAAATCATATAGAAAACTTTAGACAAAATAACGTGGTATATGTTTACTTTTGCTAAAGAAAAAATTGGATTACAACATTTCTAGCATCTAAATGTTTACATTGCTGATTTATAATTTCCAGAAAAAGAGGATGACCATAACTGTCATGAATAGATAACATTCCAGAATAGATAGGACTGACAATTTTTAAGGCATATGGGAAGGCAGAGAAGAGAAAGATCTGAAGGCAGTTCATCCACATTATCAAAAAAATAGGTCAGATAGATAATAATGATAAAGGATCAGACAAAAATAGACTTTAAATAACCTCATGCACAGTAAAAGCCTTCTAAGTAGTTGATCAAAGAGAACCGATTTGGAGGCAGTTCATTCCCACTGTTGTCTATTGTCAAATCGATGAATCAGGTAGACAATGATGATGATGATGATAAAGTATCAGGTGAACAAAGTTTAAATAGCCACATACACAATAAAAATAATAGTTTGTCAATGAGAACATATCTGGGGGCAGTTCATTCACACTGTTGTCTAGTGTCAAATCGATAAATCAAGAGGATAATGATGATAAAGTGTCAGATGAAAATAGATTTTAAACAACCACATGCACAGTAAAGCCCTTCTCAATAGTTTGTCAAAGAGAACATTGCCAAGTGATTATGAATGAAAGTTTTTGTGTTTTCTTCCCATTGTTTTAATCTCAAAGTAAAAGCTGCAATCCCTTGTATCAGCCAACAAATGGCTAACTAACTGGTTTGGTTACAGCTTGAATAATTTGAAACAAAATTTAAGTCTGTTGAATCAGAATAAATTTTCTAAATTTAGATTGTGATCACAAAAGGTATATAGACGATCACTATGCCACAAAGTTGTTTAATGACAATGTATTCTAATTATAATTGGTATTGAAGAAATTTGAAGCTTAAAACAACACAATTTTTGACAGCAATTATTTTATTGTTTTCTTTTTATTTCTATTATTATTGACAAATTATATCTTGTTAAAAATTACTTAATAATACTCCAACTATTTTTGCTAAAACAAAAAGTGGTTAATTTCAAAACATTTAAAAAACATATAAAAAACAAACATAAAAATAACGAATTAGTTGTTGGATTATTTCTATCATCTAATATTAAGAACTGAATGTTTTTAGAAAAAATTGTAAACTTTATTTAATCTTTCTAAATACATTCAACTATTAGTAATAGCACAAACGTTAGTTATATAACATAACATTTCGAGTGATATTATTACCTTTCTTCTTCAGGTGTTGCTGATCTAACCAATAACAGTAGTAGCATGGGAATTGAACCTGGATCTTTAGTTTGTGAATATTGAATTTTAAGTTAATGCTCTAACAACTGAGCTATTATTTTCTTGCAGTAAAAATTTCATGTACTTATCTCTAAGAGTCCTGATTTCTCCCCTTTTTTTTAAGAGCAAGAATAATTAGTGGCTTCTAGACATTACATACTGTACACTGGATTGACTTATGAAATAAAGGTCAGGATTGATTTCCATATCACTGGTTAAGCTAGAGACACTTTAAGAAGAGAGGAGAATAATATCCCTCAAAGCATTGTGTTAAATACTAACTGTATATTATTAGTAACAGTTAAATGTATTTGTAAAGTTTAAATAAAGTTTAAAATGTTTCTAAAGACATTCATTTCTTAATATTAGATGATAAAAAGAGTCCAACATATGATTAATACTAAAATGCCATCTTCACAAACCTTCAGACAAATGAAAAATAATGAAATTTTATAATGCATATAATTAAGTTTAATACAATTTGAACACCAGAAACATCGGCAGTCACTCACAAATAATTTATACCCATTCTAATTCCAAGAGAATATAAAAGATGATGATGACAATGACCACAGTAATAATAATAAAATAACAATGATGAATTATTCACCAATAAACATTTATACTAAGATTTTTCAACATGTGTCACAAAAAGTTACATTGGGGTAAAAATATACATTCTTCTCAATCAAACAACAACTATGTCCCCGATTGCAAAATAACTTGAATCTGCATTCTATATATGTCTACAAAGTTTCAAAAAATTCTTATATTAGTATCATCACATATCAATTCTCCCCACATTTTGAAATGGTATTTAAGGTTACTCCTACAAATAGGCCACCATTTATCTAAAAATCTCTCCTTTGCTCATTACAAGTGACTGACAACCTAACCTTTTATCCATCTGAAAATAAGAATATTATGGGTAAGTCTAGTCTCTTTTATATTTACTTTTGACAAAAACCAATGAACAAACTTATCCTAAATCTAAATAAGAAACAATTAATCTGTAAGTTCAAGTTCTGGTCCCTTAAACCAAAACTTTTTGACTTTCTAATCAAATTATTACCCATTTTACATGTAAATATAAGTCCAGAAGATACTGTGTGAATGTAGACTTTCAATGTGAGTTTCTCCATAGAGACACAAAAACACAAACACACTTCCTTTTTGATGATCCTATTTTTGAGCAGATTCATGCAGCAATTCCAGATTTATTTCTCAGCTCTAATGTTAACATGTAATCCATATTTCAAATGTTTGCCATGGGTGAATTTCTAAATATTCAAATATACACATTCATTCTGCATCCACTGTGGTGTGCCCAAATGTATATTTTTTACAAAAGTAATTCTAGAAGACATTCAAATTCTTTCTGAAAGAAGTAAAAGACCAAAAAATATCACTACAGAATTTAGATATCCAGTTCCATAATGTGCATGTGAGGTCTAGACCTGTTACAATTGATTTTTAGAAAAAAAAAAAAAATTCCTGTTTTTTTTCTTCATGTAAATGTATAAAATATGTAAACATGCAAACTCCACATATCTTAATATGTAACCTTCTGACACATCCTAATACTATCATATGTATGTGACAGAAAAAGTTCAATGTAACTTTTGATCAATAACATAATAACGTTTTATTAATTAATCACACTAATCTATTATTCTTTTTGAAATGTTATTTTAAAATTATTCTAAAGCAATTTTATTTTTTAAGAAGATTTTAGTTATCATGCGTAACTGTAACTCTTCCATATTCTGTTAATTTTTTTTAACACTTTTATGTTACATTGATAGAAGAGTCAATGTTTTGCTTCCATACAATAATAATTTAGTTATAATACTCTTATTACTGTAATCAAATATTTTGTCATTTAAAGTAATATCACAAAGGAGTTTATGTTGTATCTTAACATCTAACTCTATCTTTCTATTTAAAAAGTTACCAAAATATTATTTATTAGCTCATATCCAGGCTAAAGGTTGCTGAAGATTTGAGTTTTTTGAACATTACTTAAAACAATAGTGAAGTGGCATGTGATGAGATTAGAGAAAGGGGAAGAAATTTATGTTTTCACTGTGAATCAAAATACAAACTGAAACATTTGATGATTAATTTCTTTATTCAAAAATTACAATGAATCTAAATATATATTGTTATAAAAATGTATACATGTGAAGTAAAGAGCAGATTTGGAAAAATATTCTTACTTTACTGATATAACTTTATAATATTTAAAAAAAAGTATAATTAATATATCTGGAGTTTAGACGTAATAAAACTAAAAAGATAAATTATCTCCAGTATATTAATTACACTTGTATTTAAATATTACAAATTCAGCCTTTAGTATCTTGCCCATCCCTCTTTTGCATATTTAAATGATCAGGCATCAGATTGACTTAGTCAATATGGATTAACAAGGGATTTGGACATTTCATCTTCAGATTTTCAATGGTATGTATGGCTGAAGAGTTGAAGGGTGGAGTAGATTGAAGCCTGCCCATTAAAGATTTGCTATCTTAATATAAACTGAGCACTAATTATATATATATATATATATATATATATATATATAGGAGATGATGATCTGGATCAAGTGATGAATGCTGTTTCAGCACAAAATATGCATATTGGAGAGCATTTATCTTTTTCCCATGTGTGTGGTCATGTGTATCAGTTGTATGAGATAGAGTGGATAGCTGAAGGAAGCTTGAAAGTCTGGATTCAAACCCCCTATATGATATAATTATAATAAAACTATTTTTAATAATATCTGAATGACAATAGTTATTGAGGACATGGAAAAGCTGTTTCAAATACCTTTGAATTACAGTTAGGTCACTGCTAACATAACTTTATATTGCATTACTTTGTAGATTTAATTTTCTCATTGCTTCCAGAGAATAAAATATGTGATACATTATATTAATATCATTAAGGTGCTGATGTAATATAGTGGCAAAGAAAATTATATCTTTTTAAAACTATATGCATTTGATTAAATCATGGTTTCTATGGGATAAAGATATGACAGTGTGATAAATGTTATCACAATAAAGCAGTCTGGGTCCAACAGTTATGTAACATTCAATGACCAGCTAGAATAAAAAAACACTTGATTATTTTCCACTCTTATTGGAAAAAGGTAATATATAAAGGCTTGAATTTATCATGTTGTAATAGAAAAAATATTTGAAAAAATGTAAAAATTAGAATAAATTAAAAATATTATATAAAAAAGAATTAATCATTAAATGATAGCATTTTTTTAGCATACATGGACCATACCCACTGATTCCTAAAGCAGTCTTTATATGCTACTTTCAAAACATTCTGTAGATCAATCTACTGAACTAGTAAGAATAGCATAATTGTCAGCATGTGTAAACACAATTTATTATATACAAATCTAATAATTTATTGCACTTTTTGATGCAATCATTTAAAGTAATTTGAAGTCTGAACTGGAGTTGACTAAGCTCCCTCTAGATGTGAAATAAACAACATGCTTGATCTTTATATCAGCAAACGGAGTGACTGCCTATTACATGCATTTTCAATAGCACTGAACCTAGTTTATAACAGTGTTGAAATTTCAGGATCGAACTGATATTTAAGATAGATCTATATGTTGCATTATTAATTTTGAAATAAATGAATAAAGGATAAAGTCTTTGACTTTATTTTAAATCACCTTTACATTGATCGTTAATTAGTGACGAAATATGCACATTAGCTCTCTCTAGCTGCTAAATCAATAAACATATAGACCACCAACTTATATAAAGAAAAAGTCTTGGTGATATTAAATTTCATTTGTCAGCAGTGAAGAAATTTCAGAGTGGAACCGATATTTAAGACAGTCTAAATATAATACTATTAATTATGAAATAAGTAAAGAATAAACACTGTATTGTATTTTAAACAATCTTCGCATTAATAACCAATTAAAAAAAATCAAATTAAATAAATATTAAAGATGCACGCCAATAATGTATATAAACCAAACTAAAGTTGATTAAGCTCTCTTTAGCCATGAAATAAACAAATACGTCATTTGTAAATCAGAAAATTATACAAAAAATAAAGCAGCCATTTATTCCTCATGTTTTCAGTCATATTAAACATAATTTGTTTACAGCATTAAAACCAGTATGGAGCTGATATTTAATCCAGGTGCAAATATTATTAATTATGAAATAGACATCAATTAAGTAAGAAATAAAGACGACATCTTATTTTAAATAAACATTGCACTGATACTCAATTAGAAGTCAAATTAAAAAATACATATTATGTATGTATAGGAGTAATGTATATAAACTGAAATGGAGTTAACTAAGGTCCCTCTGGCTGTGAAATAAATAAACAAATACATCATATTTTTATCGGTAAAATGGCAAAATTATTCAGTAACATTATTCATACAGAATCTACTGAAAAAATTTAGCTTTAAAAGAAAACTATAGTAGTTTTAAAACTAAATAAATCCAGCAATAATCCAAAAACATATTCACTATCATTATTATGTATTTTTTACAAGCTTTTTGAAAGAACTACATTAACAAGAATTTTGCCAATAGTTGAGAGTCACCTACCTGTGCAGCAGACAGGGTTTAAGCCAAGAAGAAGTCTCTAGGAATAAGCTTTATCTTTAAGAACTCATATTAGAGAAAAAAAACATCATTTAACTTTGCTAAACAAATTAAAAACAAGAACCTCCTGAGTATTCTGTGAATCAAAGTGAATCAATTAACAGAAAGAATTCTAGTCAAGCTATTGATGATCTGTTATATCAAAAATAGATTACCAAGAGAAATTTTATAAATAAGCTTCTACATTGAAAGATAATGAAATAACAATACTCAAAGGTAGCACTTATAAAATGAACAATGGTTGGCCATTGGGTCTCTGATAAATAAAATTAGCAAACATTAAAACCAATATAGTTGAAGTCAAATGTCATATGATATATAATCACAATGACAAAGAGATGTTTATTTGTATTCAATTATAAAATCATAATTAAAAAATGAAAATTATTAGATATAGAAATGATGATAAACTAAACATACATTTATTCGCTGTAAAAAAATTAATAATATTACAAATAAAATACAGCTTAGCACTGCTTTAAACAGGGCAGGTCATATTCATAGTATTAGATAAAGTCATTAATGGTACTAGATAAAGTCAGATTATGAGGGAGAAGAAACTGTAGTTAATTTGCAATATCATTAATCTTTCCTTTATAGTAAACTATTTATTGAATTACAAAAGAATAAAGAAAGAAGTAAAGTTTTTTAAGTTAAATATACATTAACTATAAAATAGCAGTAAAATCTGTAAATGATATTAATCATAAAAGAGAATAAGGTGGTGGAGTTAGGCCATTTTTATGTATTCTTTGTAAATGTAAGTTGATAAGAAAATAGATTTAGAGATCTATATAAAGAGTAATATAAAACAGATACAATGTAAGCTCTACAAGGAGTGCATAGACATATTTAAAAAAACAGTATAAAAACATTAACATAAGGATTTTAGAGGTCTCTATACCTTTTTTATATAGAATGTAGCTACTTATAAAGCACAGCAAAACAATACATATGGGTTCTTTGACTATTGATCATTAAATTAAAGGATAGCAATAAAACTATTAAAGTATATGTTATAAATAGAAAAAAGGACTTTTTTTGAAATTCTGCATGAGTCCCAAAATTTTAGCGATGTCACTAACTTAAAAACAGTCTATTAAAAAGATGTGACAAAATGATATTAGATAAATCTATAAGATACAAATCAAGATAAAGTCCCCAACAGCATTAAATATTTGGACTTGCAAGTGATGATTGAAGCTAATCGCTTCTGCTACAGAATGAACATTAAACCTATTAATATCAGAGGTCACATACACCACTTATCAAACACACCACATATATATAAAATGGCTGGCCTCAAATTGTTCTTACATAGAAACAACAGTTTATGCAGCTTCGAAGCTGACAAAAGAAACAATAGTGAAACGTATAGAAATGAGCTTAATAATGTAAAATATAATAAAAGAGCAATTGACAATGTTATTAAGAAATTTAAAAGGGGGCCTATTCATGAGCTGAGGCAGAATAAACCCCATGTCTTGCTTCCATACATTAAAAATATTCATAGAGACTTGCATACAATCTTCTGCTCTGATTTTAGTGTGTATTTCCGATTGCCGTCTAATCTTAACAGTAGTATAAACAATACCAAAGACCATATTCCTCCAGTGCATGCACAGCAAGCAGTCTACAAGATTGTGTGTAGCGATAACAATCGACCAGATGCATATTATGGGGAAACGAGGGCATCTGTTCAAACAAGGTTGTCCCAGCATGTATATGGGTATAATAAGGCCTTAGTGGACCCATCTCACCCCTCTATTTTTGTATAGCACTCGGTGGCTGTGGGCCATCAGTGCAGACCAGATAGGCCAAGTGTTTTGTGTAGAGAGTGGCATGAACTGCATAGAAAGGTGAAGGAGGTGTGTTATATCATAACAGATGAACATGTGATGAATAAAAAAGAATCATTTTAAACCATATCGAAGAAATGGCAAGTTTAAATGTTCTCATCCTGATTAGCATATTTTGACTATTTTCAATTTGGAAAATGGAGAGATTTTTGTACTTCTTAAAAATGAAGGTTATATCTTTGAAAATGTTAGAAGAACCAACAAATTTTATCATTTATTGATTGGGTTTGATTTGATTTATATATAGTTTTGCTTTTCAAATTATATAAGAGTGTGTGTATTTCTAATATTAACGCAAACATGAAAATCTTTACATATAGAATTATAAGTAATATCAAGAATATTTTTTGAAAGTGATCTATTCAAGCTTGTTTTTATTCAATTATATGTTTTGAAATGAACTGCTCTTTTAAATGCATTAAAAAGACAACAGCAAATATTGATTTTAGAATAATACAATATATGCATTTGTATAGCAGGGCCAAAACAAACCTCACATATAGTTACATTAATCTAAAATATGAAATGGAAACCAGGCAAGTTTTTAGGGCTGAGAAAGAGAGAGTTAATTAAAATTATTTGTGAAAAAAAAAGATTTGAAAAGTTAAGATAGTATGGTTAATTATTACTTCAAAATGAATAATGAACCAGAAACCTAAAAGTATTCAAATAGGCAAAAACTGAATTCTGAATTTTAATAAAATATAAATCTAGTTCATAAAGCATAATAGACTGACCAGTATCATAATTATGATACTAAGCATGGGAATAATAATTGATAAGTTTGAGAGAATTTAAGGATTTCCTACAAAGCTACAATTTTGGTCTTAGTACATATATATTCTAATACTTGATTAAATTTTATTACATGTAGATGTTGCTTATGTCTTGTAAGCAATATGTATTTACATTGGTGAAACATAGTTTGAATTTCTATATGTGTCAATATTAATTCCATAATGAAGTAATATATGTTCATTATTAACACAATTATCTGAGCAATCCATCAGTTTCAACAGTAATAGTCTCATCAGATTCACTGAATTGAAATTCAATTAGCCTTAAATCTTTATTGTAAGCCATAACTCAAACTGCTTCAAGATACTGCACAATTAAAAAGTTTGATGATACTTTAAAAATAGCATTGTGAGCATAATCTCTTTCTTTCAGAATACCGTGACTTTGAAACACTATGAATTATGAAATTATGTTAAACTGTATCAATTAACACTAGCAGTGAAACTTGAATTTAAGAAACTAATTACTGTTCTTTCTTTCATTGTCTACTGACTTTACATTAAAGGAATATAATTTTTTAGTTTCCCCTGTAGGTATATTAACAATTTTGCACTAATACATTGTTGGTACAAAACCAAAAGTGGTTGAATACTAACTATTTTATACTTTGATTAAAATTAGTACTTTACAATTAAAATTTGATGAAAATGACTTTTAAATTTTATGATAAGAGTACTAAAATTGAGATATTAAAATAGGAGCAAATTGTATTAAGAGGAAGGAAGGTAATGAAAAATTACTGCTCATAAGGATTAAATGTTATTACCTGGTTATAGTACTCTGTTGCTTAACAAGCACATTTAACATATATAATTAGTAAAAATTAGTACAAGAAAATGATTTGTAACAGTGTTTTGTAATTTTTTTTGACAAACATTTGTAAATAAAACAAAAAGTACTTTGAAATTGAGGTTTATTATATTTTGTAAATAACATTAATATTCACAAAGTAAAATGTAAAAATGTCTTTGCTTATGAATACAGAACATATATGCAGGATATTGTTTTTGGTAGTGTTTTTCAAATATAAAAACTAGAATATTTGGTGAATCTACAATATTGGAAATGCAAAATTTTTTGACTGAACTTACCAGTAATTATTCTATTAACCATTGTGTTGTGTTGGGTTAGCCTTACAGGTTCGGTTCCAAATCAACAGACAAACGATGACAACTACTCAACAATTAATATGTACAATTTATTAGTTACAAAAAATATACACACATTAGTTAAACAAACAAATGATATACTTTATACAATTGAATGCTGAGGTAGTCATGCCAAGTAATGGAACTCACTTCCAGCTAAATAAGGGTCTCATGAGCTCTGGTAAGACTCTTCCAACTGTATTGGACAGCCTCCCTCAAGTTGGTTGTGGACATAGCAGTTTCCAGTTCCTGTGTGGACTTGCCTCATTGTGTGGACACCATGATAATGACTAGAGAGAGAGAGAGTACCCTTGCTGATGGCAGAGGGTTTATTGGAGAGCACATTCAGTCATTCAGGTTGATAGAAGTAATTGCTCTCTGCCTTGCCTCCAAAAAGCTGACCATTTAATGACAGATCCCCTACCATACTGAAAACATGAAGATTTGGTGTGTGAACCCCAGTGAAGGATTTAATCCCATTGGATAGCAACTGGGTGCTAGCCAATCAGGTAATGCATCTGGAATAGTCCACTTCTGAAGGCAGGGACAGATATGACACATTGTGTGAGTGATAAATCTATAAATACATGTGATATTGTCTGAAAATTCAGAAAAAAATGTTATAATCCATAAAATTTTATGGGATTCATCACCATGCTGGTAAACTGTAGAAATTTTAATATTATGTGATATAGGATAAATGTTAACTTACTTTATATAGTTTCAGCATTACTGTTGGTATTTAGTAGAACAATTGTGTCATGTCATTTGGTTTAAATTCCCTGTAGATTCTCAAAAATCATGGATAGTATTAAATATTATATAATATATACTGAAACATAATAAACAGCCCCCCCCCCACCAATATACATACAGTATGTACAAACATATATTTCAATTTAACAATTATATATATACATACATTT
This sequence comes from Epiperipatus broadwayi, assembly GCA_028023455.1. Lineage (NCBI taxonomy): Eukaryota > Metazoa > Onychophora > Udeonychophora > Euonychophora > Peripatidae > Epiperipatus > Epiperipatus broadwayi. The sequence goes on along the minus strand of JAQFVV010012479.1, from coordinate 4,238,046 downwards.
TTCAAGACATATATTCATTTATTAAGCATTTCTCAATTCCAATTCTAGTTCACATATTTTTAATAGAGAGTAGCTAGAATAATAGGAAATTGAAATTTTCCCAGTTTTAGAATGAAATTATTTTCTAAGAATTCTGATCAGTTCTCTTTTTTCTACTGACCTTTCGTAAGGAAATGATAAATTTTGTTATTCAAGTTTTTTTTATTATATGCCTCAATAAATTTGAAAGATAATTTGTCACTGTGCAATAATAAAGTTGTTATTATTATTATTTATATTTTATTTATTGATAAATCTCAATGCAATAAACTTTATGATGTATATTTTAAGCATTTTTGGTATAAAACGTTTTGAAAAATTTAGACTTTTGATATTGATATTTCATACATGAAGTATTTTATGTTTTTAATTTTATAATTTATATACGTATTTCAAATTTTATATATTTTTATAGTTGAATTATTTACTTTCAAATCAAAAAACTTCAAGAAATTATGTATTCAATATTTTTATATAATTATTCTCACATAAGCTTCTGATATTTTTATTATAAATATATCATACATAAAATGTTATGAGTTTTATTTTATATTCTGATAATGATTTTAGGTTTTCCAGTTTATATGTATTAAATTATCGATATCACTTTTTTGTTAGAAAATATATATATATATTCTTTAGTCTGACTGTTATAAAGGTTAAGATATCAACAAAAATAATTTATTAAATAAAGTATACATTTTAAAACATTTATGTATTTATTATTATCTAGATTGGGATTGTGTAAGAGTTGACTGGTTTCTAATGGTTACTTATAAACCCATTTAGCCTTGAGTATTATTACATTTATTATTTAAGTAATACTTTTGTGTGCAATTTGAAAATTATAATTGCAATTTGTAATATTATAACTGACTATTTATTAGTCTGCATTCAGAACAGATTACACTTACCTGTTTAAGAAGGATTATTTAAACTTCTTTCTATCAATAATTTCAATCTCTATGATCAAATTGCAATCTTTAGTGTCTATGTAAATATATGGGATCATTAATAGAGGTAGGATTCCATCTCTATTGCTAAAAGGAGGTTGTCTTGACAACAGTTTTAAATTCTTGATTGTTATCTAGTTTGGGATTGTCTAACTGTTGACCGATTTCTAATGGTTATATATATATATATATATTAACAATAAAACATTAAGAAAAATAAAATTTGCAATTCTTTTTCTTATTTTTTTTTTATAATAAGAATTAATGATAATGAAATATAAAAAAATAAATGATTTTAAATTGGTAAATATCAGTGCATATTTATCTGAAATGTAAAAGTTATCTGTGGCCATTTTGCAGTGATGTTATGTGATGTACTGTGACTTCTCCTTGAACAGAGTCAGGAATCTCTCAGCAACTATGCCCAAAGAAACCTGTTAGCCACTTTACCTTCCCCTTCCATTCCCCACCCTAAGCTTTCCCATAATCTGCTCCATCCCATTTCCACAACATAATCTTTGTCAACTCTATGGCCTTTATAAGCCCAGCATAAAAAACAATAACTCACTTTCTGTATAATCACTTTGTTCATATTTATTCTCCCATAACTTCATTATTTGTACCCTTTCTGCTTACAAGCATTTACATTCAATCAACAGATGCCTAGTATTTTCTATACCTTCCTTACACAATTTGCACACTAAATCACCCATATTTTCCATTTACATGTATATTCTCTTGTTGCTAAAGATCTTATTCGAGTCTTAAACAGTAAACTACTTTCCTTATTATTATCATAAATTAACTCACACTCAATGTTCCATTTACTTTTATATATATTTAAACTCATCTTACCCTCCATACTAGTTCTCCACCTCTCCAACTCCCTATTCTTTATTAATGAATCTATTCTTTTATCCCATTCCTTACCACTATAACACTCAACAATCCTCCTAACACAATCACCCCACCCTTTATACAAGTATACTGATATAAATTCTTTATCCAAATCTTTTGCATACAGCATTACCTTTCTCACTCATCTTGTTACCTGCACTTTACTCATAAACCAATTAAACACTATTTTGGCTATTATTTTACTATCCATAAACTGCAACCTACCAAACATTTTCATTTTACTTTTCGCATCTCTCATATAAAAACTTGACCATCCCATTTCTCCTTGAATTGCCTCCTTCCACACCTCTGCATCTAATGCATGTCTTCCTATTTTCCTTTGCACTTTCTCTAAATAATCTAAAACCCCTTTACTAACACATAATGCATCATTACCATATGTTAACCCTGCTACTGCAACTCCCTTCCATACAACTCTAGCTACATCATATTTATTATATGAAAACAATGTTAGTTTCTTTACCATACCCTTTCTTTTCTTTGCTTCATTTACCAATTGCTTTTCCCATTCATCCAAGAAAATTTCCCAATTACTTAAGATGATTCCCAAAATACCTATATCTATCTACCACACTTAACTTTATATCCCCCAATAAAAATTCTACATCTTCTCTTTCTCCAGTATTAACCATCATTATATTTGATTTTTCTTCACTAAATTTAATCACCATCACTTTACCCACCCTTGCACATGTCCACAGCATAACTTCCATATCTTCTCTTCTTTCTGCATCCAAAAAGATATCCACAAAAAAAGACCCGACAAAGTATATACTCCTTTGCCAAGTATTAACGGTATCTCTATAGGTATCTCTATACCTCTTCCTAGTCTTTCTATTGCTTTCTCCATTTCACTCAAATACAACAAAAACAAAACAGGTGACATAGGGCATCCTTGCCTTAGTCCCACCCCATTTTTAACTTTAACTGATTCTATATCCCCTAATTGATAGTATAGTAATTATTTTCATATAATTTCTTAATAATATTTACTAAAGCTTCATCCATTACCAAATATTCTAAACTTGCCCACAATCTATTTCTATTTACTCTATCATATTCCCTCTCTATATCTATAAAACTCATATATAATGATCTACCTGAATTCCTACTCATATTCATAAGTTGTGTAACTACAAATAAACTATCTCCTATATGTCTATCTGATTTAAAACTTCCTTGCATTTCCCCCACTACATTATTCTCTTCCATCCATTTTACAACTCTTCCAGCCATCATATATGAGAAAACTTTATATAAAACTGATGTAACCACTATCAGTCTATAATTATTTAACTTTCCATTATTCTTACCCTTTCTTTTAAATAATAATCTTATTCTTGTATTACTCCAACTATCTGAAAAATTTATTTTCTGTGCCATCTTATTAAAACATGATAATAACTTTACTTTTGCTCTATGCCCTAAATTCATTACCATCTCTGCTGCCCCCATCCATCTAAACCTCTTGCCTTTACACTTTTCAATCTCTTCCCTGCCTCATTCAGTTCATTTTTGTCAACCTAATATTCCCATTACTAAATGCTTCCATGTTTTCTATCACTAAGTCCTTCACATCTAACACCTTTTCTATATCCATTACATATCTATTTAAGATTATCTCTAATTCTTCTCTAGAGCTACACTCTATTTCCTCATCATCTATTAATACTATCTCTCTCTCTCTCTCCTACATTTCTCTTTTAATGCAATTCCAAAATTTTTTACTCCCATCTTTTCCAGTTTTATTAATATTTTCCAACAATTTACTATTCAAATTCATCCTCTCTTTATAATTATCCATTTTAGCCAACTTCTTCTTTTCTAAGTACTTTCCCCATTTAGCATTAATATCTTTTTCATTTTCTTTGTTCTTAATAGCACACTTATATTCTCTACATGCTTCTTTTCTATCTTTTACATTTTTACTAACTCTCTTTTTTTTACTTTTATTCTTCTGCATATTCTTAACTAAAAATGAATTTGCCACTTTTTCTATTTCACCACACCAGTTCTTTTACTCATCCGCAACTAACTGTTCCATGGCTTCTTCAACTTGTACTCTTCCAATTTATTCTTATCATTCACTCTCCATCCACATCTTTCACTATTGTTTCTACTTTTATGTCTATTCTCCATCACACTACTAACCATTTCTATTACAATAAAGTTATGATCACTATTACATACTCTGTCTTCATTATCAAACACCTTAATTTTCTGTATTTTATTCATTCTCTCTTTCTCTACCAATATATAATCTATTATGCGAAATATATTATTCCTAGACCATGTATATTGTCCCTCATAAATATTTGATAAATTCCCAATTCTCAAATTCACTTTTTGACAAAATTCCTTCAAAAACTGACCATTCTTATTATCTACATCATCAATTTCTTCAATATGCCCATTCATATCTCCTATAATAATTATTCTCTTCCCCTTTTCTTTAAAACTCTGTATATCCTTAACTAGGCATTCATATGTGCTACTGTTCCACTCCATTACAGTTTGACTATCTCTAGTGGCTATATATACTACAGCCACCATCCATTCTTGTCTACCCAACCTTTGTTCAAACCATAAATGTTCTTGACATCTAACAATATTTAAATACTTTTTCAATATAACACCTATACCACCACCGTTTTTTTCTTTTTCTTTTCTATTTATACCCTGCCATACCAAATCTTCCAAAATAGACTATTCTTCTTCTCTTATACAATTGAAATGATTGTAGCACCAAGTGGTAGCAATGTGAATTAAAATTTAGAATTTTAAATATTATTAGCTAATTTCTATTTATTTAGTTATTTTGAACCTTAGATAAGTGAATCAGAAGACTTTAAGATAGCTAATATGGCAGTTCTATTGTAATTTATTACTTGTAATGGCTTGATGTTGCATTCTTAATAATAGTTATGCAACTTACTAATCCATCAATTGATATTTTGAATAAAAATGATTTCAGATTGTCTTATTTTCAACTATAAATATACTTTTTTTAAAAACTAATTTATTTATAACAATACATTTGAGTCCCAAATCTGCAGTCAATATAACATTAGAACAGCTTTCCAAAGCCATACCACACTTCAAGGAATTCTTACTTCTACTAAGCCTAAACTGGAAATGCTGAAGAACAAAAACTGCATCTATGAAATACCATGTGAATGTGGAAGGCAATACATTGGTGAGAACTGTTGCCCTGTTGAACAGTGATTGAGAGAACACAAAATAATGGTTAAAACAGATGTGTCTACCATAGCAGATCATGTATGTACTAATGACCATATATTTAATAGGGAAAATACAAAGATATTGGATAAAGAGAAAAAAAAATGCATAGAAGAAAATTCAAGGAAGCTGCTCATATGACAATGGTAAATAATCCTATAAGTCAATCCAGTGTGGCAATACACAATGTATGGAAGCCTCTAATTAATCTTACTCTTAGGAAAAATATTAAACAATAATAAAAAAAACAATTAATTATCCTTGCTCATAACACTCAGGAGGATTTGAACCAACCCTCATATATAAATATATCAAATTTCTACTATATGTTGCCTTTGTCAGAATAGCTCTGTTGGTAGAGCATTTGCCTTAAATTCAATATTCATGAATCTAAAGGTGAGAGTTCAACTTCTAAACAAATATTGTCACTGTGCATATAGGCCAGCAACACGTGAAGAAGAGTGGAGAATAATACTACTCGAAACGTTGTGTAATTACTAGCCTGTGTTGTCTATTTGTGTGTTATTACTAACAAGTTGTTTGTATTTGGAAATTTTAAATAAAGTTTAAAATTTTCTATACATTCAACATTCACTCATAGATGATGGAAATAGTCCAACCTATCACATCTAATAATATACCATCATCACAAACCTTCAGACAAACACACATAAATGATCATTTAAATTCACATTACTAAGATTCTAAATTATAGACAACAAATTTACTCATAAATAATAATTATTACAAAATAAATTATTTTTTTCGATGATTTTTAATTTTGAAAAAAAAAAAAAAAAAATTTTTTTTAAACAATGTTTTCATATTATTTAATAAGTATATTACAGTAAAATAATTATCAGACAGACTCATTTAATTTAATTCTTTTCCTTTTCTACAGGAATAAACTTTATATTCAAAGGATTCAAGAAAAAAAGTTATTTTTTAAAAACAAGAATGTAATCCTGTTAAGTACATTTTATTTGTTTATCTCAGAGAATCATTAGAAGAGACTCCCCCCCCCCCCCACCAAACATTGATGAATAAAAAGAAAATCAGATATCTGATGCAACAAATACAAATTTTCAGTAAAAGATGTCAAAAACATTTACACTTCTTATGGAAAAGGAAGTTTGAATCTGACCTATCTTATTAGTAAGTTCACCAAACAGAGCTATCATGCATTAAAGAAGATTTGGGAAAATTATCAGCCAATCAGATTCCAACTATTAGAATGACACAGATGTTACAAGAATTAAAATAGTAGAGAATTGCTCATTAAATAAAATCCGCTTTGGAAATTTAAAAAAATAGTATTGTTTTTATTTTTCGGTTTGCAATAATAAAAAAAACCGACAACAGACGATTAATTTCAATCTTTTCATTATTTACTTCTAACATAAGATCATAATAGTAACGTAAAATACCGTATTAAAAATTCGTGTAGATAAAATCACGCTTGTTGTCATATTTAAGTGGGAGAAAAAATAAAATTTAAAAAATAGTGTGATTGAACAATTAATTTAGCACACTATTGATATATTCGCGGATAATTATTTCAAATGATTAAGCTCTAAAGTTAATATATCTAGTATATTTCAATAGGATATATACACAAACATAAATGAAAATTTTTTTTTTACATTTTTAAATTATTAATACATGGCACTTAAATTTTCATCTCACTTTGGATTTTGTCCATCTGTCGAACATTAGTCTCTTGCTTTATATTTGAATGTCGGCATTTAATTATCTTTTGTATAGTAACAGTTTTTGTGATTGTTAAGTAAGTTTTATTTAGTTATATGCCCTGTTTTGATAAAGTACAAAAATATATTCTATTATAGTTCTACTGTCACACAAGCATTTACTCCATCATTTTACATTTAGTTTGCATATTATATTTAGTGTTCTCAAATAGTTCCTGTACTGAGAGTAAATTTTTAGCTGGATCATGTGCAAGTTTTATATTCTCAATCAAAGCATAAGCTTGTGGTTAAGACCTGTAGAGGTCCCTACCTTCGCATTTTCAAGTGCACATGCTTAAGGTTTATTGCCTTAGTAAATATTTCTCATTATTGTAAATTCATCTAAAGTTTAACCTCAATATGAAAACTGCCACTTTTAGAACAGTACAGGTATTGATTCCTCTGTAATACTATTACTATTTATTAAGTGACCTTTAAAGTATATATTTGGGCTAAACATAATCTCTAGTTTAATAAATAATTAATAATAATCATAAATATATTTATATAAAGCGATGTGTATCAAAATTGTGAATATAGAAAGTTTGAAACTTGTAATCAAACTATAGAAATTTGCTATGTATATAAGTTAATGCAGTTATTGGGATCCAAGAAGCAATAAAATATGTGAAGGAACAAAAACTAATGCAATATTATGCTATCAAAGTTGATTATAAGTCAGTTTTTGAGGTAGTAAATTGGTCATATTTAATAAATGCAATAAATGAACTAATACCTGAGCACAGATACATGGTAAATGCAATAAAAAATTACTTAAGTAATGGAAATATATCCTTAAAAAATTATATGAGAAAATCTAACTCCTTTATTCCCAAAAAGGGAATCCCACATTACCATTAGCAGCTCTCTTGTTTGCAATCTACTTGAACCCAATGATTAAAGAAATACAAAACAAAGTTACAGGCATATATCTACTACCTTTGAGTGCAAAAATTTAAACAATTGCATTCATTGATGACATGGTAATAATATTCCAAAATATTTACAACATGCAAATTATTATCAACATACTTGAAAAGTTTCAAAAACAAACAGGATCAATAACACAACCATCCAAATCAGCCACATGTGGAAAAAAATTTCACAGTGATTTCCAAGTAAATCCATCAATGTTCCTAGGAATACCTTTATATTAATCAAAAATGAAGATGAACAGGTATCTAAACAAGCTAATCATCCATAAAATAGGCAAAAAAATAAATAACCTTTCACCATAAAACTATATGAAGTAATTAGAGCCAAAATATTTAATGGAATAGTCACAGGAATATTAAGTTACTATGGCCCTTGGATAAACCTATACAACAATACAGTAAATGAAATAACAGAATAGCAAAAAAGTACATTTGGGAAGGACAACCAAAATAATATCAATGGCAATGTTACAATTACCAATTAATAAAGGAGGGCTCAATGTAATAGATCTAAGAAAATATGTGTCATTTATCTCTAATAAATGTAATAAAGAGTAAAACTTTCAATCCACCAGAATGCAACCTAAAACTGTATAAAAAGATGGAAAGAGAAACAAGATCCTTTGTGGTCGACTTACTTATAGCACATAAGGACTTACAAGATGAGCTAAATATGCCTAATTTAGAAGGGCTAAAATACAGTATCTCTCTTATATAAAGTTACATTCAATATTGATCACATTTATATTACATCAAGACTCTGGGTATGTAAAATATACTTGTATTTAAAATATTACAAAATCAATAGTGATAATAATAAACAGTGTTTGTTCTAGTAAAGCAATAAGTCCACTCTATAGATTCAGATCCAACTTCCTCAATGATAAAAACAATAAGCCAGAAATTAGTCTGAAGATAAGGAAAGGTTAATACTGAAAATAAATTTAATAAGCACTAAATATCTATTGATTACTCAAGCTTGCAATAGATGGCAGCACTAGAATAGACCCAATAGTTTTCTTATGTAACTGCAGTTAATTTAGAAATTGCAATTGGCAAAATCTCATGAGAACCAAATAGAAAATAATTTAATAATTGAATCTAATGGAAATACCATTCCCCAATACATAATTGTTTCAGAGTATAAATGTTGAAACCAAATTTTCAAAACTTTAGTATAGGTGATAGAGGAAATTTCATGTTATATTCTTGCAGAGAAGAAACTTGTTTGTTTGGTTTTAACCAAGTTTAACATAAACATAGTAGAATATAGATGCAATAGAAGTAACAATTTACTTCTATTCTCCATAACTATATACTGCAAGCTGGAGTTATCACTATATGGTAGTGTCTTTGAACATATGAGACTATCTTATGGATATTAGTCCTCATCATTGAGAATCATTGGTTTACATCTACACAGTTATCAGCCACTTAAAATTTTGACAATATCCAACAAGCTTCAAGCTGGAGTAATCAGTAATGATAGTGCCTTCCAAAATATGAGACAAATATCTGGATATTACTCCTCTTTAATGAGGAACATTAGATTGCAGGTACATAGTCATCAATCACTTAATTTTTATAATATTCAACTTAATCCTTAGAATTCAAATACTCTATGTTTTTGAACCCATGATAATTTGCTTATACAGCTAGCTACACAGTTTATATTAGATCAGTAACAATTTATTTGTTAAATATTACATTTAATAAGTGACTTTGACATTTTTAACCTAATTTCAAGAACTATAAAAGCATTAATTCAGTTTTTTATTATTTTTCAGAGTCATCTATTGTAAACTAGAATAACCAAAATGGCAATACTTCCGAACATGTGTGTTCCTGCACTTTAAACTAGTGTTAGAACAGTTGATTTTTGAGCAAAGTTGAAATAATATTACAAGCTGATCAAATACAATTGTTAAGTTTTACTTGGCACTATGTAAAATTAGATAGTCAATTATCGAAGTAAATTATCGCAAATAAATAACTAAATTAAATAAGTAAATGTCCACACACATGTAAGTGCTACAAAGTTGTTTAATAGCAATTAAATCTTTAAAAAAATCTAAATTTATTAAAGTTTAACCAAAATTAAAAACTGAAAATGGAAAAAAAGGCATATTTGAAAAATATATTTAGAAACAATGTTTTCTTTGTTACATTTTAAATGCAATTCATAAATTATTTACTACAAGTTATATCTGACAACGTTATCAATATCTTTCAGAAATTGTAGTAGAATAACAAACTTTAATCTATCTAAGTAGAGAAAAATATTTTCTAAGCAAACAAGATGTTAAAAAAAAAGAAGGGAAAGACTAAAAAACAAACCTTTTCCACGTGTGTGTGTATATATATATCTAATTGTTTAATCTTGTTTTTTGATTAAAATAAAACATTAACAAAGTAATTATTCCAATATTAGATGACTTCTCACACCTCTCAAAAGCAGTTAATTCATCTTACTCCACGTTCTAATACTGAAAGCTTGAATAATCAATTGATACTGGATGGTAAAGGTGTATAAGATGAGACTCTAGATGCATAAATGCTTTAAATCTAGTTTTGATTCCTAGTCTTCACTGGTGAATGCAAAACCAGAAACCGACCAATCTGGGGATAGAAATTTAAAAACATACCATTAGTTGTCCATCAATTATTCAAACTTATAAAATGTAATTTTAGGATAGGATGAAGTTAATTGCTCTTAGAATAATTAAAAACTCACAAGCAACAGCAATTTTTATCATCAATGGTTGTGAAGATAATATCCTATTGCTTTGGCAAGTGAACCTGTTTGCAAGCAAGAATGTATACGAACATGAATTCATAACATTATACTTAAAAAAATGGTACTATATTTTTTCTCAATGTATATTTGGGATATACAATTACAAGACAAAAGCCACTATAATTGCCCCCCCCCTCCGAACCTTTTCAGAGGAACAGTAAAGGTAAAATCATTACTCATTATATCACTGCTACATGTTGAGGATTTATGGTACTGTTTCAACATTGTTTTACATCTAGCAAAGAGTAGTTTAAAATATAGGAGATTATATATATATAATGAAAATAAAAAACATATAATCTTAAAGATACATGCATCAACAAATAAGTTTTAATGCATTTGCAACTTTAATACTAATTTTATTGACCATTTCCAAATAAATTTGCAATTCAAATGAATGATTATAATGTTTTAATGGTAAAAAACTGTAGGTCAAATGTAAAAGCATTCACTTGAATTCTAGATAAGTTAATTTCCATTTTTCCAAACCTGTCTCACCTAAAATTATAATTCATACTGTTCAGCACAAAAGACTAAAAATTGTATTTGTTTAAAAATTTAAACCTGATGTAAAATTAAAATGTATCTTATATATGTTTACTAAAAATACTACCCTGAGTAGTTTAATTTAAAGGTGAATTTCAATGACTATAATCAGAATATTCCATGGAGTTAAAAACAAATAATATGTACCACAGTTCTGTTATCTTGCATGAGCTTAGGTAATCAATAAATACTATTGATATTTGGTGATTACTCAAACTTGCACTAGGTGGCATAATTGCTGAGATATTCTTGACTTTGTTTAAGGAGAAGCCACAATACATCACATCACATCACATCATTATTACTCAAAAGTAATATGTAAGCAGAGATCATGTAATGCCTTATTAGCATGTTGACTATTAATATATATACATAAACAAACCATTTCTTTTGATTGTTTTAAAACTTGATTTTTACTGAGCTAATAAGCATATTGAAGGTCATTTATCTTTTTCACATGTATGGAGTTGATAATTGTAGGGGGCTTGAAGGTCTGAGTTCAAATCCATTTTAATTGGATTAAAACTTGTAAACAAATTAATTATAGATTAACAAAGTCTATTTTGCACATTATATCCACACACATTAGATGTTTCAATTGTTTAATATAATCATCTTCAAGGTTAACATAACAAAAATGTTTGAAAAATAAATATAAAATAAAAACTAAAATTATTAAATATACTAAAAACATGTACAGTTTTTGGTGTATTTTATATGTTTATATTTTTTGTTTTATTTTTTAGAAATGTTTGTGAAATATTAACTTTAATAAAGTTTAAAAAAATTGTCTTTTATATATATATTAAAAACTTTTGAAGTTATACTTAAGTTTAAGAAGAAATAAATATTAGAAATTAAAAATACAAACACTTCATTACCATTTTAATCAGATGATTTGCTCAAATAATAATCTTCAGTAAAAAAGAACTTTTCTGAATGGATTTGAAATTAGATATATTCAAACATAATTTTTTAGAATATTTGTTAAAAATATATATTTGCATAATAAATTTTTCTAATTATATCTTTCAAAATTAAAATAGGAAAAAATATTTGAAAACATTTTCATAAAAAATACAATTTTATATATTTGCTTTTTGTTTTTCTTATCCATAATGTAAAGAATGTTTATATTATAAAAAAAAAAAAAAATAGTGCTTTGATTATTAAATATAATTTATTATTGCCTGATATTTAACTACGATTTTTCTAACTTCACCAATAAGCGTTTGAAGTGCTATTAATAAATATTTAACTATATTTAGATAATTAAAGTTTTAGTCAAGTGTTGGTGGCCTAGTGGTTAGCATAGCTGCCTTCCAAACAGCTGGCCCGCATTTGCTTCCCGGTCAAAGCATTTGACACAAGGGGAAAAAAAGTTTTAAAAATGTTTACTTACATCTTTTTTGTCAAATTGCATAAAAAAATAAATAAGAGAATTAAACATCTGATAAAAATAAAAAAAATTAAAATCATAAATTTAATGTGACTAAATGGCTCTATTTTTGCATAAAAAAATAATTCTAAAAATATTTATTTCTTTTTTTCTTAATTGATGTAATTTTTATAATGCACTAAGCTTGCTTCTGGCAGACCACTATTAGATTCATAGTGCTGTATTACTTAAACAGTTGAAAATTATACCTATATGCTTTCACTTATAGAGTTAGCTTTAGATCATTTCTCAAAGAAGACAATCTACATATCTCAAGATCATCATTAATACTATAGTTAGATTAAGCTAATAAAACTCTTGCATTTAAATACAGTATGATTTTTTCCTACCAGAATAGTAATTGTTGTAAGAATATGTGCTGACCATCTACAGTGTAATAAATTACATTGCAAACATATTTTTCTCAAAGCATTTCACTCTTAAAACTTTAATAAATCAAATGGCAATTTCTTGTTGTTGTTTTTTTAATTTTTTTAAAAATCTCATTTATAACTCTGACATCTGCTTTCTTTTTTAATTGCACAACCAAATTCATTCTTATCTATCTAATGATTGTTTTTAATTGATAAAATGTTTTTATATTTTTATCATGCCATCCAATCATTTATATACATATTATTTCACTATGTTGGCTACTTGATTAAAAATGTATAGAAGAGTGCAAAAGAACAATGACAACATTTCAATATTCCTTGAACATGAGAAGTAGGCCAGTCATAGGTTTGAATCCTCTAATCCCAAAATTGTGTGCACTGAAACAATTGATAGATGTAACACATGCTTCACTCTCTCCAGAAAATGGACAAGCTGATTAATTTACATATACATTTGCATATATTACCGTTTAATAATATCACAACTACCATTACTATTTTGACTATGATTATGAGAGATAACATCTTGAAAGTGCTTAGCCTGGATTAACTCATTTTGATTGTTTGCTATTAACAGCTTCTTCAACCAGCATTTCCTTGTAATTCACATATCTTCCTATATTCTTTCCAAGTTTGGTTTCATATGTTCACTTTTAAATCTTCTACATACATTTCTAATTCCACAGAATCCATATTTTTTTAAATTTTCTTTTAATCATTATATTCATTACTTAAGTATTTTTTAAACCTTTTTCTTGGATAATGTGAATCTCTTATCTAAATTTACTTTATTCATCCACCAATGTATTTCTTATCCAACATAACTGATTGCTTTTCCCTAATATTATCCTCCTGTTTAATAATGACTACTGCTTCTTGTGTCAGTTATTCTCTTAAAATGCAAATCTGCAACATCTTAGAGATGTGCACAAGTATTCTTAATAATGGATCTAAATCTGTTCTGAATAAATATATAATCAAAGTGAATTTATACTTTATGAGCTTTTCAGTGATAATTTTTTCTCACAATTTTTAAAGAGTGTTTTCACCACGTTCTTAAAATAACTTATGAATTAGGGACAAAAAATCGCATTATTGAAAGGATGATAAGCTATTACAATTTTATCATTATTTTATCCCATGTCAGTGGCTTACATGTTACCATTATATACCTAATTTATACTTTTTAATTTACTTTTTAAACACAGTTTCATCATTTTATATTATTTCAGTAATTAACTATAAGCTCCACTGGAACTGCATCCTATCTAATCACTAATACATATTTATGATAAAGCTACTTCTAAAAATGTTTGTCGTTATTTTTGGCTCATAAAGTTTATAATGTAAGTAGAAACTCAGATGCTAGAACAGATCATATTAAGAGGATAACAAGAAATAACAAACTAATGCTGATGATCACATAATCGTAGCATCCCAATGCCTTGTTACTCTTTATGCCATTTAGCAGAGTATTTAATGTATATAAATTATGAATATAAGCATACACAGTTTATTGCAAATATTAACTTTAAAATTATTATTGTAAAATAATAGACAAGTTCTCTAATACTGTATATTTTTTTTCTACACATAATTTCATTAGGTATGCTTATGATTAAATCCCTGTCATACATGTCAGAGGAGTAAATTTAACTTTGTTTATAAGTATCTTTGATACAATATGTTTCAGAACGTTAACATATTAACTTAATTACATATATAAATTATAAATACAAGAAAAAAATGATATATGATTATTTCTACATTCTTTTGTTTATAAGTCACTCCTCTTGCCTTACAAAGTTGTACAATTTTTAACTTCTTCCATTTCATCTGTTAAAATAAATTTATAATGTCTCTAGCTTGTTCTTCAACTTAACATTTCTACATGTTTAATTCATGAATCTGTACCTTTACTTTTATTTGTTTTCCCTGATAATGTGGATTGCACATTCAAATGAAAAGTTTGAATAATAATTCAATTGCATTTATATTTTTTACTAAATATCACATGATCACAACTGATTACTCTAGCTTGCACTGAGTGGCAATACATATGGAGAGTTTTGCCTGTTTGAATAACAGTTATGAGCAAGCACAAGAAATTGTGATCATGTGATGTTTATTGGCTTAAAACCAATTCCTGCCTAATAGGATAGTGGTGGCTATAGTTATTAAAGAATCAAAGACACCAAAATGTATAGGTACTGAACTGAGTTCATACCTATATGATTATATAAGCTAATGAGCTTGGATTGAAAATATTACAGTGTTTTCAATTTAAGTCTCATAGTTTTGTAGTTAAGTAGAGATAAAAGGTGGCTGCTGGAGAGTTGCATTAGATCCTAAGATCTAGGTGCAGTGCTCTCAGATCCAAGGCTCCTCACTGATGAAGGCCACAAGCCAGAAACTAGTCTGGGGATATTGAATGAATAGGCATTAGATGGGGATTTTATGCACGAGCCTACTAGCATCCATTGATTACTCTGGCTTGCACTAATACATATAGAGACTTTTGCCTGTTTGAATCATTATATAACATAGACTGATATATCCAAAATATAAATAATTCTTAAATATAGGTAATAATGTTGGATAACCAAAACACATGCAAATATGTGTATAAATAAATAGCTGGTCATTTCATATCTATGCAAAGGTAAAACCAACAACAATGTTATCATTATACAATATTTCATCCTAGGTAGGGATCTCATGGAGTGAGTCTGGAAATTAATAACAAACTCCTTCCCTTATTCATTAACATGGTAATTTTTTTAATATTTAAATCCTGAAAATTAATATTAATCCCCTTCCCCTTCGGCAATGCATTAAAATAGTATCTTTTTAAATATTGAAATTAAAAATGTGTGATTCTAGTTAACAAAAAAATTGAAACTCTTGATTAACGTATATATTTACATATACATCGCATATTACAAATAGTGATGCAAGAACAGCAGTTATACATTTAATGTGTAAAGCTTAGCAAATTTAGTAAATACAAACATTTCTTATTTTGGTGACCTCATGAATATTGGGACAGTGATTCACCAAGTTTCATTGCTTTAATTATTAGTTCTGGTGATTTATTCAAAAAGAATTACTTGTAGAAATTATTCCTAAAGCGATTGAAAATTAATATCCATTTTCTAAGCAATATTATATATATAGTTAGGAAGATTGGTTGTATGAAACACCCTGAACCTACTAAGAATTCTATAAAGTGCCACATAGTCCATGATAAAATCTAATTGCAATTCCTATATTTATGAGTTATTACCTAAAAATTTATTAACTTATCTCAGACTGCAGGAGAGACAGATTTATCAGATTTGATTTACTATATTTACGCAAATCATTAATAGATGGCTCTGGATTCGAGTGAGAGTGAATTACTGCATATAATATAGCTTTTGATGCATGATTTCTCGATATTTTAAACTAACTGAAATTACGTTAAAAAAATGTCAAACAATGCAATTAATAACTAATATTTTTTTAGTAAGTTGTTTACTTTCCTAAGAATACATGAACAGATGAATTTAAAATTCATGAAAAATTACTAGCAGAGAAGTCTTTCAAGTAATAAAATTATAAATTTTAAACAGTTTGCTTTAAACTACAGATGTAATTAAAGATATGAAACTTTAGTCTTGAGAATACTAATAAGAATTTTAAATAAAGTTCAGATATCAACTAAAGATTTTTTTTTCCTGCTTCATTCTTAGGAGCAACCCCCTTCTCCCTGATTGAAAAAAAAAAAGAAGCAAAAGATTTTGAATTTTAAAGTAAAATACAACATTTAGAATATTTTCAGGAAGTTTCAGCTGGATTTTCTATTTAAATAAAAAATTTATTCCATATTTTATCCTGTAAGAGGAAATTTCTTTGCATATAACTATGCCACACATTTGAAATTTAATAATATATCATTTAAATTGGCTTCAGCATATTTTCAGTTAAACAAAAAGAAATAAATGATGTTACTAAGGGGATCCATTACATTTGCATTTTTTATACAGCACTTAAACGTTAAAATAAGATTAACTACATTACATACATCATATGCATTTATTCTAGACGTCAACATACAATTATATCTGTACTAATACATATATGGTCGAAACACCATACTAACTTCTGGTTTAAACGCAGATCTGGATTCACAAATAGTAACAAAAGTTATAGATACAATAAAAACCTTACTATTTAACCCTATAATATATTTTAAAATCACACAGACACACATGTACTGTATATTAAAAGAACAGCAAAAATAATTGATAAAAAACAAAATAGTATATGTCTTATATAATTTTTAACACATGATCTTAGTATAGGTTCAGCCCATCCCTCTCCTATTAATATATATGGATATGTAATGGTCCAATAATATGAGGGGTTAGATTAACACAATGTCTACATGGGTATGACTACAATATCAAATCCAATAAAGGCTTTGAGCATTCCATTGTCAGTTTTTCAGTGAAATGGATGGTTGATAGTTAGAAGAGTGAGAAGATTGAAGCCTGTCCTGTCATCATGCATTGGTGGTCAAGAGGTCAGTGATGGTTGCTTTACAAGCAGTTGTCCGGGTTAGCAGGCTCACTTCTCGGCTGATGCTATGACACATGAGAAAAAAAAAGTTGAAGCCTGTCCATTAGAGTTTGAGGAATTGTTATGTTAATATAAACTGAGCACTGATTGTATGTATGTATGGGAGATTATGATCTAGCCCAAGTGATGAGTGCAGTTTCTGCATGAAATATGTATATCGGGGATCATATATCTTTTTTGCATGTCTGTGGTCATGTGTATCAGTTGCTTGAGATGGAGTAGAGGATGAATAGGCAGAAAAATTCTGCATTCAAATCCTGCTACTTATATATATATATATATAACAAACATGATCAAAGCTAACTAAAAAAATTGCGTAAATTAATGTCTGAACAAGGATTAATATTATATACACCAAAATTATCAGTACTATAAAATTATCAGTATAACCCAGTCTTCAGCTGTTTATGAACATAAAACTGATATTCAAATGGAAAGTAAAATCCAACTCAATTTAAATATTAAATCCAATTTCTAAAGCACTTTTTGCGATTAATTCACTCTTTGAAATGGGTGTAATCTTAAAAGATGTGTATTTAAATTAATTAGTATTGCGCATTGCATTAGAATATCAATATTAGACTCACTGCCAAATGAAATTGCTGCTAGAAGCCTTGACTCGAAGAACTGGAGAACTTATACTTGGTTATTTTAATATAATGTTAAGCTTAGTAAGTTTAGTATTGGTAATTTTATCGGCAAGTAAATAAAGGAATGTTAAATTGTTTATTTAAGGGGAAGGTTCATTAGTCAAAAATAAAAATTACACATAATATTGATAAATATACAGGATTTGAACACAGACTTACAAGCACCCTTCAACTATCCACATTATCTTATATCACTGATACACATGATCACACACATGTAGAAAAGCTAAATAATCATCAATATACATATTTTGTGCTAAACCATCTCCCATCACTTAGTCCAGATCATCATCTCCCACACACATATATATAATCAATGCTCAGTTTATACTAAGATTGCAAATCTTCATATTTTAATGGACAGGCTTCAATCTCCTCTAACCTCCAACTATTCAGCCATCCATACCATTGAAAATCTGAAGATTTGCTATCTTAATATAAACTGAGCACTGATTATATATATGTGTGGGATATGATGATCTGTACCAACTGATGAGTGCTGGTTCAGCACAAAATATGTATATTGGTGATTATTTATTTTTTCTACATGTGTGTGGTCATGTGTATCAGTGGTATAAGATAGTGTAGATAGTTGAAGGGCGCTTAAAAGAACTGTGTTCAAATCTCATATATTTACAATTAGACTCCAGGTATATGAAGCATGTCTACATTTCAAATATTACCTAATATTGAAAAAAATATTGAATTATTATATATATAAATAGATAGATAGACAGATATACATACAGACAGACAGATAAATAGATAGACAGTTGGGTAGATAGATAGACAGACATAAATCGATGAACTATGCAATGGAAATTTCTATAACTATTAATTAGATATATCCACAAAACACATATACATAATTTTTGTAGCCAATATTTAATAAACTAATTTATTAATTATATTAAATCTATCTTAAAATAAATATTTTATTTGTAAACATTAATTCTTATTAAGCGCATGGTCGACACATAAATACATATAAGGCTATAACCTTAATACTATTTATAAAGTGAAATTTTGCTTTTTAAATTCTATCATTTTACAAGGGGTTGGAGATCATAAATGATATATTATGTATGAAAAATATCACAGACCTGGAAAACCCTAACAAATTATAGATAAGAACATTTTAATGATTATTATTCATTGAACTACAAGTTAAATATAAAATCAAACTTATAATTCAAAACATTCTACACGTATTCCTCAAATAATTGTACTTTACATATATTTCAGTGAACAATACTCATTAAATTATAATCATAATAATTATAATGATTACATTTTTTTAAAGTGAAGGTTAGTATAAATACAGTGATTATATATTTACAGATCGTTCATATTTTTATTCATAACAATCTTGATTTTAATTTTACAAATAGCAAGTATAAGTGAAATGATATTTAACACTAATGACAATAACGATAATAAAATGTACTATAAAATAAATTGATTAAATTAATAATCACTCACTTTTAAAAAGCACACACACAATACTAAAGATAATAAAAAACAGCAAAATGCATTGGAATGAGTCATTCGTTTTCATTTAAAAAATTAAAATTTTCCTATCATTTTAACTGCAGACACAAATTGATGGTACAATAAATGTTATTTATACTACGAATATTTGTTAGTTTTTCAAATTTATAAATATCCTATGACTGCACAGATTAACTATGGTAAAAATAACACATGGGTTTAGGACCTGTAGAGTGACCAAATGTTCTACCACTTAAAATGATCTTATTTTAATGCGATTATATTTTTGTATCTATAGTCACTGAAGTAACATCTAATCATTTCAGATTAATCTAAGACTTCTTTAATTCTAACTAATGTAAGGAGATACTTATTTACTAATACATACTGAATTGACTATAAGATAACTGTTTGGACAAAAAAAAAAGATTTTTAATAATCTAAACACGCCAAAGGTTTTGCCCATTCCAGACCAGAACCAAAAGTCATGAGCATAGAAGGCAGAAATGATAACCACTGTGGCATAACAGTCTTACAAATTAAAATAGGAATTAACAAAACATTTCCTAACAATAAAAAAACACTTGATTTTGCAGGCTTATTCATGCTTCCATGAGTGATTTGATGCGATGAAGTATGGCTTCTCCTTTATTAGGGTCAGGACACTCTCAGCAACTGTGCCCAGAGAAATCTGTTAGCCATCTTACCTCCTCTTTCTATTCCCCAGTCTAAATTTTTTCCCAATACTTCTCTAACATTCTCCGTCCCATTTCCACAATATCATCTTTGCCCATTCTATGGCCTTTATATCTAAATCCTTCTTACATTTTTCTAAATCCAACATAAAAACCAAGAATTCATTTTCTGTATAATCACTTAGTTTATATTTTTTCCCCACAACTTCATTATTTGTACCATTTCTGCTTGTAAGCATTTCCATTCAATCAACAGATGCCTAATATTTTCCATGCCTTTCTTACATAATTTGCAGACTAAATTTCCCACATTCCTCTATTTATGTGTATATTTCCTTGTTGCTAATGATCCTGTTTGAGCCTTAAACAATAAACTACTTCCCTTGCTATTATCATAAATTAATGCACACCCAATATTCTGTTTACTTCTATTCTCTTTACCTTATTCTAGAGCCATCTGGTGACAATCTATAATATTATTTTATTCACACTTCCAGAATAATTTGTGGCTTTCAGCAATGAAAATTTAAAATCTGAGACTGTAAACTAATGCGCTTGCACAAATAGTATCTAACATTTCTTCTTTATACTTTTCAAGACAATAGAGCAACATTCTCAGAAGCATATGAATAAGCATACAAAAAAATCATGTGATATTGTTATTGATATTAATCTTCCTAACCAAAGGGAAGAAAGGTGCCATAGTATTTATCAAATTGAGATTTCTAAAAATATATAAAAACTGGCCTGATGTCAAATCTAGATAACTATGTGAGTCAGGTTCGTGAGTGCTTGAGTTCCAGTTTTGAATTATAAACATCACTGATGAAAGCAAATGACAGAAATCAGTTTGGAAATGAGTGATTTTATAATACTATACCATTTGGAATATGTTGATTATTGAAGTAAAATAAAGGCATCTGCTCTTGGAAGTGTATGACTAAGCATGTAAAAAGTCATGTGGCATTGTTTCCTTGATCTTTCTAGTCAAATAATGGAAAAGAACCTGGGATTTCTAAAAGTATGCAGAAACTGATATGACATCAATTCTATATAACTATGCAAGAGATATAGCTTAGATTAAAATCTTTATTATTTTTTTAAATTTTAATATAAAAAGATAAACAATTGCTTTGTAAATGTATTACATCCAGTTTAACAACTTAAGTCCAGTATCAAATTCTAAATAAAGAAGGCAACATTCTGAAAATAGTTTGGGAATATAATATTAGAGCATTATAACAGATGATGGCAAATGAGTACTCAGGATTACAGTATATGGATCTAGGGTCATATTTTCTACATAAAAACATATTCATTGATTCAAAACAATTATTGCTCTTTGTGTACGTATATTAAGATCTCTAATGGCAGACTGTGATAATTAGGCAAATAATATCTCATGATTACTTGAGCACAAATAAGTGGTAGTGTGACAATGTGTGAAAGGGAGGAGAGTTTGGCCTATTAATTCAGATTTAGAATTAGATCATAAATTGATAAAATAAAGTGCACAAGTGCAAGTACATATTTGTAATTAAAAAAACATATATAAATACAATTTATCTAAACCAT
Organism: Epiperipatus broadwayi; assembly: GCA_028023455.1. NCBI lineage: Eukaryota > Metazoa > Onychophora > Udeonychophora > Euonychophora > Peripatidae > Epiperipatus > Epiperipatus broadwayi. Next base: position 4,216,003 of record JAQFVV010012479.1, on the reverse strand, counting down.
TTTGAACACTTTTTAGCAAAACCCTTTATTTGTACATATATATATACACCTACATTTTGACTGTTCTGCAGTCTTCTTCAGAGCTATGATATGAAGAAGACTGCAAGACAGTCAAAATGTAGGTGAATGTATATATGTACAAATAAAGGGCTTTATTAAAAAGTGTTCGAAGTGGTTTGGATAAATTGTATTTATATAAGATATTACAGCAAAATAAAGAAAAGGGTGATTTTGGTAATATTTCTAAAAAAAAAACTTAATGGTGAATTTATAGAAAAGACTGATTTCTCTCAAAATCATTACTACAATGTTAAATCGTTCAGTAAGAGAGTGAAAGCTGGGAGTGCAACCTGTATATTAGAAGACTAGGCTGAGCTCAGTGAAGCTACAAACATTGGGCTTGAAGGCAATAATTTCATCCTATTTCCAAAAATGCTGAACTTTGTTTTTATTCACTGATAAAATTACTGAAATTTTATTAAAAAAATTATCTTTCCTAGCTTCTTTTAGCTCGATCTTAAATAGTCACTAGCTAGCATTGCTCCAGTTGCATTTGACCAATAGAATCTCTTTTTTACTAAAATATGGTTCAATGCTAACCACAGTTCATCAGAAGTGGAAAAACAATATGAATATGGTATGCGTTTTATTATAATCACATTTCAAACAGCCATATTCAATAACTAATAATGCTGAAACTTATGTGACATTTTTGTGCTAAGATCTTTTAATAATAAAAAAATAGTTGAATTAGTTACTTATTAATCTGTTCTGCTACAAAAACTGAAATATAATTAAGATTTTAACATACTAAGTATTTGGAAATATGTATCAAAAATCCATGGGATGTGAAAAGACTATTTTAAGTTTATGGGTTCATTACTCACATGGGCACCCAGGCATTGCTCTTTCTTATGCCTTTGCAGTTATCCCATTGGCTTAGCAAACATGCATGAATTTAACCTTTATAAATAAATGTGTGACCAGGTCATACTTTAACTGATGAAAAAAATGAGAAAGGTTGTCAATATAGATGAAAATTTATAATGAATCACTTTACTTGTTTATATGTATAATAGATTTTCGCACGTATCTCTGTTACTATAAATAATAATTTCACTTAGAACATTAGATTTAAAAAAAAAAAAAAATGCGAATGTGTGTAATTTGATCACTTTGATAAAATTTTTGGATTAAAAAAAAAATAGCAAAAGCATTATATTTTATGTTACCTTTTTTTTCTTCGCAGGAATTGATTTTATCATGTATTTTTTTCTGGCAGAAAGATAAATGTTGCTCATATATATTTTTAACATTTTGCTAATATTTTAAAATACAAAAGTTATCAGGTTACAAAACATGAATGTACTTCCTTCGTCCAACTTTCATATAATACTTTGTAACAATAGGTTTTGAGTAATTACAATATTTCATAAGAGCTATGTAAGTGATAACAGCAACTTTATAAATTAATGACATATGAAGTTTCTGATTGTTCGTCGTTACTCATTATCTGACATTTTCAGACATAATCAACGAAATACGGAGGTCATTAATCTAGTAAACAACATTCTAATACATAAATTATTGAACGATCTTTTCTCTTATTACTTAAAAGCAAAAAAAAAAAAAAATCATTATTTAATATTCCTTTAAAATTAATATTCTTTATCAGTTTTAAATGTCTACACTCTTGCGAAAAAATAAATAATGAGAGATACATAATGAATATAGAAATATGAGTAGAAATCATTAATTAAATATTTATTATCACAATAAACGGTTATTTTGTTACCATTTATTTTATATTCATTTTGATTTTCCTAACAATTTAGCTGTCTTCATATTGATAAAATGAACACAAGTCTATTTTTCTTTGGCAAAACGCCGCAGTTGTAATCATAATGAAAAATTAAAAGTATTGATTTCTAATTATTAATATATTCTTAATTTTTAAAATAATGAACTTTTTTTTTTTTTGTAAAATTCACATATTTATACTTTGGATTTATAAAACTTTGGAAGGAATCAGCGACCATTTATTTTTTAATTTTAAATAATTGTAATTTTATAATCTTTTCAATTTAAATGGTGATTATGTGCTGTTTAGTGGTCGAATGCTACTTTTTACTTTAGGATTATATTTTGTACTTCTGTTTTTTACCACGTTTTTTAAAAAAGTCATTCTGCCAAAGGTAACAGTCATTAGAAATTTCATATTCTTATTTATGAGGTTCTTCCTGATTTCTCCACTTTTTCTTAAGAGCAAAGTTGATTAGTGGTTTCCATACATTATTTATAGTCACACTAGGTTGATTTATGGGCTGTTTGCCATTGTTGTTGGTTAGAGAATTATCTTAAAATTCAATATTCAAGAATCTAAAGGTCCAGGTTCGATTCCCATTCTGTCACTGGTCAGGACAGCAACACCTGAAGAAAAGAAGATCACAATATATCTCGAAACATTGTGCATATACTAATCTGTGTGCTATTGCTAACAGTTGAATATATTTGGAAGATTTAAATAAAGTAAAATTTTTCTAAAGACATTCAATACTTATATTAGATGATGGAAATAGTACAAAATATAAATACAACTAAAATACCATCATCACAAACCTTCAGGAAAACAATACATTTATTTATTCAAAAATTTTTTCAATAATGCAATCTATCTAGCTACTGATTAATTTTTCACAGATTTGCATTTAGAGCATCTTGATGGTTCCCCATTTATGGAAATTGTCATATCTGCCCCTGCCTTCAGAAGTGGACTATTCCAGATTCCTTGCCTGATTGTCTAGCATCCAGTTGCTATCCAAAGGAATTAAAACCTTCACTGGGATTCGCGCACCGAATCCATGTGTTTCCAGTAAGGTAGGGGATCTGCCTTTAAATAGTCAGCCTTTTGGAGGCAAGGCAGAGAGCAAATTACTTCAGTTAACCTGAACAACAGAACGTGTTAACCTGAATGACAGAACGTGCTCTCCATTAAACCTTGTGCCATCAGCAAAGGTATTTCTAGTCATTATCGCGATGTCCACGCAGTGAGGCAAATCCACCTATGGACTGGAAACTGCTACATCTGAACTAGAGTTAACTCGAGGCAAGCTAACTACATAGCTGGAAGAGTCTTACCAGAACTCATGATGCAGGCTTATCATTAGCTGGAAGCGAGTTCCATACTCCGCACAACTATCTCAGCAATCAAGTCTATCAACTGTATTTGTTTAACTAACGTGTATATATATTTTGTACTAATAAATGGTACAGATTAATTGCTAAATAGTTGTTCTTTTTGTATCTGTTGGTTTGGAAACGAACCTGCAAGCCTAACCAAACACAACATAAATAATAAATTATATATATATATGCTGATGTTTTTTTTCAGATAGTTTAATATTAGCCATGATGCAGAGTATATAAAAACAGTTTTTAAAAAATAAAAATAATTAATTACAACATTTCTACTAAAACGTTTCATACAAAAAAAAGAGTTGTGTTGATTTTTGAATCATGTATTTTGAATCTTTTGAATTTTATGCATGTCAGAATTATATATGCATGTGGATTAATAAATGTCAGTCTGTTTGCATTAATATCAAATGGATAATAGATTAGAGATTATATATAACTGTTAAATAATGCTGTATTTATTATATTACAAATATTTGACTTAAAAATTTTCAATTACATAGACTCTTCCATAAAAGTTTGAATTAGGCCATATAAAAATGAGTTTGTGCTTCCATGTGGATTGTAATGGCTTCATCATTATTTAAAACAGTCAATAGATTTGTCAACCCTTACATGCATCTAAGGCAGCTAATGAAATGGTCATTTTTTGTCAGTTGAGCAATCTTGTTCATTGGAAGTGCTGAAATATTTTTCAATGCATTTGGTTTTGTTGGTTAAGACCAGAGTTTATACCTCTAGTAATAATAATCAATCATGTAATTCCTTAGTTATACAATACATGTATGAAATGAGTAGTTAATAAAGCTTATTATATATGATATAAGAATAGAGAATTGATCTTATTCATCAATTATAAAAATTGAAAAAAATTGTCAAGCGTTGGTGGTCAAGAGGTCAGCACAACCACCTTACAAGGAGTTGTCCCGGGTTAGCGGGTTTGCTTCCTGGCCAATGCTATGATACAGGGGAAAAAAAATTATAAAAATTGAAAAAATTGCATACAATATAATACTAATAAAATTATTATGGAATCAACAGAATGAATATTTATTGACCAAAAATACAATGTATTAGAGCAAAAAATATTAATTTTAAATTAATAAATAATTTCAGTGATGTATCTCAACTATTATGAAATGGTGCTTCCAAAATACTATTAATTAGCATTACATTGAATGTACCTACATTTTTAGTCAATTGTGACTGTTTTAAATTTATGCATATTAAAATAAATAAATAAATACTCAAAGGCTTCATTGCTTAAGAGTTCATCAGAAGGGTGTGAGTCTTGGATTTTAAGCTCCAGAATTTGTCATTCTTTTACTACATCAAACCACAAAGAGCATTTACAGTAATAAAATATTACTTAAGATTTTAGCTTAATACTGTATAATATATAAAAGCAGCACTCTAGCTCCAGCTTAAGGGCTCAGTGCCTATCAGACGGTATTTCATTATAATTTATATTCTCTCTTCAATCTCTGAATTTTGTCTTTACCAATGAAGACATAGGATTCAAATCCGGAACTAATGCAGTGATGTATCTGGAATACATTTTAATCTCCTTTGTTACTATCAAGCTAAAAAGCAGAAATTTCAAAGAATTCTAAGGTTTTGAAACCATAACAACCTGCTTGTATAATTACATAGATCTGATCCTGATTACTAACCATATACTTTAATAATTTGTTATTTTCTAAGTATAGGAACTTTTTTAATAAGCTAGAAATGTTAATATCAACACAGTATCACTTGTTATCTTTATTTATTCAAAAATTATTAATATATTCCTTTACAAATAAATAATTCTAATTGCTTATCTTAATTATTTTGAAATTGTGCTTTTAGGTTGTTTTACTTATACATAGCTAAGTTTGCATGTTAGAATTTATTCACAGTCTGAGAAGAGAATGATTTACTCAATTAATTGTATATATACTGAACTATAATAATTTGATATTGCTATGAATATAACTATATTAAAACAGGCCAAACTTTCCATACAGTAGTGCCATCTAGGTACTGTGCTCTCAGATCCAAGACTCCTCACTGACAAAAGCCACAAGCTAGAACCTAGTATGGAGATATTAGATGAGCACGATAGGGATTTTATACATAAGCCTTCTGGCATCCATTGATTACTCTGGCTTGTATTGAGTAGCACTACTGTATGGAGAGTTTTGCCTCTTTTAATAACAGTTGTGAGCAAATGGTGATCATGTGATGTTTAGTGGTTTAATATGACTATATAATAATTGAAAGCATGCTGGCATATTATTTGTGGATAAAATATAATCTTTTCTTAATAGACATGGCAAATGTGTTTACGTTGAGTTACAATTGCTGAAAGAAGATAAAAGTAAAGTAGCATTTAATTTGATATAAATTTATTCATTGATAAATAAATCATTTTCAAAGTCTCCATATAGCAATAAATATTAACCTCTTGTAAGATCTTCAGTAAGAAAATTTCCTTTTTTTAAATATCTAATTATGAAGAAAATCAAAGTTAATTGCTTTATATATATATATTAGCACACAAAAAAAAAGATTTTGGATTATAAATATATGCCAGAAAAACATCGAATGACTTCCTTAGTATATATTAAACATATGCCTAATGACCTTTCTCATTTGCACTCAAGCTTACAATAGATAATTCTGGATTAGAATGAAAAGAACCAGTTCTAAAGACATGCTCTCTTTTAATATCTCTTTAATTCTACTTTTATTACTTATATATTTTTGGATATTAAACATTAATATTTTTTTTTAATTTTTTTTATATTTTTTATTTTATTTTTTTTAAAATTTTGGGTGGGGGGGGCCCCCCCCCCCCCCCATTACCCCACATCATTACAGTGTATATATGGGTTAAATCAAATATTTTCCATTGATTGTTATTCTAATAAAAAACATAAATAAAGAAATTTTATCCATATAAATAGAGATAATCTTTTACTTTGATGTTGCCAAGAAACTATCAATTACTATTAATTGACAACCCCTGAAACTAAACAAGTTTTCTCCATTACCTATAATAGCTCATTTGTTGGGATTATTGCTGAAGCAAAAAAGGTGTTAAATATAAATGAAAGATATTGAACTTACAATAGATTTTAAAATAAAATGACTAACAAGAAAAAATAATTTATTACTATCAGTGTGTTTTTTTAATTATTTCACAGAGAAACACTTTTGATTATAAACATTTTTGTGAAATACCAAAATATACAATGCAATTTTAGTCGTAAAATAATAAGTTGTGCTAAACTTTATAGTACTGGTTATCACCAAACCATTTTCTGCACATCAAAGTTGACACAAAGATGCAATTTTTTTCCATTTAAATACAATCTGGATATTATTTACATTTTAATACATAATGCAAAACAAGCAGAATACTTGAAAAGGCAATCACATACTGTAACCTACTCAATACATTATGTTCAGTAAAGTAACATGGATGATGTTTTGTAAATAAATTTACATTCAGTACACTTTTTACCATGCTCATTACTTACATTTAAAACTATAGCAAGCTTTTCATACAGTAATGCCACCTGATGCAAGCCTTAGTAACAAATGAATGCAAGAAAGTTTGTGCATAAAATCTATTTAGTGTGAATTCATCCAAAATCCCCGGACCAGTTTCTATCTTGGGCTTAAATCAGTGAGGAACCTTGAATGTGAGAGCATTGCACCTAGATTTTAGGATCTAATGCAACCCTCCACCAGCCACCTTTTACCTATTTAGCTAACTATAGAGCTATGAATTGAAGATGAAAACACATTTTCAATCCAATCTCATTTCTTATATATACATACAGATCTGAACCCAGATTAGTATCTATACATTTTGGTGTTTTGGGGTTTTTTAAACTCACAGTAAGCATGAAATGATGATTATTCACATTTTTCAATTTGGTAAATTGTTTGCTTTCATGTGTAATTAAATTTCTTCCGGAATGTTTACTTTGATCACCCTTAATGGAAATATTTTTATTTTCAATTGTTTTTGTTTGCCCCCATTGATAATTTATTTTTTTCCCAAATGCTTTTTAATCATTAAGCATATTAATTTCAGGTTTATTGTCTCAATAAATTATATTATTTTTATGTTTTCATAAACATTATATTACCTTATTTATGGGGGAAAATTAAAATGTTTTTCAACCATATAAATATTATATTATTTTTATGTTGTATTTTTTCCAAACATAAAAACTGATATTATTTTCATAATAAAAAATAAAAACTTATCGAATAATATCTTTCTATCAACTTTCATATGAGAAAGGTGCCTCCACCAACAGATAGTACATAAGATTCCCATTCAGTAAGCATATTTATGAAGATCTTTTTTATTTTAAAATATAATTACAAATTATATAATAATGAAAAAAGAAAACAAAAACATGTTTATATTTATAAAATCTGTAACTAAACAATTTTATATTTAAAAATACTAATTATTTAAATTATATAAACAAGCACAACTCTTACTATATCATTATTTATAATAAGCTTGAGTAATCGATAATTACTATAGATGGAGCTAGTGATGTGATATTACGTTGGCATTCATATTAATTTTAATGTGATATTTATCTTAGTGCCTTTTACAAATTTCAGCAATATACTTTGCTTAAAATAACATTTTTATTTAATAAATAAATAAATTTTGCACTATTGTGGTAAATAATTACTTCTAATATAATAAATTTTAACTGAGACCAAAAAGTCTAATAAAAGTTTAAAATAATTATAAAGGTATCTATCTATTAATAAGAAAAATGTTCATTAAAATTAAGTTTAAAATGTTAGAAATTAATTATATTTTATGCATAACCCACAAACCAAATTACAATTTATAAACTGCTAAAACAGACTTTGACAAAAGCAAAAAAGGACTGTAACATAATCAGATAAGCTTGGCTTGTTCATTTGCAAATTGCAAATTATCTGCATTACAAACTACATCTATTAACATTTATCCAAATATTGTTTCTTAGTATACTGCTTTATGAGTTTATTTTATTATGTAACAAATTCATGAACCATTCGAATTCAGAAAAAAACTAGCTAAAAAAAAGACTAATTTAACTATTTAAAAATAACGACAAGAGTACTTGCTTGCAACATATTTCACTAATTATATCAAAAATTTTAAAATTATAAAACAAATTAAAATTGTAAAAATCCCTCACTGTAACAAAAAGTTATTTGATGCTGCATCTCTGAAAAGATAAAATCTATATTGCTTTCATCAGACTTTTCACTTGTATCAACAATTATTCTTATATCTTCTCCTTTACTTTTTTTGCATTCTTCATATATATTACTTTTTATAAATCTCCACATATAGACTCTAATGCAATTTTTATCATGTAATTCCTTTAATTTTCTTATATGTTTAAATGTTATAGCTCTGATGAAGATTGCAGGACAGTTGAAACTGTTAGAAAATTAAAGGAATTATATAAAACATTTTGCATTGGAGTCTATATGTGGAGATTTATAAAAAGGAATATATCAACAATTCTTGACTTGGACTAATAAGAGCATTTACCATTACATATCATGACAGTCTTTGGGAATATGCCTACCAGAATAATTTAGAATACATTTTTTATATTTAACTGTTTTTTTTTAAATAAAATAATTAATTTCTCAGAAAGACATATGACATTTGAGGATGGAAAATGACAGATTGATTGTTGACCTTGGAATCTTTACCTCTTGGTCCATTAGTCTATCACTTGTCTAAAATATATAAAGGCAAACTCTATAAAAATGTATTTTTGAAATTAAATAAGAATACATATGCCACAGCATAATAATGTCCAGATAAATAGTAACATGCCCAAATTGTTTGCCTGGGAGCAGAATCTCTATGTCAAATTATATTTTTTAGCTGTTCTTTTAACTCTTTCTCCAGTTTTTCTACTTGTTACCTATTATATATGGAATATAAACATTTGTTTTTTCAATCTCAATAATAATCTGGATATTATTTAAAAACATTGCAATTCAAAAACACCCTATATTTACAATTGTTATCCTTGTGGAAAGTTGCTAACAAATTAGCAGCTAATAATGGACCTGTAAAATTTTTTACATGCCATGAACATAATAGTTATGTAAATTAAAGGTGATTATAAACAATCTAGAAGTTATTTGAAAAGTCTCATGGTGCTCAAGCATGTGAAGTGTTGGCCAAGTAGTCATCCATGCATTATTAGTTCTCACTTCTGCTATTCTACTACTGCACTAAACTATATAGGACATAGAATAAATGGTTTATCATTATGGAGTTCATAGACCTTAACCTCTAGAATTTACTTCTGTATCACTGCATAAAACCATAAAGTTTAGTGAAGTTGTAGTTTGGCACACTCAAAATCTTAAATAATCAATGATTGTAGCTCAGTCCTGCCTCTTTCAATATTTGAACATCATGATATATGATCTTCTGAGTGACATGCTATTTTATTATATATCATTTAAAGGTCCTTCATAGAAATTAGCTGATCAGAAACAGTATTCTATTTGGGCTTAATAGATGGATTAGACTTGGCAAAAAAACAACAACCAAACTGGAGATTCCACACACTACATAAGGCAGTGCCTATTAATAACCATAAAGTTATGATTCTCCATTATCTTTTCTGATCTAAGACAAATCCTGAAGACTATGTAAGCCTGCTAATCTCCAGATTGCCATCCATTTTAAGGTGGATGTCTTTTGCCATAGTTACGGTATAATAAATACTCTTTGCAATTCTTCTGATTCTGCCATTACTTGGGTATAATATTTATGATGGGATCTGCACTGATGTGCCACACTGTAGCTAAATAACTGAAATTTAGTAAATGGATTAACCCTGTTTATACTTCAATATGCTTGATTGTTTAGAAAATTGCTAATAAAGAATCCTAGGAATCTCTCAGTTGTTGGACTTTATTTAAATTGGCTAAATCTCGACTGTAACTATTTAATATGAAACACAGCATGTAAGATGATTTTTTCATAAGCCTTCTCATCTTTTGTGTTTTTTACAGTTAGCACATAATCAACTTTCAAAGCGTTGTTAGCCGAGAGGTCAGCGCAGCCGCCTTGCAAGCAAGCAGTTGGTTGCAGACGGTTGTTGCGGGTTGACCTCCCGGCCGATGCTTTGACATATGAAAAACAAAAGAAATTATAAAACTTTCCCCCCCCCTTTTTTTTTTTTTTGGCCTCAGAAGCTTACATGCAAGCCGCTAAATCATATCTTTCTTGTTAGAACAATGCCTATGATAAGAAATATGTAAGAATCAAAAAGCATATAAAATAAATGAAAGAGAACATATTCGAACGTATAAGACTTTTTCTTTTGTTCGGTGAGAATTCTGATGCAAGACAACCCACAGAAAATAATTATAAATTAAATTGTTGTAGTTGTTTGTGTAGTTTTGCTTTTGTGATATGTTTTGGTTATATATTGTTTAAGAGTTTTATCTATTTTGCAGTATGACTATATATATCTAAATCATTCTGACAAATATATATCTAAAGTATGTGTTTTTTTTTTTTTGATAATATAAAAATAAGAAAATTTACACACATTATTATAAAGAACGCTGCTTCCTGTGCGCGCGCACACTACTTATTTTTTTTGTAAAAAATGATTATTTATTTTTAAAAAAATATTGATTAACGGCAATTAAATATAAACAATGAAATTTTTAATACGGTTAATAACATTACTACTAGTAATATATTTTTAGATAAATTACTCTAGCTTCCTGTATTGAAAAATGCATATTTTTAAATTATGACATTATGATATAACTCAAGAAGAAAAATAACAGATGGTCAAAAATGATTACCTTTAAGATGGTGCAAAATATTTACTAGTTTTATATAAATAGAATTACTTTTTAAAAAATATATTATTGATTAGTAATCAGTTAACATTTTGAAGTAGAAGACGTAACAGACTACAAGTAAAAATATTTTTAAAAGTCTTTTCACTAATAAATAATGAATATTTAATTTTTTCGAAGCATAAAATTGGGACAATTCATGCATCTTAATATTTTAAAAATATGACATATAGTTACATGTATATAGCAGGCAAAACTCACTATACGTATTGCCACACACAGCAAACTAGAGTAATCAATGGATGCCAGAAGGCTTGTGCATAAAATCCCCATCTAGTGCCATATCCCCAAACTAGTTTCTGGCTTGTGGCCTTCGTCAGTGAAGAGCCTTGGATCTGAGAGCACTGCTGTGTGTGGCAATACGTATAGTGAGTTTTGCCTGTTTTAAAACAGTTATACACAAGCATAAGAAGTGGTGGTCATGTGATGTATATAGCAGCTTACACAATAATCTAAAAAATTCTAATAATAATTCTTTGCTTGAGAGGTCGTATGATTGTTGAACACCTAAGATGATGCTGTTGAATTTCAATTCAGTAATGTTATCTATCTATCATTACATTAAACAGGATAAAAAATATTTCTGATTTTAAATAATAAAGACCAATCATGGGGTCTGCATTTGGAGGGATATGATACTCCTGCAATTAAAATCTATACTAAGAGCCACAAACTGAAGATTATAGGTTTCTGAATGACATTCCAGTTGAGAAAAGTAAAACAAAATAAATCTCACTTTGATAAAGTGAACAAAATATGCATGCCTAACCTGTGATTTGAGTTCTTAAATATCACATGACCATACTCGAAGATGAGATTTGCCACACAGATTAGTGGTGAAAACTGCATGATATTTCAATAGTGTTATTTTCTATGATAAATACCTACAAACATTCATCTGTCCAATGCAGATAACTCTATGATTTTTATTTTCAAAACAAGAATAGTTAAATGTTTAATTTTAATACTGGATTACAGTGACTCAAAATGAAATGGTATCTGCCTATTATTCTGACAATCTGAATTTGAATGTGGTGATTTATTTTCAACCATGCATAAAATTTTTCCTTTGTGTAGGCAAGCTAATTATCCAAAATTGTTCAATAAATCATGTACACATTTTTTTTATTTAAAAAGTAAAAACTATGCCTGATAAACACTAAAATTTTTCACAATCATCTTTGGTGTGTAGAAATAGTTGGAAAAATATTCTCATGCATCAGTCCAGAAGAATTAGGCTGAAGTTTTGAAAAACTTCTGATGCATTCTTCAGATATCTGAAATTAAAAAAAAATTTACTGGAGGTTTAATCCAGTTTAAAATGCTAATTCAACCATGTAAGTATGTTATATCAATGTGCAAATATAAAAATCAGTATTTATATATTTTCATTTTTTTCAGTTGGAGAGCTGACTTTAAAGACATGTAGATGTCTAAAAGTTTCAGATCTTCTTCTAACAATTAACTTTTAGATAAATGCTTTGCTTGAGTTGGTTTTTTAAAATCTAATGTCCCAACTCCTCAATGAAGAGACCCATAGGTCGAAACCGGTCTGGGGATGGGGACAATCCAAGATAAAAATGATTTGAATGTCTTCTCTTGTAGTAGCATTTATCATAAATAAATAAAAAATCTTGTTTAGAGCTATTAGCATGCTCTTAATTTTACATATTTATAAGTGCAAGCTATATATAAGTCATGTGACATCTGACTTATTATTATTACTATAATTCTTATTCTTCTAATTGGTGCTTTTTTCATTTTAACTCAATCATATCACAACTATCCATCAACCCAGAAGTCAGACCTACCACTCTAACTCTGGATGCATTTTTGAAATACCCAGTTCACTTTTTTTTCAAATGATTAAATAATGAATATCTTATATTGTAATTTCAACTTAATAAGTATCTATTATACACCAATGTGCAAATATATTAATCAGTATTTATGTTTCTTGTATTTCTAAATCCAATGCATTTGGCTCCAACTTCAAAAACAATTCACTTCAGTTTCATAATTCTTAATAGTCAACATTAGTGAGGACATGTAAAAAGCTCTAAAAAAAAGAAACAAGGATAGAAAGATAAAAAAAACAATTGAGCCAGAATTAAGGCTGGAAAAACATATGCACAAACACCAACTCCATTGTCATGGTTAATGCAGAAAGATGACTGATGCTTGATAGATTCACCATGACTAAATCATGTACTAACTTAAATAACTAAAGATTGTGAATAAAAAGAAAATGAAGAAAGAAAGAAAAAAAAGCATTAATTTTGATGTTAATGATAATTGCATCACATGATCACATTTCCTATACTAGCACATTAATTGTTGATAAACAGAGCAAAACTCTCCATACAGTATTGCCACCTGTGCTAAACAGAGTAATCAATGGATGCCAGAAGGCTTGTGCATAAAATCCCTATCTAATGCCTACTCATCCAATATCCCCAGATTAGTTTTTGGCTTGTGGCCTTCATCAGTGAGGAGCTTTGGATCTGAGAGCACTGCATCTAGATCTTAGAATCTAATGCAACCCTCTAGCAACCACCTTTTATCTCTACTTAACTACAAAACTATGAGAATGAAATTGAAAACACAAAAAAATTTTCAATCTAAGCTCAATAGCTTATATAGTCATATGGGTCTGGACTCAGTTCAGCATCCATACATTTTGGTGTCTTTGGCTCTTTTATAACCATAGCCACCACTATCCTATTAGGCAGGATTGGTGTTAAACCATTAAGCATCACATGATCACATTTTCTATACTAGCACATGAATTGTTGATAATCAGAGCAAAACTCTCCATACAGTATTGCTACCTGTGCTAAACAGAGTAATCAATGGATGCCAGAAGGCTTGTAGTTTTGTAGTTAAGTAGAGATAAAAGGTGGTTGCTAGAGGGTTGCATTAGATCCTAAGATCTAGATGCAGTGCTCTCAGATCCAAAGCTCCTCACTGATGAAGGCCACAAGCCAGAAACTAGTCTGGGGATATTGGATGAGTAGGCATTAGATAGGGATTTTATGCACAAGCTTTCTGGCATCCATTGATTACTCTGTTTAGCACAGGTGGCAATACTGTATGGAGAGTTTTGCTCTGTTAATGATAATTATTAGAGAATGCTTTCTGCATGAAATTATTTAATAAATAAAATAATAACCACTAAACATCATAGGACCACCATTCTTTATGCTTACACAAGCTATTTACACAGAGGCTACACTCTCCAAATATAGTAGCACCACTTAGTGCAAGCCAGAGTAATCAATAGATGCAGGAAGATTGTTTAATACCAATTATTAAAGAACCAAAGATACCAAAAAGTATGGCTGCTGAACTGAGTTCAGATCTATATGACTATAAAGCTAATGAGCTTGAATTGAAAACATTTATTGTGTTTTTATTTTGGATTCAAAGCTTCATAATTAGCTAACAAGGCAAAAAATGGCTGCTGGAAGGTAGCATTATATTCTAAGATCTAAGTGCAGTGCTCTCATATTTGTCTTCTCACTGATGAAGGCAACAAGCTAAAAACTAGTCTAAAGATATTGGATGAATAAGCACTAGATAGAGATTTTATCACAAACCTTCCTGCATCCATTGATTATTCTAGCTGGCACTAAGTGGCACTACTGTATGGAGAATTTAGCCTCTGTGTAAATAAAATAATATCATATGGAGAGCTTTCTGCATGAAGTTATTAAATAAATAAATAAAATAATCATCATATGGTTTATTACTTGGAAGTTCGTAAAAGTTTGAACACAAGAAGTAATCAATCCAATAACATCAAGCTTCACAAATCCACTCTATTAACTGCACTAAATTGTATAGTGTTCAACATTCTTTGACTATATCAAATTGCACAGTGATGTTATTAAAAAAAAATGTCGTTTATTTTGTAGGAAAAATTTACTATGAGTTAAATCCAAATAAAATATCCTAAGCTAAAATTTTTAGTATTATATACTTTAATCCATATATACAATAAATACACAAATAACTTTATCTTTCTTATTGCATTGCCAAATCCATATAATATTAATATCACATATGTTCTTTATTACTTTTTATAATGAGAATTAAGATTTGGAAATATAAGTAGAAGTTCTGAAGAAGATTGCTAGGGCAATCAAAAGTGTCAATAATGGGTTGTAAAAAAATATTGTAAAAAGTAATAAAGAATGTAGGTGGTATTAATATTACAAGTGCTAATATAATTGATTGTTAAAAATTGAATATTTTAACTCCTGATTTCTCCTTTGAATCACTATATTCAATTGTATTGTGAATGTCTATGACCAAACAATTAGCATTAAGTATTATTGGACATAAATCATTTGACCAAATGCTATATGATAAAACAATGTCCATCTTATATGGTAAGAAATCAATGTACAGTACATATCAACAATTAATTTTTACCTGCAACTCCCCAACCTCTTGTTAAAACTTAAATGTCACTAGAAGAAAGCCCTTTTCATAATCTTAATCATGATTTAATTATTTGAAATCTTCTATAGCAATTTTTTCTTAAATATCAATGTTTATGAAATTGGGGTGACTAAAGTTAAAAATATTAACATTTGGTCATGATTAAAAAACTGTTTTCAATATAAGTGGTGTCAATTTATGTTGACTGCATATCTTAATTATGTAGGACTTGTTAAAGTTTATGAAGAACCTTTAAAATCAAAATATTTGAATGACTTATGTTTGAATAGCATATAATGGCTATAATCAAAAGACTTCATACACCAAATGATTTAATGTATCTTTGCAAAAAACTTAAACATGAATTGTTGAATATTATAATTATTTTTTGCTGAGTATTGTGTAATGCTGGAAAATAATATTTGGCAGCTAATAGAAAGAAATGAAATAAACCAATGTAAAAGTGGGTAACACTTATTAAAGCTTACATTAACAATTTCACATAATGATTGTTTAAGTTTAGTTTCTAGGTCTGTCAAGGTTAAAAGTATTCATTTATTGCTTAGTAACAACATGGTATATGAAACAAATGACATGATTAGATCTTAGAAATCTTATCATGTCCAGCTTTATGAAAGTCCAATATTAATTTTTAACCAGCAGCTTCTCACTTCAAGTCTAACTGATATGCTAAATAAAGTATATGCAAATTACTGTTCAGAAAGTTATTTCAGGCCCATGAAGTACTATTCTATAAGTAAAATAGTTATCCTCTAATGAAATTCAGAATTCCTAGACAACTCCCCTACCATAATACAAACAATACCAGATTGAATGATAAGGTTATTTGATTGAAGTGGTTGTACTATTCATTGTACTTCTGCTATTATTTAATTGGCCAATCATGAATCTGGCTTCTAGAGTTATTTGTTAGATGAGTTTATTATTAAGAATATGATTTAGATGAGTCCACAACTTTGCGGAAGATTCATTTTATACAGTTTTTGAAAGATGCAAACAGTCTTTTAGGACAAAAATTTCCCCTAAATCTACTTTCAAAAAAAGAGAAAAGACAAAGATTACTAGTTAGTCAATATGGAAGATAATGATGAGTATTTACTGTTTCTTTTTTTAATTTACCTTATAAAAATATCTTTATACCTGTTCACTAGATGTAGTTATTGCAAATATAGATCTATGTACATTACTACATTAGACTGAACTTTACTACTGTAATGTAGTTTATATGTGTATGTAGTGATGTATTGAAAATAAACACTTCCAAATAAACAGAAAAAATTAAACAAAGTTAGCAATTTTTATTTTTCAATAACATTAAACACAGAAATAATATTTCAATTTTAACATTTCTCACTTTGAAAATAGGATGCTAACACAATATCACATAGTTCTTTCAGTTCACTATAATATAAACAAATTTTTTTTTCTCTTATAGTGCATCTTAATCCCCATCTCTACATATATTTCTGGTTTTTACTTTTAGCAGAATTTTCTCAGTTTCAAGCCTCGATAAAAACAACATTTAAAACTCCAAAACTCCAACTATCCAAATTTCTTCTCAAATGCAATCCAGTGATTTTTTTAAAAAAATATAATACTTCTTAATACATATTTTTCTTTTCAAAAATTGTTTTATTTCACTATATCCATATAAATCTAATTGATCAATACTTCTATCATTTATGTAAAGTCATTGTCAAGATATAGGGTTAATAATGTGATACTTATATAAATTCCATGAAATAAAAGAAGCTTTAAAAATGTTGATAAGTATTATAAAAATTAAAATTGGAGTTAAAAAAAGCTTTCAGATGCATATCTGCATTGATTTCACTTTTGAATCCCAAGTCTTCATTGATAAATGCAAAGTGAAAAATCAATTTGGAGAGAGGAATTAAATTGTATTACCATTTGATCAATTCCTGATTACTCGGGTTTACAACAGATTGTATTAGAGTAGCAAAAATCCATCTTCAATTAATGAGGATAATTGGTACCCCAAAATGCATGAGATCTCATATAAAAAATAAGCAATTATAAATTCCTAGGTGGGCGGATAATTTGTTACTTTAAGTTCAAAAGACATAAAAATTTGCTTAAAAATTAAAACTTAAATTTAAAAAAGTGTTAGTAATAAATAAACTTTTCACTAAGCTAATTATTAAAACAAAATTACTATCCTGTGGGTAAATATACTAAATAAAACATTTTGGTAGCTACAATTTAAAATTATTATAATTTGTCTTTTCAGATCTACCATTTTGCTTTTTACATAAAGAAAAAATATTTTCTGACTCACTACTGGTTTACTTTGAGCATGAAGGAGAGAGAAAAAAGCTAACCATAATGTATATTTTAAAATGTGAAAAAAAAAGACAATGTACAATTTAAAATTTATTTTAGATGCAGTCAATGTTCTATCATTAAAGTTTTTTATTTCCTATAATATGCAACCAATAAAACATAGAACATTTATTGCACTGCAATTTTTTTAAAAAGTAAACTTCACAAATTTATGTTTTATATAAGTGCAGTGAAATCAAATAAAAATTTGCTAAGAAAACATAATCTATAATTGACTGCTGAGGTTTTAATAATGCAAATGATTAAATTTTTTGCTGTAACATTTTATTGTTGCATTTCTTATATTTACAATAAAAGCCACCATTTTCTGATAATAAATTATAAGATTACTGATTGAATTTGATCAAATAAATGATATTTTAAACTTATGTTTAGTTACTTTTGATCATATATATTTGATTATTAACTGTATAATACTTGAAATCATTTTTGTCTCTTTTTTCTCTCAAAATAATTTATGATATTATGATTAACATACTTTTACTGCAAAAAAATAGTATTCAAAAGAATTTTGAACCATAAAAATAATTGACTGAACATATTTTATTAATATACACATTTAAAAATTTAATATTAATATACTTTGTTGTTGCACAAGATCAAAATATGTTTTTAATTCCTTATTCAATTGAATGAAACTGATATTATAACCATTAATGATGAAAATCTTTTTTATTTTGAATATGTAATAAATGAAAGCATTGAGTATTTTGCATGCACACTGGATGGAAATCAGATAAAATATATTAATTATATTTTAATTCTTTAATAAACACATAATATTGGATACTCTATAATGAATAAAATCTGCATTTTGCATTTTTAGTGTTAAAGTCATCATTTTACTTTTACAACTTTAGTAAAGTCACTATTATATGATGTCATCAATTTCTGGACAGGTTGCCATTTTGAAACAATGGCAATTGTTTTTTTAAAAAAAATAAATTTTTTTTTAAAGATTGTAATAGTGAATAATTGATTGCAAATCAAAATAGTGGGTATAAATTTATAGTAATCATTATGGTGAATCCTCCCATATATGTCCAATGTTCATCATTCTGTTAAATGTTAATTATATATGTTAAATAATACTGTTTCATTAAATTTGTGAATAAAATTTTGGAAAAGGCAAATCACATTATTGTACATAGTTTTTAAATAATCAAATATAAAATTTATGTCATTTCTTACAACAATAATCTATATAATATATGGTGCTAATATAGTACATGGTCTGCCTCTTTAATATAACTATATAGTACTTATCATTGAGTATAATATATATATATAACAGATATGCATAAACATGTAATATAAATATATGTTTGTCCAATATTATGAGATGATGACATTTTATTTTAAGTGAAATGATTGATCACCTAATTGAATTGTTAAACTTGAAATGTGTTTAAGCTGCAGATTAATAACAGAAAAATGCAAAACTATTGAATAGAATAGATAACAAATTTTTTTATAAAGAAACTGGTAACATAATAATCATCAATAACTCTATAAAACAATACAGTGGTATAATCCATACTATTTGGAAACCGCTTTGATCCTTCTTATTGCATTGCCAAATCCATATAATATTAATATCATCTATATTCTTTATTACTTTTTATGCTTTTTTACAACCCACTATTGACAGTTTCAATTACCTCAGCAATCTTCTTCAGAACTTCTGGAGATATAAGTAAAAGTTCTGAAGAAAATCAAAACTATAATAGTGGGTTGTAAAATAAGCATTCTCAAAAGTAATTAAGAATATAGATGATATTAATATTATATTTGAAAACCACTTATTAATATTGCATTTAAAAGGAAGAAAATACAAAATCAGGACCTTCACAAATGAGCATTTACACTGCTTATTACTTTTCCAGAATGTCCTAATTAGCTAGAGAACAAATCTACAGATCACTAATTTAATCATTAGCTAGCAACGTCATTGGTCAGGTTAGCAAGATAAGGCTAGCAGAGAGGGAAACTATCATAGAAAATGTTTTCTATACAAAGTTATCCATTCTAAAGACATTTCACAATTCAATCAAGTGAGAGAAATAATCCAACATATAATTATATGCACATATATACATTAAATTATTAAAATTACAATATGAATATAAAGGAAACGACGAACAAATATTTGAATGTTAAATTTTGCTTATAGCAGAAAATTTTCTATATATCTATATACAGAATATATCCATCCATCCATCCATCCATCCATTTAATACTACACTAAATATTTACATATTAAATGCAAAAAAAATGTTCACAAGTTTATTATAAAAATCTAGTGATATTATAATTTTAAAATGTAGCATGATTCGCAAAAATTTCTATATTTATTAAAATATTGATTTTGTTACAAGTTAATTTTAAAAATTCCTTATTTGTTATTACGTGTCATTGAATTTGTTCTTTTATACCGTAATAAGGTTATATGACTAATTCAGATCTAAGCATTTGATCTTTTTGCCAATATAATCAATAACAAGTAATCAGGTGGAAAATAGTAATTTTACATAGTCGAATACAGCACAGAGAAGAAAGTCCGTTTATTTAATTAAGATTTTATTAAAGATCTAGATATGAATAGTTCTCATTATTATTCATTAATAAATATACAAGTCACGTGCATGATAACATGACCAAGTGATAGCTAATAAGATTGATAATATATATTATGGTTAAAAAAAATCAAACCTTTTTATATTTTAAAGTAAATTGAAGCTAGAAAATACTTTTTTACAGTTTAACCAGTGCATAGCAATGGACTCAGAAGCTAATGATTTCACAAATCTCAATTCTGTCTTATCTTGTGTTCCAAGAAGAAAAATGAATCATTTGAATATTTTTTGCTCTATGCTTTTAATTGCAATGGTTAAATGATAGATTAAAAAGTAAAGGCTTTTACATTTACATTTTTCCACAATCTTCTTTTTCTATAATATTTTGTGCTTTTTTTTTAGAAGTCAGAAATTTAATTATATAAACATGAACCCACATATGTAAACTTTACAAGAGCGAAGTTTGTTTGTTCTGACATGTAGTGAAAGCTTAAGTAATTTTCACATTCTAGATGCAGTGTGCATATTCAATTCCCATCCAGTGCTGTACTAGCAAATACTCTCAGACTAATTCCTGATTTATGACCTTCATCTGCAAGATTTGAATCTGCATTGTGAATACACCTATCATCCAATAACCACATTTTACTTTTTTTTCTGATAATCTACTAACCTGGAATTTAAAAACAACTTGATGTTTTGAATCTTCAGTTTTATAATAACAATACACACCTTTATCGTTTGGCTAAGACTGATATAAAATTTAAAAAAAAAAACATCATTTGAGTACAACTTAAACAATCCTATCTAAAAGATAACGGTGTCTACATTTATTAAAAAAACTGAGGACACCAACATTTATGGATACTGGATTGGTGTCAGATTTATATAATTAGGAAAGAAAAGAGGTTTGAATTCAAAACATTGTTTTTTGAATTTTAGGCTAACAGGTTAATCTTAAAAAGAAGTAAAATGTGATTTCTGGGAAAAAAGGACATTATAACTAAAGAGATCCAAAACTTTACTCGGTTAAAGGCCACAAATCAAAACTAATCTAAACATATAGATAGATCAGTACTGGATAAAAATTTAATAAAAATACCAACAATTCATTATCCAAACTTACACTAGTTGGCAGAATTGGGGTATAATAAGTAGAATGTGTTCCCAAAGCACTGTGTAAATTGATTCAGGTGATATTTTTTTTTGCTTTATATACGATGTAGCTGTAAGAGATTATCTATCTGCATATATTAAATTTTTATCAAAATAAATTATATAAAAATTACTCTATGTATGTATGAGAAAGAAGACCCAGTTTCTTATTTAATTTGATTATCATTTACTGTAATTGCTACCAATAAAACATCATATATATATATATATAGCATCACATGACTTCACTGCCTTCATTCATCATAAAACCTCATTTGATTTTCTTTATAGATATTCTGCATAAAGCATGAGTTTTCTATAATTCTAATTTCAATTTATTTAACCTGTTATATTTATATATTTTGCACTTTATTAATATGTAGAATTTATTCAAGTCAGTAATGTGATGTGATGTGATATGATGTATTATGGCTTCTCCTTAAACGAAGTCAAGAATATCTCAGCAATTATGCCCAGATAAACCTGTTAGCCACTTTCTTTTACATTCCCCACTCTAAATTTACCCATAATCTGCTCTATCCCATTTCCACAACATAATTTTTGTCAACTCTATAACCTTTATATCTAAATCCCCCTTATCTTTTCCCAAACCCAGCATAAAAACCAATAATTCACTTTCTGTATAATCATTCTTTTCATATTTATTTTTCCACAACTTCATTATATGTACCCTTTCTGTTTTCAAACATTTACATTCAATTAACAAATGCCTAATATTTTCAATTCCTTCCTTACATAATTTACAAAATAAATCACCCATATTTTTCCATTTACATGTATATTCTTTTGTAGCTAAAGATCCTGTTCGAGCCTTAAACAATAAACTACTTTCCTTACTATTATCATATATTAACTCACACCTAATATTCTGTTTATTTCTATATATATTTAAACTCTTTTTACTCTCCATACTATTTCTCCATCTCTCTAACTCCCTAGTCTTTATTAATAAATTTATTCTTTTATCCCATTCTTTACTACTATAACACTCAATAATCCTCTTAACACAATCATCCCATCTTTTGTACAAATATACTGATATAAATTCTTTATCCAAATCTTTTGCATACCGCATTACCTTTCTCACCCATCTTGTTACCTGCCCTTTACTCATAACCCAATTAAATACTATTTTAGCTATTCTTTTATTATCCATAAACTGCAATCTACCAAACATTTTCATTTTACTTTTTGCATCTCTCATATGAAAACTTGACCATTCCATTTCTCCTTGAATTGCCTCCCTTGCTGTCCATACTTCTGCATCCAATGCATGTCTTCCTACTTCCCTTTGAGCTTTTTCTAAATAATCTAATATCTTTTTACTAACATATAATGCATCATTACCATATGTTAACGCTGCTACTGCAACTCCTTTCCATATAATTCTAGCTACATCATATTTATTATATGAAAATACTGTTAATTTCTTTATCAATCCCTTTCTTTTCTTTGCTTCATTTATCAATTTTTTCTCCCATTCATCCAAATAATTTTTCTGATTACTTAAAATAATTCCCAAATAACTATATCTATTCACCACACTTAACTTAATATCTCCCAATAAAAATTCTACATCTTCTCTTTCCTCAGTATTAACCATCATTATATTTGATTTTTCTTCACTAAATTTAATCCCCATCTCTTTACCCACCCTTGCACATGTCCTCAACATAACTTCCATATCTTCTCTTTTTTCTGCACACAAAAATATATCATCCGCAAAAAAAGACCTGACAAAATATATACTCTCTTACTACCTATTAACGGTATCTGTATCCCTCTTCCTAATCTTTCTATTGCTCTTTCCATTTCACTCAAATACAACACAAACAAAATAGGTGACATAGGACATCCTTGCCTTAGTCCCACACCATTTTTAACTTTAATTGATTCTATATTCTCTAATTGATATATATAATAATTATTTTCATATAATTTCTTAATAATATCTATAAAAGCTTCATCCATTCCCAAATTTTCTAAACTTATCCATAATCTATTTCTATTTACTCTATCATATGCCTTCTCTATATCTATAAAACTCATATATAACTGTTTATCTGCATTCCTACTCATATCCATAAGTTGTGTAACTACAAATAAACTATCTCCTATACGCCTATGTAATCTAAAACCTCCTTGCATTTCACCCACTATATTATTCCCTTCCATCCATTTTACAACTTTACTAGCCACCATATATGAAAAAACTTTATATAAAACTGATGTTACCACTATCGGTCTATAATTATTCAACTTTCTACGATCCTTACCCTTTCCTTTAAATAATAACCTTACTCTTGTATTACTCCAACTACTTGGGAAAACTCTATTCTGTGCCATTTTATTAAAACAAGATAATAACTTTACTTTTGCTCTATATCCTAAATTCATTACCATCTCTGCTGCCCATCCATCTAAACCTCTTGCCTTCCCACTTTTCAATTTCTTCTCTATCTCATTTAGTTCATTTTCTGAAAAGTTAATATTCCCATTACTATATTCTTTCATATTTTCTAACATTCTATTATTCACATCTAACATCTTTTCTATATTCATTACATAACTATTTAAGATTCTCTCTAAATCTTCTCTAGAACTCCATACAGTAGAGCCACCTAGTGCAAGCCTTAGCAATAAATGAATGCAAAAAAGGTTTGGAGATAAAATCACTATCTAATATTTATCCAATATCCCTAGACTATTTTCTAGCTTGAGGCTTTCATCATCTTAGTAGTGCAGTGCTCTCAGTTCCAAGATTCCTCACTGATGGAAGCTACAAGTAGAGACAAGTCTGATGATATTGGATGAGTAAGCAATAGTATGGATTTTATGCACAAATCTTCTTGCATCCATGATTACTAAGACTTGAACTGGATGGTACTACCATATGAAAAGTTTGATATTGTTTAACAGTTTATGTAAGCATAGGAAATCCCTTCTTCAATAATGTCATAAAACATTTTTTTAAATTCATATTTGCATATTTGTTTCTGTATAAGTGTGCTGGAATGCAATTAATAGTGAAGCTAAGGTATGACTTGTAATATTAAGTGACTCAGCACTTTTGAGAAGTTTTAATCTTCTCATAGAAAAAAGATCATCTGAAAATGTGTAATATATAGGCTACAAATATTTAAAATAGGTAAATAGTTGGCAAGTCCATTTTTGGAAAGGGAAAAGCATGCTTTTGTTAGTTATACACCATGCTTCTTTGATTTTATGTTTAGAGTCATGTAGTTCTATACATGCAATAAAACTAGAGGAAGGTACAAACATATGGCTGGTGGACTTTTAGTGTTCTAAAAATATGGAATTATATTCAGGTTTATTAAGAGCTCTTTTATAAATTTATTTAACACACATTGAAAACATGTGGCATTAAAAATGCGAAGGTAGGGACCTCTACAGGTCTTAATCACAAGCCTATGCATTGGAAGAAAAGAGTTCCCCTCTTTTCTTCCAATGCATAGGCTTGTGGTTAAGACCTGTAGGGGTCCCTACCTTCACATTTTCAACCGCACATGCTTTAGGTTTATTGCCTTAGTAAATATTACTCTTTTCTTCCAATGCATAAGTTTGTGGTTAAAACCTGTAGAGGTCCCTACCTTCGCATTTTCAACCACACATACTTTAGGTTTATTACCTTAGTAAATATTACTCTTTTCTTCCAATGCATAAGTTTGTGGTTAAAACCTGTAGAGGTCCCTACCTTCGCATTTTCAACCACACATACTTTAGGTTTATTACCTTAGTAAATATTACTTAAGAGATATTTTGTATAAGTATCAATGCTGAGAGACACATGTATAGAATGATATGACTTTAAATGTAAAATCAAAGAAGCATGGCATATAGCTAACAACACTCATACTATAAACCAAAAAAAAAAAGCATGCTAAAACCCCTCTCCAAAAATGGATTTTCTAATCCACTACTTGCATATATTTAAATATTTATAGCCTATATATTCCATCTTTTTCAGATGACATTTTTGCTATGATTATGAGAAGATAAAAACTTCTCAAAAGTGCTCAATCACTTAATATTTCAAGTTGTATCATAGCTTTACCATTAACTGCATTCCAGTACACTTAGACATATTAATTGAGAAGTCTATATTTTTACCATTTTTACATATTTGTTTCTGTTTTTTATAGCAAGTGCAAGCAATTTTTTATTGCTATATGTGCTAAAAAAATTATTGGCAAGCTAAAATTCTGTTAAGAAATTGGCAACAATAAATAGGGATTGTCATTTAATCAAAGTAACTTTCTGACTAGTTATATCACTTGCCACAAGAAAGAGAAGTTATTATAAAATACATTTAACACTGCTTCATAAACTTCAAAGGCCCATGATGTTTAGAATTGCATTAATATAAAAAGATACATAAAATATATTACTAAAGTTATTATTTTCTTGATTGTATTTTACCAAGATGATTATTTCACTAATATACTAATAAGCCAATAATTTTTCATTTTCTATTCAACTTTAAACAATATTTTTATTAATATAATATTGCCAATTTCAACTACTTGACAAACTTTCTCAGAGATATTTTTGAAGCACTGTTTTACTATCTAGATGTCATTAATATGCATTATTTTATGCTGTATGTAGAGTGAGTGACAGATATGGTTTAATGCGGTGTGTAGAGTGACAGAGGCTGATGTGCAAGGTCATTGGATTGATTCCAGTACTGTATTTTCCAGTGCTTGAACTTCTGTGTACTCTCAAACAAGAAGGTCATTCGATTATTTATTAAAATAACTATGTAACTATAAAATTATAAGCCTTAACTCAGACTAATATGTAATAATAGATATACAAAGAATATATAGGTAAAAAGCTTTCATAAAATAAGTTTTTAAATAGTATATGCTTTAACTGGATTTTCTGTATACATTCTTCGTATATCTATTCTTAAAATAACTATGAAATATTAATGCTTATTTTAATGCAAACTAATAAGTAACAAGCATTTTAGAAAGAAATTCTGATGAAGTCATTGAGAACCCAAAACTGTCTGCATAGTATTAATAAAAGCATAGTGTAAAAGGCAATGGGACATGAAGATTTATTGTTTTATTGCTGTATTTTATCTGAGCATTTGATTTATATTTCAGGATTGTTTTAAAATTACATTTCTTAATATTCATTAATAACAATCATTATCATCGTCATTATATTTAATCATAATCAATCCACTATAGAATAGAGATGCTTTCTGTGACTATTCCAATTTCTTCTATCCATATCTTCACTTGCAAACTTCATTATCTCAACCATCTATCTCACATATGGTATCTTTGTAAGTGTTTTACAATCTTGGGGATTTCAGTTTAAGGCTTCATTTTACAACTATTGTTACCTCTTATAGAAAGATGTCTGGACCAATTTGATCAATTTCATTTGTTTCTTAATTCTCTTAATGATTTCAGTAATATCTACTTGTTCTTTCACCCATGACATATTTTACATCTTTGCTTTCTAATTTTAATAAATGTACATTTAATATGTACCATAATATATATGTAATTAAAATAAAATGTTTATTATGTAATAAACATTGTAATAAGAAATAATAATGAATATAAAGTGATAATATATTATAAAAAGTCTCTAATATAGTATAAAAAAACTTACTAATCTGCAGAAGTATTTTCAGTTAATCAATTAAATTGAAATACTTTTTATAATATATTATCACTGTCATATTCATTATATATATATATATAAAATACATATTTTGCGGGTTCATCCGTGTTAAAAACTTTTAATATCAATATACTGACGTTTCGACTTGGTCACACAAGCCATCCACAGAGTTATAAAAATTGTAGAAAGACGGTTGTAGAGGCGCTACAATCACTGGTTTGAATAAAACATTAAAAATCCCACCAATAGCAAAAATGTTAAATTTAAGAATGTTTTTTAAAGAAATCTTTCCAAATAGGAGGAAGTTTGCACATATCATCTCGCTTATTGATACAATCTGGCCTTTTAAGTATCTCAATGGCTTCTCTGATTTTGCATTGGTAGAGATTATCACATCTGGATATGATCCTAGTACTAGAAAAATTATATATATATATATAATATTTGATTGTTAAACTCTGTGACAAATCTTCTACTCTTTTGTCATCTATATTTTACATGCTCATTATAATGAAAAAGACAAAGGTGTTATTACTAATTAATTCCTGAAATGCTGCACAATGGTAAAAAATGAAAAATTTATGAGTCTTCAGTTTCAAGTAAATCATGAGTTACGAAATCCTTGTTACTGAATATAGACCAATATATTTCAGAACATTTTTATGCAACACGTGAGATACATTAAAGTAATATTTTTAGTTCTATGTAAATTCTAATATTAAAACAAAGCATAAACTCATTATTGAGTGAATAACTATTTGTTATGAGATTAAAAGCAAAGTTATTAAAAATAATATATATAGAGGATTTGAATTCAGACTTTCAAGCAACCTTCAACTATCCACACTATCTCATACAACTGGTCTGCACACATGTAGAAAAAATAAATAATCACCAGTATATGTTTTTCATGCTGAAGCAGCACTCATCAGTTTGGTTTAGATTATCATCTCCCACACACACATATATATAATCAGTGCTCAGTTTATATTAAAATAGCAAATCTCCATACGCTAATGGACAGGCTTCAATCTACTCCAACCTCCAACTCTTCAGCCATCTATACCACTGAAAATCTGATGATGAAACATCCAAATCCCATGCTGATGCCAATATTGTTGTTATGCTCATGTTGACCTCAAGTCACTTTGACCCCTCATGTATAGAACAATATCCATTTAAATACATAGAAGAGGGATGGGCATAATAAAGGCTAATGTGTAAGATTTGAAATACAGGCATTTTTATACCTGGAATTTAATTGTAAATATAGGGGATTTGAAGTCAGACTTTCAAGCAACCTTCAACTATCCACTCTATCTCATACTACTGATACACATCAACACATACATGTAGAAAAGATAAATAACCACCAATGTACATATTTCGTGCTGAACCAGCACTCATCAATTACTTCTAACTATTTTATGTGTTCGTATACACACACATATATATATATATATATATATTATCAATAAGAAGAGAAATCAACTCCACCCTTTATCCAAATGATTGCAGTTTACATTTAAAATGTTCACTACTGTATATTGTGAATGTATTCAAGTTATAAAACTAATTGATATGTAATCACAATATTTATAGAAAATTGGACTACAGGTATTTAAATCTAGCATACCTATAGAATGGAGATTGTTCATATACACATAGTAAAAATGGTCAAACATATTTTTTTACTGTTCAATATCTTATGAGATTGTAGAGTGCATTATATATATATATTCTGAGGTTGCATTAGTTTTTAATAAAAAAAAGATTTAGAAAAACATACAAGATTTAAAAATTCAACAGTTTTTCTTTCTGATACATCAATTTATTCAAAATTTTCTTCAACAAATGTTTATTTTTATGAAATCTTAACTAAATGTAGAATGCACTTTTCCTTTAAGATTGCATAAAAAAAATAATTGCTTAAAGCTACAATCTTTTTGCAAAACCTGGTAATATATTTATTAATGAAATTTTAAAATGTATAGAAATTCATCTGAACCCGCCACTCTTTGATAACACTTTTATAATAATTCACAAGAAAAATAATTTAAATAAATATTTCCTAAGTTAAATTAATGAAGAAAAAATGTCAATATTTTTCATTATATTATTAATTTGTGGATAAAAAAAGTTTAATTCCAGCTAGAAAAATATAATCTGATTTTATTTTTTGATGGAAAAAACTCTTATTTTTTATTTTAAGATAATACGAACTTATGGTACATAAGCAAAACACGAATATAGATAAATTTACAAATACTAATAATTGAACGATTATTTTTTCAGATCATGTGATGTTTGAGCACCAGAAATAGCAACCAGAAACCTTTAGCTTTCGAATGGATCACTCTAAACTGCATTAAATCATACATGATTATTAAATCCATTATTGAATAAATACTTTGGATTATATAGTTTGTAATCATTAATTATATCTTTCTATTTTATTTAAAAATTTTAAATAATTATAATCATTTAAATTTAGAGTTATTGGGAAAAATTATTACTGTGTGTTTTTATAAATATACAGAATACCTATAAATTAATTACTCATTCCATAACAAGCCTAAATAATTTCTCTACAGTGTCCGCATATAGTAAAAAGTAATGATTGTGTTTTATATAATCACTGTGCACACATTTTACTTTTTCACTACTGTAAAGATGAAACATCGATTATACACAACAGAGCCTCTACTAAATATTTTGCAAAATAACTAAAAATTCTTAGTGTTTTAATTATGAGAAACCATTAAAATAGTTTTTTTAGAAATAAAATATTAAGGAGTTAAGTAAGATAAATAATTTATGAATGCCTTGAAATGCAGGGTTTCATCATTATATTTAAGATGCTTTCCTTTGAACAGTCGGATATGCTTAATATAAGACATGTACACCCAATGAATTATGAATTCCCTAATGTTTGTATTTTTTTAAAAAATGGACAGTGAATTGAATGATAAAGAAATATGTATTGTATAGACAATCAAAAATATTAAAAATAAAGATAAACCACTGACTCAGTGCCTATAGGAATATTCCCCTTGCCTAGTAGAAAAGGTGGCATCGTATTACAATTGTATATTTTGTTTTTACAGTCAAGTGTAATAGAGACTCATCTAGCAATCAAAATTAATTTGAGATGTTATATAGCTAATAATAGTTAAATACTCATTCACTGACTTAAATTATAAACAAGCTATCTGAAAAAAATTCCTAAGCTCAACAATTTTCAAAATTAATCTAAATGGAGTCAAATTTAGTGTGTAGATGCATTGACCGCTGTGCTGTAAGGCCTGATAACATAGTGACTGCAATTTTTATTTGGACATTGCCATTTAGAATAATCATAATAGAAGTATGTATTTCTGATATAGTAATCAATAAAAAATAAATTTAAAATGTCAGCAATTATCAACTTTCTGTGAAAGTCACAGCTAAGATATTGGATTAAACAAAGTATCTTTTAATTCATATGTTTTAAGAATGTGTGTTGGAATGGAAGTTTTAAATTTGTTTAAAAAGTATTATACATGAAAAAGATTAAAGTTGTGTTAATTATTCTAATTAAAAAGCAAATATAGTAATCTTTAATTGGGTTTAAAGTTTTTAACTAAGTTAGGAGTGATATGATAATCTCTAATTTAATAAATGATTAATAATAATCATTAATATATTTATGTGAAATGGATAGTATCAAAATTATGAGTGCAGAAAATTTGACACTTGTAAATAAAATTTAATATGTATCTTTTAGTATAAAAAAAAAAAAATATGACTGATAATTAAGGTGTGACAAAAATTTGCAGAGGTCACTACTATCATTTTTTCAAGTGCATAGTCTTAAGATTATAGCCTTAATATATATTACTTTACATAACAAATATGCGCTTTACAAATATAATTATTACAACTTATTATTCATTATAAATTAAATTTTGACTTCAACAGAGTCATATTAATTTGCAATAATGCATCATTTTAATGACTGAATAAGATGGTTTGACTAGCATAGAAATATAGCACTATTATAAGACAACAGCACTGTTAAATCAAATTTTTGTTTATAATTACTCATTAGTAGTAACGAATTGTTGGAACTGTGTTATAATTGTAATATTTTTAAGACAATGTAACCTCTATTATGTATCTTAAATCCTCAATTTCAATTATTATCTGTCTACTGAAGAATACAAGTTTTCTTGAATTTAATCCAATTTCTTTGATCCATAGTTTCTGTTGTCTATATTACACAGCAAAATTCGTTATCTTATCCACCCAATTCCTATGTGATCTGTAAGTAGATATTTTACACTTTTTGAGATCAGTTTAAGACTTTAGTTGCTCAACTATTGTTATCTCTTTTAACTACATTTTCAACCTAAATTCATTTAAGTATTGATCCTCTATTAAATGCCCAAGTCTCACCCATAAGTATCATCAAGACATTTTTTTAAAAAAAGCTTTTCATGCATATAGGCATATTTCTTTGTAATATTTAATTACTTTCACCAAAAGCATGTCCAAACACATATTTCAAAGATTATTTTCATTCATTATGTTTCAACTTGTATAAATATTTTGATGAAGATATTTATAGCTTTTAACTTTAATTCACTACAATCATTCTTTATTTCCTCTTTCTTGAAAAAGCCATTAAACTTTACTTCATTAATTTTATTGTTTGTTTTATTATTATTATTATTATTATTATTATTATTATTATTATTATTATTATTATTATTATTATTATTATTATTATTATTATTATTATTATTATTATTATTATTATTATTATTATTATTATTATTATTATTATTATTATTATTATTATTATTATTATTATTATTATTATTATTTTACTTCATTAATTTTATTGTTTGTTTTATTATTATTATTATTATTATTATTTATATTGAGCATTTAACAAAATTAATAAAAAAATTACAAAGTTTACCTCATTAAGTTAATTCCAGATCTATTCTTTGAATTCTGACATACTTTATACTACTTATTTAATAAACCATTA
Source organism: Epiperipatus broadwayi (assembly GCA_028023455.1). Lineage (NCBI taxonomy): Eukaryota > Metazoa > Onychophora > Udeonychophora > Euonychophora > Peripatidae > Epiperipatus > Epiperipatus broadwayi. The sequence continues at coordinate 4,183,588 of JAQFVV010012479.1, read as the reverse complement.
ATTTTTTTAACTTACCTAATGCTAAACAAAACTATCTGTCTACTCTAGTGCCACCTATAGTAATCTTGACTAATCAATGACTTTCAAGATGGTTGTGCATTTAAAATCCTATTACCACATCATTTGGTATTTATCAATGAGGCTTGGTACTCAAGATTGGAATCAGTACAGTTATTCAAAAGCCAAGAACTAGTTTGGAAATAGGAATTTAAGTATATTACTATTTGATAATCACCGATTACCCAAATTTATATATTATCTTAAGATATTCCATTTTACTTTTAAAAAGTGAAAGTTGTTACTTTAAAAGTAGAATGAAACTCTTTATGACATTGTAGAAAGTTGCTACTACTATGGAACCATAAATAACTGGCATGTTAGTCAATAGTACACCTGATGATCCAGTGATTTACCTGGGAGATTTTTATATTATAAACACTTAGACTTTTTATAGCACAATTGCTGTGGGCAATGTTAAAATATTTCAGGTTCACATATTAGGAATGCTAAATGCATTTTCACCACACACCTTTATATTATATTTAATATTTTCACAGTTATATGATGTAAATAAAATAGCTTTTGGGTTAAATTGTGTATTAGTTTTGATTAATTCCCAATGTTTTAATAAAATAGCATCTGTTATTGTCAAGATTAACTTTTCAAAGAAAAACCATTAGATCTCAAATAGTAATGAGATTGAGTGTGAGATGAAGATTGAGATTGAGAATGCTTACACTCAATCTTGTTATTATTTGAGATCTAACAGTTTTACTTTGCAAAGTTAATCTTGACAATGGTAAATGCCATTTCATTGAAACATTGGGTAATTAATCAAAACTAAGACATGATTTAACTCAGAAACTATTATATATATATATCCCTTGTCTGTGATTTTAAATAGATTATAAGTGCTAAAAATGACTGACGACAGAGTGAAATTAAAACTGTCAAGATGTTTAAATAAACTTGATAAAATCATCAAGATTTAATGTTGGAAGATAAATTAATAAATATTTTTAAAACACTCCAAAAATAATTATACAGCATTATAATATAAATCAAAAGTGTCAATAGCTAACTGATTAATTATATCAAAAATATATTATCATGACCCTCATAATTAAGCTTTAACCAATAAATTTAAAAAATATTTAGTCAAGACTCATACTTGCATTTGAAAAACAGGACTGCAAACATTACCATTTGAAGAACTATTAATTATAAATGAGATCATTACATATGAATACAAAACGGTAAAGGACTAAGCCTTCATCCAAAAATTACTAAACCAACTTAGATATGTCTGTGATCACCCATACAGTGAGTTTTGAACTATTTTGTGTTGTAGGAAAGATTATGTCCCAATGTTTGCACTAATTTTAGATTCAATGCTTCTGATAAGATTATAGTGATTACATTTCATTTTTTTCCATAGGTAACAGAAGTAATTACCATGTAAGAAAGAACTAAATTGCAAAGATTAAAGCAGTGCTTGGGTACATTATGTTGAGTGAATGATTTTTTATTTCTATTACTAATATTTTTTGATTCAAAGTTATTTTCACTATTTTCAAAGATATTTTTAATATATATTTTATTTTTAAAAGCATTTAAAGTTAAATGGCTGTAAAGAGTAAAATAATTTTGTTATTTTGATTTTCATTTTAACTGGTCATTGACTTTAAAAGCAACAATTTTAGCTTTTAATGTCAGAAATTTATTGTGATCATTTGATAGTACAATTTTAATTTTAAAAAAATTGCACAATTTTAATAGCAAAATATTAGTTTTAACTAAAGTCCATAGATGTCAGGAGCTATTGGGAATCAAGAAACAATAGAGTTTAAAAACAATAGAGATAGGCAAAAGTATCTTCTGCATTTGTGCAACAAATTTTTATTTATATCATAAAAACAAATGATTAATTTTATGCTTAATTTATTTATCATATTATTTATATCATTGTAAAATTATTAAATGTTTGCTTCTTAATAAGTACATAACATTTATATTTAGATTTTATTAACAAAAATTAGTCAACTGAAAACTTAATGACATAAAATAAGCACATCCTATCAATAATTTTATTATTATTAATTTTTTTGCAACTAAAAGGTGAATTTTAATATTTCAAAGAAGTTCATTATTTTTAATAAAATATGCTTTAGATATAATAATTTTTGAGAATTTTTTTTACTAAAATATGTTTTTTTAATCTAAAAACTGAAATGGTCTTTTGCTTTGATTACTTATTTCTGTTTTTTTTATATATAAAGTTAATATTATATTTTTTAGATTAATTTTGTTTATTGAATTCATGTTTTAAATGAAATTTGTAAAAAATATAAAAGGAATTTAAAATAAAAAATAATTTGTTTTTTCATTAAAAAATACAAATAAATAAAATAGAAATAAAAGATCATTTGCGAAAACAGGTTAATATAATGGTGCTACAAATAGTTTTATTCTTCCACAAACTTGATTTAAATTGAAGATTACATATATGTAAAATTAAATCATGCAATGTAAGTCTTAATGTAGTTATGTTTAATTTTTGAGGAAAGGAAAATGTGGAAGAATATCATACATACTTATAAATAATATTGTAGATGTATTAGAGTTTCATTAAATTTAAAATCTACTTTTAAGATTATTATAATTTAATAAATAATGATTATTAATTATTTAGGTATTTCTTGAAAATTATTCATGGCAAAAAACTGCTTAAAAAGTAAACTTATGTACTATCTCTCTCTCTCTCTCTCTATATATCTATATCTCTCTCTCTCTATATATATCTCTCTATATATATATATATATATATATATATATATATATATATATATATATATATATATATATATATAAAGAGTATTTAAGAATTACTGGTGAATATTGAAATTGAATAAATATAAACAAATATAAATATTACAAATAAATTAGGTTGCATCTTTAGTTTTAATTTAAAATATTTTAATTTGATTTCATTCAAAATAAAAAGCTTAGAGTACTGTTGTAATGACCAAGAATACTACTTTGGTTTATCATTATAATTAACTTTGAATTTTGTAGTTTTTTTATTAATGTTCCTGACAACATTCTTATATAAATTGGATGAATTTCAACTAAATGCTTTTAACTTTGTGTGTTCATGCAAGACATATACATTTAAATGTGTGCTACATTTGTTCAAACTATCTGTAACCACATTGCATAAATCCAATAGGTTTTTCTACAATCCATTCTGTTTTCAATATAGAATTTATGTCAAATAGAATGCACACATGATTAAAATAAAAAACTAAAGAAACTCAACAACAATAAAGTCACTTTAATTGAGTGAAAGTCAGGGTCAAAAAAATTGTTTCAGAAGTCATATGCATCTGAAAGACACATTCCTCAATAGTATGTGATAAAATGAGAAAAAATACATTTAAATTTGCCAATTTATTTTTGTTATATTTATAAAATTTGTGATTTTTAAATTTTTTTTCAGTTACAATCTAGAAATTATTTTCACAACAACACCAACATTTTTGAAGCTCAAAGTATCTCTCAGATGCAAATTACTATTGAATTGCACATACACTTATACAATATGTTATAACTAAACTGACAGCTTGAATTTATGGTTTAATATTAATCACAAATGCATAGCTAGATATGATCTTGAATGTATGCACCTGATTTATATAACAATATTAAAAAAAGTTTGCTTATATTTTTAAATCAACAATGTTATCTGGATATATATATATATATCTAATTTGCATAAGTAACTTAACCTGATGTACTCTGACAGAATTCTTTTTCTCATTAGATTTAAGTTTTCAACTTTCACTTTAATATTAAACCATTATTGATTATCAGAATATAATAAATTTGACATCAGTTGATAGATATTTTTATTTAGAAATTAAATAAATTGTAAAAAATTACATTTAAGTTTTGGAATTATTTTAAAACTTCGATTTTAATCAAAACAAAGCACTGTAACATCATCAAATTTCAGGTGAAGCAGATTCAATTTGCAAAATGAACAAAATCTTCTTTGTTTGATGTTGGTTTTAAAAATCTGAACAAATTATTTTTAATATCTAGTAAATCTATCAATTTATACTTTAAAAGTTTTAATTTTTTCTATAATTTTTATGATATCACTAAATTTTATAACAGTCTGTTGAATGACATTCATTCTAGACAGTTATATTTCTTTTATATTTAAAAATAAAATATTTCTGTAAAAAATAAATATGTAATAATATATATTTTTGATTTCTAAAAATTATTACACAATTATGATACAAAAATAATTATAAACTTTCAAAAAAAATCAAGATTTTAGACCATGGTAATATTTTCTGAAAGTAATATACAATGACAATGTCTAGGCATTAATGTGTGGTTTCAGATACTTTGAAATTCCTGTTTATTTGATTATCCTGATTTCTTTTAAATTTTTTTGAAATTAAAATATTAGAAAAAAATATACATGAATTTTAAAACTGTAAAAACAAATGTTAGCAAAATTTCTCAGTAGAGGATGAAAACTGCAAATTTAATGTCTAGATTTATCAGATGCAGATCTGTCACTTAAGTAAATGGGTTTGTCAATGCTTTAATTATTTAAATATAATCTTTCTTAATCATAAATCAGGAAAATAAAAATAAATATAAAGTAAATATACAAATATATGATATATTTTTAATGGGTGGTTTAGATGAAAATATTTTAATATGTGAAGTTATCCATTTATAATTACTCAATTAGAAAGAATTCAACTGAGAACAGGAGCTAATGAAAGCCAACTGCTTCCAAGCCAAGATTTAAAGTAAAAACTGACAGGCTGATTGCACTCAAAATGAGTTATGTACCCTTGGGTCTCTTTTTATGTAGTAGATATGTTCCATAGAAAACCCGCATCAAAAAAATTGCTTGAATTTGGGATATGTTCCATAATTTTCAAAAATCACATAAATCCAAAGCAACAAGGTAAAATTACATTAAAATTCGCATTAAAAAAATAAGAAATAAAGTATGACTAATAAAAAATTTCAAATATTTGAAAAAAATTGATACAAGACAATGTTTTTTTTACTTTTTTTTATAAACTATTTAATTTTATTCAAAACAATATGTTTTTATGTGTAATTTATTTTACATTTTTTTATACATATTTTAATCATTATTGCTATTTGGCAATATGCGGGTTTGTTTGTGAATTGATAAAAAATCAGACTCGTCACAAGAAAAAACACAAACAGCAGAATTAGTGCCAACTTCAGTCTCATGCTGTGTTAATGGTTTTCTGGTGAAATGTAAATGGTGATTAAACTTTGAGATGATGATTTTACTAATTGTTTATGAAGCTCGCATTATTCAGACATACAACTATTTAGCTCTTATTGGAATTCAAGAGCTCATTCATAATTCATGTCATTAACAAAAAAAATGATTTTTCCAATTGATTAGAAAGTTGAAGACTTTCTCAAATCATTTTTTCTGTGAAATAAACAGGTTCCACTTCTGTTTCATTATCTTTTTCTAAAACTTCTATGATATCTAAATTTATTGCCATATCTTTTTTCAAGAGGCATTTAAAGTATGTAAAATTTAATGTATGTATATAAAACAGGGATATATGAATTTCTTTATCGCATAAAAGAAAACCACTTAAAAGATATTAAGAAGAAACATGAATCACATAACTTCAAAATCGCACTAAAAAAATCTGCATAAAAAGAGATCTAGGTTTATATATCTATAATGAATGAAATATTTCCATGGATTGTTTTTATAATAAAGAATATAAATGAGAAAATAGTATCCATGTAAATAGAAATAACCTTTAACTTTATTTCTACTCTTTAATATACTTAGTATATACACTATATTTATATGTTTATATTTCCAAAAAAAACATCCAAGAATACCCTCCAGATATTGCTATTCAACTTTATAAAATATACAATTGATCATACATAGTTATAATTAATAATATACTTTATAATATTAAAAAGTAATATATGGAAGATATTCTTAAATATTTTTATATAAATTTAAATGTATATGTATATTGATGGGTATTTATATGTATGTTTATAACATATATGTATATATATTACATAAACATTATTTTTCTGATTTATAGTATCATCTTTCAAAAAGAGTAGGTTTAAATAGTTGAAATGTTGGTTTAATTGTATATTTTAAATTGATTCAGAAATAAAGTCAATATAATATTTTTTTCATGTGTCAAAGTATCGGCCGGGAAGTGAACCTGCGAAGCCGGGACAACTGCTTGTCAGGCTTCTGTGCTGACTACTCACCCACCAACGCTTGACAATAAAGTCAATATTTTACAACAAAATTAAATGAATTTGAATATATATTTATTTAAATATAGTGTTTATGTTAACAAGAAATTATTTGAAAAAACTATTCCTCCAGCATACTTTTTATATATTTATTAATTTATGAACAAAAATAAATAATTTAATTTTAGTTTTAAGAATATTAAATGGAATTATTTATTTGAATTATCAAAATTGAATTATTTCACTTGTCTTTAATTAATTAATTTAATTTTACAAACACATTCTTATTGACAGTGTTTCTAATGCTGTTTTTAAAATACAAAATAAAACAAAAATAATAATGTTGATGTTTTTGAAGAATATGTCTTCATGTATATTAAGTTTCTTTTTTTTTAAAGTTTGAGCAACTATGATCAAGATATAAACTGTATTCATTGTTAGTCTTTGTTTATCATTTCATTAGTATAATTTATTAAGACATCTCACTTTTAAAGCTACACTGTAAATCTTAATGAGCTAAACACCTCTCCCAAATGCTATTTTATTGTTAATTATGAACATTGATTAGGTTAGATTTTGCTAAATAGTGTACATAAATATGTGGATATACTGTATAACTACTTATACTTGTATGCATAAGCAAAACAATTTCATCGTTATGTCACATTAATATAAATATATTAAAATCTTCAAAAATGCACCTGTAAATTGCAATAATCTAAGTACTTGTTTGACAAAATTGTAAATCTCACTAAATAAGGTATTTGTATACATTATATATGTAAATCTATTATTTATAGTCAAGCGTTGGGGACCAAACAGTCAGCATAGCTACCTGCAAAGCAACTGGTCCGGGTTCATTTCTTGGTCAACGCTTTGACATATAAAAAAAATCTATTATTTATTATATATATAAATGAAAGTTTGCTTGTTTATTTACTACTTAATAACTCACAAATATTGCATCAAGCCTGATGAATCTTGCATAATTTTCTTTTTTTTTTTAAAAAAAAAAAATTTACATAGGCTATAGGTTTTTGTTTTAAAAACTTTGGGAATTTGCAATATAAAATTGTATGAAAATCATAATCATTTTCTAATGACTTCATCAAAATGCAAAAAGAAGGCAGCACTTATTAAAAGATTACAGATATTAAGATGTTGAAATTTTTTTTAAACAGATTGAAAATATGTTGTGTCCTGCATATTGAAATCCTAAAGAAATGGAGAGAATTATAGTTTTTGGTAATCTAAATAAAATTTTACTTCTTAAATATATTTTAAATTAATTAAATTTAATTTGCACAACATATTTAATTTCTCACTTGTAGATAAACAAAATATCATGATATCAAAATTTCATAGCCATTTAAAAATTATATAACAGTTATATTTTTTTGCAATATTGCTGTGTGAGCATTCCATCATCAAATTTTCAATGAAATGGACAGCTGAAGAGTTGTGAGGTGAAGTGGTTTAAAGCCTGTCCATTAAAGTATAAAGATTGGCTATCTTAATATAAGCTAAGCTTTGATTGTATATATGTGTGATGATAATCTGGACCAACTGACGAGTGCTGGTTTAGCATCAAATATGCATATTGGTGATTATTTATCTTTTTGACATGTGTGTGATCAAGTATATCTGCAGTATGAGGTAACATGGATCGTTGAGAGTCATGTGGAAGTCTGAGTTCAAATTCCTAAATATTACATATATAAGTGCAGGTACGAAAAACCTGTACTGTAGGAAAAAAATACCTATTTCAAAATATTGCTGTTGATAAATTCATGTTATTATTTCATGTAAATATAATTTAATTATCAACTACGTTATATTCATTCTTTTATATTGTTTAATATTATTCTACTAACAAGAGCAAAAAATACTTGGGGACAGTTTACATTTAATATAAATTGTAATTATAAAACAATAAAGTGAAACAAATTAATTGTATAAAAATTTATTTTCCAATATTAATTATTTAATAAAATATTAAGCCACAGATACTTTACAGTATAGGCCTCATTTGGAATAGCATATATATATATATATATATATATATATATATATATTTTTGTTTATCATATATATATATGATCACTAGATAGAGCTTACCAATAGCTCTAAACAAGCTTTATTTTTATAAGTGCCAAAAGAGAAAGAATTCAAAATCTCTATCGTTAACCGTACCTCCAGACCAAATGGTTTCAAGCTTATGGCTCACCTCAGTGAAGGGGCGGATCTATAGACACTAGATCTAAAATACTAACTCAAAAGTCAATTGGTCTGGAGGTAGGGTTAACAATAGAGATTTTGAATTCTTTCTTTTTTGGCATTTATAAAAATAAAGCTTGTTTAGAGCTATTGGTAAGCTCCATCTAGTGATCATTTAAATGCAAGCTTAAAAGCAAGTTATGAAATTTATAACTTGTTTTATTAATTATATATATATATATTATTTTAGAATAATTGCAGTGCATAACTGCTACCTGAAATAAATATCAATTCACTCCAAATGTTCCGAAATTTTTAGGTACACCCTCTGTGAATATATGCATTAAAGCCTCCACCTTTTAATATTTGAAATGATTTGATATTTATTTCAGGTAACAGTATGCAGTGGAATTATTTTCATATATATCTGTGTTGGGAGTTTCAAAGATTAAAATGTCTAATGTTTTAGTCTGTCTTTCTTTAAGTACATGTTTGATCATTACTTATTTAAATTTCACATACTTTGTTTGAATAAGTCTGTATTTCAATGGTTAATATATTTTAGGATAAAGTTCAAAGAGATACTTTTTTGGACTGGCTGTTTTGAGATGTGGATTTTAATACACTGATTCACAGAGGGCATAGCTGAAATGTTTGATGTGATTTGATATTTATTTTAGAATGTATATTCTTTTTTAGAATGCAAATGTCAACTGAAAGTAATAGAAACTCATAACATGAGTAACTGCATATTAATACTAATTTATATAATTAGTATTGTTGTAGTAAATAAAGTTAATCACCAATTTTTAACTCCTCTGGTTTGAAAAAAACAAAAAACATTAAAAATTTGTGAATTTCACACACGCCTCCCTGTATGAGCAGTTACTTCTTATCTTGCCAACACAGCATGCACTTAGTTGGGAACATGATTAGTTTCTTTTTTAATTGCATTATTGCATTTTTGTATTAATAAATACTGTTGAGGCTTAATATATATAATCTTGGGAATTTGTTTGATGTTTGAGCACCAAAATGACAGAGTTGAGCTGGAATCATTGACTTCTGAAACTCGTCACTCTACTATGGCACTAAATCAAGCAGAATAATTTTTAAATAAATCATGTGGGTGTATATTCACTGTGTATATTAAAAACCATACACTGTTCAATATTATCTATGGTTTCAGACAGTGAAGCATGGGACCATACAACTGTGGATATAGGAAGATTACTGTGATGTTAATAATATCACATGATCACCATCTCATATGTCAGATTAGACTAACCACATCTGATTCTGATAACTGAGCATGGCAGACCAAGCAAAAAAAATTGTTAACTTGCTCTTCTGAGGATTATGGTCTCTTTGTCACTGTTGCTTTAACATTATATCACTTCCTAAATGATAAGACATCTGATTATTTATGTAATATTAAAAATGTGTTGTTTACATTTAATTGATTCTGATAAGAAGCATTTTGTACATAGTTTACTTAATAACTATATACAGTATGTATTACTTTTTAATAGGTTGTTGTAATTACTAATAACCAAAAATTATGTTTCTTTTTTTGGTTTTATCAGTATATTTCATATCTCAATTCTATCATGTTATAACTTCACAGATCTCCCCTTCTATATATGCATTTCATGATTAGGTGAACTAGAGGAATCAAATATCAGAATTTCCATGCCTACATTGATAGATCAATATTTTTCTATTATTTTCTTGCAAAGTAGGCATTGGTCACTATCCACTTTTAACATTTTGTGGAAAAATAATCATTGCACTTTTAGTCAGTGCATCCTCATCTCAATTCCAGCGCCATGCAACCATTCATAGTGCAAAAATTCACCGTCCTCTCCCATCGCGTACATATAGTGAACAACTTTCGCTCTTCAATTGAATTAGAGATATCAAATACTGAATTTCCCTGCCCAAATTGACAGCTGGATTTTTTTTTCATTACACTACTTCCTTGCAAACTAGGAACCCATTTCTACTCATTTTTAACACTTTGTAAAAGAGTGAATATGTTTGTTTTAATATGGCATTAATTTTCAGTGTACAATGAAACGACTGGATTGTTGATTTTATTTTTAAGCTGCTTATTTTAACTATTTTTATAAAACAATCATTAAGCAGTATATTGTGAATAAAAAAAAAACCCTCATTATTTTATTTTCAAATTATGGGTGCGTTTAAAATACTGTAAAACAAATTTAAAAAAACAATTAAAAAAGATATTCTTAATTACATTTTTTTCAGAAAGTATTTTAAAATTTCGCATCAACTCATTTCTGACGCATGAGTAAACCTCTAGCAAATAATTAAACACTTTTTTTTTGTCTCCTTGAGTTATATTCAGTTATGAAATAGTACACAATTTAGCACTGTCCCGTCGCTTCGTTTACAATTATAGTAGGAATGGATTATGAATCATCTGGGAGATAGTAATTGAAGATGCAGTTTCTAAATATTCTTAATTGACCTCTTTGGAAAATCAATACATTGCTTTGTTGTTTATTTTTAAATCTAATCTATTTATCTATGCGATGGCAAAATGTGAAAGTTTTAATCTGAATCCGGGATTTCCTTTCAAGTTTGTTATTTTATTTCAACAAGGAACAATTTCTCTACATTGCATAAAACTTTTAAACAAATAGGAGACCTGGAATATGTAATATTTAATTGATATAATCTTTGAGAAAACAAAACATTTTGAAACTCGACTCTCTTTGTATTGTTATTATGCTTTAATGAAGTCATGCTAAAGCTTCATTAAAATATTGATTTTATTTATAATCAGACATCCTAAAACATGCTAACAGATGTAATAAAAACAAATATTCGATAAGTTGGGAGGGGGAGGATTTTAAAAAAATATTAGAGTAGTAACTAATTCTATTATTAATGATCCCTTTTAAAAATTAAACAATTTGTACCCAATAATTATTACAAGGAAAAAAATTAAGAAATATATATTCATATAAAATTATAGTAAATTATTAAATCATACTACATATCGCATTTCCTTTGTGCAATTTAATATATTGTACAGGCTTAAATCTGCATTTATATATGTAATATGTGCAGGTTCGAACTCAGACTTTCACACGACCTACCACTCTCAGTGCCATCTCATATTGCTGACACACATGATCACACACATGTTGAAAAGATAAATAATCACCAATACACGTATTTCATGCTAAACCAGCAATCATCAATTGGTGTAGATTACTATCCTCACACATATATATAATCAGTACTCAGCTTTATATTAAGATAGCCAATATTTTTATACTTTAATGGACAGGCTTAAAACTATTCCAACTCACAACTCTTTAGCCTTTCATTTCATTGAAATTTAATAATTTTTTTTTTTTTTTAAGTTCAATATTTTACAATTACTTTCAGTCTAAGTCTTTATTGTTTTATTTTAAAAACATATACGCGAATATATTGTCTCATGACCTTTCTTAAACTCACATTTAATTAGATTAGACGATGCTAATTAAACTGTTGATCGCCAAATACCAACCCCAAAAACACACATTTTTTTAAATAAATAACGGGATTTGAACTTAGGATGTTGAATCTATATTCATCCTTCACTCATCCCAAACAACCGATATACATGACCACACACATTTAAAAAATATAAATGACCCGCAATATATGTATTTTGTGCCAAACCAGCACTCATCAGTTGGGTCAGATCATAATCTCCCACACATAAATACAATCAGTGCTTAGATTATATTAAAATTGTATATATGTGTGGGAGTTTATGGTTTGGCCCAACAGATGAATGCTGGTTTGGCATGAAATACATATACTGAGGATCATTTATGTTTTTCACATGTGTGTGGTCATGTGTATCGGTTGTTTAAAATGAATGAGGATAAATATAGACTAAAAATCCTAAGTTCAAAACCCTCTATATATTATAATAAACATTCAGTACATTAAAGGAAAAGGTTAATTACAAGTTTTTCTTCTCATAGAAACTACTACCCATATTTCATCTTACTAAAGATGATAGTAACATTCATCAAAAAGAAAATATAATGTGGTTTGTATGATATTATTTGTAAAATGAAATGCTGGTCTTATTTCAATTTGCAACTAAATTACAATAACATAGTCAAGCATTGGTGGTCAAGAGGTCAGCAACAGCTGCTGTCCTGGGTTAGCAGGTTCACTTCCTGGCTGATGCTATGACACATGAGAAAAAAAATACAATAACATTTGTTTCTTTGCAAATAACACATAAAAAACACATTTTGAAACTCAAAAAGTTATTAATATCTATGATCTGCTTAAGGCAAAACTTAATTAAGAATCTCATATTTATGACTAAAAACTACTTTGTGGTGTCAAAAATAACTCTTAAAGTGTGTGAGTTGTTGTACATATTTCAATTGAATCATTGCATTTATTTAGAACAAATCAATACTATGAAAACACAAAATTTATTATATTTTATTTCAAATCTCATGTGCAATGTATATAATGTATAATAGCTCATATTTTGTTGACAAGCTTATTCTATTGTAAGTATATATTAGTCTTTTTCAACATGTATTTACATATATAGCAGATGTCTTATGTGTATAATATGTATATACAAATTAAGTAGTTAAATTAAGATTATAAACAAAATGTTTAAAATAATATCATTAAGAATAAATTGAGAAGGAACATTTACATATACATTTACAGGATTGCATTTGTGCACAGTTAAATACCAATTCCAGATATTTATTTTTCTAATATATTTCCAATGAAAACATAACAGCACGTAAGTTATCGTGAGACACAGCTTCACTTGTTATTTTAATATTTTAAGACTGTAATGATATCAGAAACTATACAACTGACCCTTATTTGCAGTGAATACCATGACCCATTTGTTTCAGTAGCACAGGTGATGTAGACATGAATCTGCTTCTTTTTCTAACTTATCTTTCTTTTAAAACATTCAGTCACTTTCACAATGTGACTTTTTAATTTTCTTATTAAATGAATAATTTTTTATCTCATTTAATGAAAGTATTTTAAGATATATTTTTTGATTCATCACCAATACTTATGATATGTAAAATTTTCTAGAAAAAAACCTCAAACAACTACAAAAAAGAAATTTTATATACTTGCTTACATAACATGATTAAAAATTCATGTTTGAGATTTGAGGATGTTATATTTAGCAAGAAAAAAACTGTCATATTGATTCATAAAATTTAATAAATTTATGAATTTCAATGATTTTTTTTTAGTACTTGTGAGTTTTTAAGTAAATCAAAATGGCAGCCATTTTTCATAAATATACAGTTTCAAGGGCCACCAAAAATGTTTACAAAAAAAAAAATGTCTGCTAGGAATTGCTGTATTTAATAATTACATTTTATTTTTTAATACTGTTATTATTTAAAAAAGGAAATCATTTTGGAAAAATTAATTGCAATATTTACAGTTTATTTATTTATAGATTAACTTATTATCAGAAAAATGGGAAAAAATATAAATACAATATTTACACTTTTTTATGCAATAGCATGCAAACATATCACGATCATTAATGCACACCTTTTGGGAGGGCAGAATTCTGAATCTTTGGAAATAGTCCACTGCATTATGTTCCGTGATAGGAAGGTCCTAAATTTTTATCATTATGATAATTTACCAAAAAACTGCTGTCAAAAAGAAACACTTTTGAAATGACAAAATATGACAATGTTAAGAACATCTTTTCACTTCTCACAATATAATACAAATAAAAAAAATTGAAATAACGGTTCTTTATGAAATGTATTGGAATTTGTACCTTTTTTAAAATTTAACAATCAATTTATTAATTTTGTTTTAATTTAACAACTAACACATCTTTGGTAGGTTATAGGCCCCAAAACTGTACATTTATCAAAAATATGGGTGCCATCTTGGTTTATTTGAAAACTCACAATTAATGATTTTTTAAATTTCTTTCTTTTTTTTGTTCATTTGATTTTTTGGGAGTTAGTATATAAGTGAAGTTGTGTAGTTTATTACAGCATAGTTCATGACTTTCTATCTAATATCAGTTCATATTTCACTTCAAAGAAAAAATATATTTTCTTGACTCTTGAAATTTTACTTCAACCTTGCCCTAAATGATTTGGTGCTGTGATAGAAGGCTAGAGTCTAGAACTTAAAATTTATAGTCCATGACCACAGAGATCTGCCATTTCTAGCACTTAAACTTTTTATAAACTCCTGAGCAATAAACTATTCGATTGTTTATTATTTCAATCTTTAATCTGTTTTTGAAACTTAACCTCAATACATTGCTTTCACCGTATCCATATTAAATAATTAATCACTTTTCCTTAATATAGACACACTAAACTGACATTATACATGTTCAGTTCTCTATTCAGATAGTAAGGTAATACAACCAACAGATAATCTCCTGCTCATCAATAATAGTCTATTATTTTTAGTACCATCCCTGCATAATTTGGTATTTCCACATATATCTGGAAACTTAACAAATATTAAATGTTAATCATATTTAATTTAATATATGTTGTTTATCCATACTTTCATTTTATACAATCAAAATAACAATAAATAAAAGTTTACTGATTAGTATTACATTTTTTAACATTATTACTATTTATTTATGAAAATATAATGTTGAGCACTTCATGTCAGCTAATTTAGAGATATATATTCCTCATTTCATTTTTTTTTACATAATAAAACTGATAAAAAATCAAAATAGAAATATGGTATTTACATCAACATTTATAAGCATTTTAAATGTATTGTTTTTTAAATTTTATTTTTAAATTTATATTAATTTATTTTCTATACTGTGTTAATTTTTTTTTATGTGTATGTCTTCAGTATTTGATAAAAATGATTACTTATGTAAATCATAACTATATGGATAGACACTGTAATAATATAATAAACTAATTTTTGTAATTATATTTTGTAAAGTTATTATATATAAAAAATAGTTTATTTTTATAATAGTTAACTCTAATGTTGAGTTCTTTTTTAAACATTTATACTGTATATGTTTTTGACACATAAGATTTATTTTTAAATAAATTTTGCAAATCTAAACTGAATGTCTCAACTATTGTTATCTTATTACAAAGCTTCATTCATTAATGTTTCTAACTACAGAAATATCAATTTCATAATTTATTTATTAAATATGATATCACAATCATAAAGCTATATACTTTTCACATCATATTCAAAGCTCAAAGAATAAAATTCAAAAATATTAACACCTTTTGTTAATTTATTATGTTCTCTAGTGGAAATTATAACTAATATGTATATATATATACTCATACACACATATATAAGATATTAAAGGGCTATTAAAAGCTATCACTCATAATATTATAAGATCAATAAAACATCACATGATCATCATTTCCTATGCCTCAGATCCAAGTTTCATCATTGATGAAACCACAAACTAGAAACATGTCTGGGAATAGTGGATTAACAGCCACTAGATAAGGATTTTATGCTCAAACCTTCATCCATTGATTTTTAAAGCTTGCACTGGATAGCATTACTGTATGGAGAGTTTGCTATTGTTTTAATATTATAAGATGTGGTCTTAATTGATTGCACATGTAAGTGCATATATAATATTAGATTAAACCACTAAACATCACATGATCACCATCTCTTATACTAGCACATAATTATTGTTATCCTAAGATCTAGGTGCAGTGCTCTCATATCCAAGGCTCCTCACTGATGAAGGCCACAAGCCAGAAACTAGTCTGGGGATATTGGATGAGTAGGCACTAGATAGGGATTTTATGCACAAGCCTTCTGGTATCCATTGATTAGGCACTACTGTATGGAGAGAGTTTTGCCTTGTTAAATAATATTAGATTATTTTAGATATCTGTTCGCCCATCCTCTTCCTAGACTGTGTTGGATCTATGCATAATAAAATTGTTTAACATATCTTATTGAAATTTTTACACATTAGTTGTAAAAATCAAAGGGTAAATGAAAAGTTGTTGGACCAAATGCTCTTCATCATGCTGAACACCTATTGCTTTTGATTCTAAGATACACCAATTTCATGTATTAATGTTCAATATTGAATATATAAATAATTTAAAAAGTGTAGTAAATTTAAGAATTTAATCACTATATTACTAATGTTATATATAAATTTTAAGACTTTATTGACCAGTTTTTCTATAAAACATGCATTAATTAAAAATCACTTGATATTTACCAAGGAAATTATTATTATTGATTACTTCAATATTTAAAAAAATTAAAGTTGATATCCAAACTAATTTTTGTGTTTTGTTTAAATTAGTCTTTATATTTTCAAAATTATAAGGGTATTAGAAATCTGAATAAGCCTGCTTGGCAGTTGAAACTATAAGAGGCAATAATGATAACAATGGTTTTGAAAATGAGGGTAGCTTGGCCTGTTGAGAAGATTTTTTTTTGCATGTTGTATTGGTGATAATAAAGGGAGATATGGTTCGATTTTATCTTTTAGAACCTTTTCCAGGATTTTTATACCAAGGTGTCCCATGATGATTGGTCACAGATTAGATAGATTGGATATTGATGTTTGGTTTTTGTTGAATGGAACTAAAGATATTGGATATAGATCCTTTTATGCTATACAATCTTTGCGATGAATGATTTGCTAAATCACATAGAGATGTGGTGGTAAACTGACTGAGATGTGAAAATACAAATTTAGAGATTCCATGTGGCTCTGGATGACAAGAGTTTGATATAGTTTCATCAAGAAATCCATAGCATGTAATGGTTTATCTAACTCTGGTTGGCCAAAAAAATCTTCAGGTGGTGTGAAGCCACAATCTGACCGCAGCTTTTATTCGAAATATTTGTATATTGATTCTATCAGATTATGTTCAGCTTTGGTTACACCCTTGATTTCAAGTGTTTGTGGAACTCTGACAATGGAAGGATATCTCAGGGGCCCATCTAATACATCCTCATGTCCAGGTGTGTTGCTTTGTTAGATAGATTTTTTTCTTGGGGGGGGGCAAGTTATTCTTTTAGAGTATTGCAGGTGTCATTATATTACTTGTGTAAGTCTTTTTATATATGCATAGATATCTGGTGCAGATTTACATATGCTAATTCTTTTATATAACTCATCAGCCAAAGTTAGGAGTCTTGATAGTGGTGAGGTGATTCTGATAATATGATCTATATTGAATGACAGAATGTTAATAAAGGAAATGTACCATTGAACAAGATCATGTTGTATTGTGCTAAGCTTAAATAACATAATGTATGTTTTAAAGTACAAAAATTCAGAAGCGTCTGCAGGAAGAATTATTCTTATTGTTTTATGAAGTTGAATTGTTGATGTTTGCATTGTACTTAGATTGAGTTTGAACATTTGACTAGAGTGATCAGAGAAGGGTGAGGAATTAAGAGTCAACTTAATTAAGTGATGAAGCATGAGTGAATATAAGCACAGGTCAATAGGTGAAGTGTGATAATGGTTGTAGAATGAGGTGGAAATGGGCAGTAAAAAAACCTTCAGCACTCATTAGAGATATTGCAAGTTGATATAGCCACTTTGAAACAAACGTGTGATAACTCATGTTAACATCACCCATAAAAGAACTGGGTAAGAGGTTGATGATATTAGTGAGTTGATGGTAAGCAATAGTCTTGAGATGGTGACTGGTCCAGGAGGTATGTAAACAAAAATTATGTTGAGTGCAACAGTACGGTGGTGAAAAGTGATTATAAGTAGGTTTGAATCAATATATATGATTTTAAGGGATGAAAATTCACAGGTTTTGTTATGACCAGGTCAGTATTTCCTGAAGATGATGATGAATCTCTTGAACAGGTGCAAAACTCTTGAATACTTAAATAGCTTGTAATGTCAATCTGAAAAACCCAATATATTTTTGTTTTCAGCAGACCTAAGATGTATTGCTGTGCAAATTGAATCCATTTACTTAGCTGGAGATGGTGATTATTATTATTACTACTACTACCACCACTACTATTGCTTATTAGCTTAAGAATTTAATTAAATATCTTAATAACTTAATTGACTCATATATTCCCATAACTTAGTTAACTCATATATTCCCATTAAATGTATATCTCATCATAATTTTCCATATTGGTTCTCTTCATTCTTAAGATAAAAAAAGTATCACCATAAACATTATAAGAAAAGCAATAATTTTCTATATTATAATAATTTTATCAATCATAGAAAGTTGGCAATGGTTTTATATAGAAAAAAGTATTTTAATAATATAAAGCAGTGGTCTTCAACCCTTGGTCCGCGGACTGGTGCCGGGCCGCTGAAGTTTTTTACTGGTCCGCGGTGACTGGCAAGAAAGTTAGTAATAACTGAATAATAAGAATTTAAACTTTTAATTAATATAAACAATTTTTTTTTCATCTCATTTTTACCCAATTAAAAAAAAAAGAAACAGAACGAAAGCAAAATCTAATCAATCATACATAAATTAATTTGTTTTTCTAGTTATCACAGATGTTTATGGGGGGAGGGGATAAAATTAAATTTTTTATTACTTTTCTAAAAAAATTCAAAATTAAAAAAAAAAAAAAGTTTTTATTATTATAGAAACTCCATATATATATATATATATATAACCTCATCTAAGGCTAAACAGTTTACATCTTTAAGAAAAATTATCTATAGATTTCTGCCGGTCTGTGAAATCTTATCCTTATTTTTGCTGGTCCGCGAAACCTTATCCTTATTTTTACCGGTCTCAGGTGTGAAAAGGTTGAAGACCACTGATATAAAGAACATGGGGTATAATTTCTCTATAAATCCTAGACAATTCTAGACTTTTATTAAAGATTCAGGAATTCGTATAAACAAAGGTGGAAGTGCTTATAAGTCTTCATTTTCTGATGATGATTTTTCCACATTCTTTGCTCACCAATATAAGAATGTTGATAATGAATTAAAGCCTTTTGTATTTTCTAAGAAATCATATCATAAAATATCAATTGAAGGTTTTAATAGTAAAGACATAATAGCATCAATAAGAAAATTTAAATTCCACACTAGTTTGAGACCAGATAATATACCTCCTTTTATTTATAAGAGTTGTGCTAAGTTTATTTCTAACCCTTTACATTATATTCTAAATTGTTCTAAATACAATTGCAATTTACGTGAGGTTCTCAAATATATTAAAGTTATTCTAATTCATAAATATGGTTCTAAGTATTGTATAAATAACTTTAGACTTATTTTAGTCTTGCATACTGTGGTTAAAATTTTGGAAAGATGTATAAATAATGAAATCATAAATAATGTCAATTATTATTTAACTTCTGCTCAACATGGTTTTTTGACAAATAGGTCTATTGAAACTTATCTAATCACTATATTTGATTATATTGCTCATGCTGCAGCGATTAGATGTAATTTATTTTGATCTATCTAAGGCTTTTGACAGAATCAATCATGATATTCTTCTTCAAAACCTCTGTAGAGCTTATTAAATGGTTCAGTTCATTTATTAAAAGAAGAAGACTTTTATTAAATATAATAATCAAACTTCCAATTTATATAATTGTAATTTAGGTCTACCTCAAGGTAGCATTCTGGATCCTTTATTATTCAATATATAACTATCAAACATCACATTCATATATATATATATATATATATATATATATATATATATATATATATATATATATATATATATATATATATATATATGGATGATTTTAAAGATTATCTTAAATTCTCATATTTATTACACTATGCAGATGACTGCAAATTTTTCAAACAAATACTTACATTAAATGATCAAATTTCTCTACAAAATGATAATAATAATTTTTATTGCTTGGTGTCATGAAAATAAAATGGGACTAATATGGACAAATGTTCAGTAGTCTCATATTGTAATAAGTCTGAATATCTAGATCTTTCATATTATATTGAAACACATAAATTAAATGAAAGTCTTTGCAAAAGGATCTTGATATTTGATTTAAAAACAAGGGTCATTTCATGCATATATTGAATCCATAATTAACAGCACTTTTAAACTTATGGGAATGATTATCAGATATGGAAGATTGTTTAATAATCAATTAAAAATATAAATTGTTCAGAGCTCTTGTCCTTCATATGATTGAATATGAATTGATTGTCTGGAATTTACCCATAAAAAGAAATATTGCTAAACTTCAATAATTGGGAGAGAAATTTTACAGAAAGATCACTTTAGAAGAGCAGAATATTATCTTTCTATTCAAGGAGAAAGATGAGAGACAGATAAGAGACCTGAAGTTTTTATATAAAATTGCAAATAAAAGGGTCATTTGTCAAAATTAGATAAATGGTTCATTAAATGTGGTAGAATACAAAACTAGGATTTGGGGTCTTTTTTACTTTAAAACCTGTTACTCGGATACTCTTAAATTTTTTTCATTGTTTTGGTTATTGGACCCTTATAGTAAATAAATAAATAAATAAATAAATAAATAAATAATAATAATAATAATAATAATAATAATAATAATAATAATAATAATAATAATAATAATAATAATAATAATAATATAAATAAGCATTTATATTAATAAGCTGCAATAATAGTAATTTCATTAATATCGGCCTTCAAACCAATTGTAATAATTGATAATAAGGCATTCATTAATTAATAATACATAAAACATTTACACAATTAGTTTAATAAGGCTAATGAATGAATAATAATAATAATAAATGATGGAGAAGGCTCTCCTCTCAGTTCACTATTATTTATTCTATATATTAACCCTTTAATAGAAAAAATCCCAAAAATATTTACTGGCATTCAAGTACCTGGCACTACACAATATATAGCTTGCTTGGCTTATATGGACGACATCACAGTCTTTCTCAATTCAAAAAAACAATTACCACAATTACAAAAAATTCTTAAAGAATATACACAACAATACAAATTGAAGGTTAATCCAGAAAAGTCTACTGCTTGGTCCATGTTTACTGGAAAACCATGCACGTCCATTTACAAAGCAAAACCAACCCATTTTTTAGGATTCCCATTTCATCTGGGAATAACCAGAATGAGGTGTTCAATACAAAATAGATTAAAAGAAAAGCACAATGCATTGTTACCTCCCCATCAAAAACATATCTCTCCATATATTCTAAAGTCCAGCTAATAAACCAACTTATAATGACAAAAATAACATATTATTTACCAATAATAAAATTCTCAAAAGGTTTCAAAGCAAGGATTAAAACCATCTGCAACCAACTTCTATGGTCAAGAAAAGTGGTTGCAATATCAACAAAAAGACTAAATCAACCCCTTATTAAAAATGGTTTGGGTTTGCACAACATTGACATTTTTTATGCACAAAAATTAAGTAATCTAGTAATTTCCATTACAAACCAATTTCCAAAACTTAAATGCTTAATTCAAATTACTCCAATGGACAAACCACCCCCAACAGGTCTATATATATCATCAATCATCCATCAATATAAAACAACTTTTAACAGAACAGAGCAATATACACACAAATATTCATATTGGAACATTCACGAACAAATTCAACAGGAAAGAGACTTAAATAACAATAACACAATACTCGGAATAAACAGAAAACTACTACATGAATACAAAAAGTAGTCACTAGAACCCAAATTTTTTGATTTCATTCTAAAAATAAATCTTATTGCAATGCCAACATCATACTTCTTGCACCATAAAAGGATGTATATTTCAATAGACCCTTTTTGTGGACTATGCCACAAGGCTGAAGAGACTCTACAACACCTATTGTATCAATGTACTGCATTACACAATGTAAGAACAATGATGAGTGCAATATACCATCAGCAAAACATGACCATTGATCAAATAATTAAGGGTTTTAAAGGCAGATCAACACCCAACATTAGGGCAGCAACCTTTGTATTATATGCCTTTTGGTGTACCAGGTGTACCTATCTAATGGGCAACAACCCCAGAAGGCATCCGTCCACCTTCTACAACAAATTAAATCAGATACATAATAGAGACAAAATAATAGCAAATCCCCATATTTATGCAGCTACATGGTCTCTTATCAAACAACAATCAATGCTATAAGCACCAAAAAATTCAAGAACACTGAAAATTCAATAACATTAAAACACCGAAATAAAAAAGACAATTTTTTCCTCTCTCTACAATTAATAATTTTTTATATAAGAATTAGATAACTTTTTATTGAAAACATAAACTGAAGACTATAAAAATGCTTGTATACAAAACCAATGGTAAAAACACTGTTAAAAATCAATGTAAAATCAATGTAAAAAACTATGTATTTATTTGATTAATAAACTTCCTTTTTTTTTTTGAAACATAATAATAATAATAATAATAATAATAACAACAACAATAGCAATAATAATAATAATAATAATAATAATAACAACAACAATAGCAATAATAATAATAATAATAATAATAATAATAATAATAATAATAATAATAATAATAATAATAATAATAATAATAATAATAATAATAATAATAATAATAATAATAATAATAACAACAACAATAACAATAATAATAATAATAATAATAATAATAATAATAATAATAATAATAATAATAATAATAATAATAATTTAAATAATAAAAAATATAATATAATTTTTGTTAAAAAATATAACAATTAACTTATTATAATTATAAGAATTTTATACTGACTTGTAAATCGAAAGATTTCACATATGTTAGTTTGTATAGAAATTGTGGACATAATCAGTGAAGTAGTTAATAGCTTCATGCTCTCAAATCAAAATGCTTTAGATTCACCTATACATTTAGAAATTAGGTCGAAGATAAAAGTGGCCACTCTTGTCTTTTAAAGTCATTAATCTTGTGTTTAGATTTGTAGAGGTTCCTACTAGCACATTTTAGGCACATAGTCTTAATATATATTATTTATGTAATGAGAATGCACTTTACAGATTACTAATTAACTTATTATAGTGATGACATATGACATCTTTGTTCCTCCCCCAGTCCTCATATTTGTAACCTGCATTATTTATATATATATATATATATTTCTTTTTATAATCTTATTTAATTAATTATATATATATATATATATATATATCTTTTTATAATCTTATTTAATTAATTTATGTGCAATCTATAATTGGCCTATAGTGCTGTGGAATTGTATATTAAATAAATAAATTGAATTATCATCATCATTCATTATTATTATATTTCAAAGACAACATTATTTAGTAAACAAAGGTTACATTGGTAATTTTATATAATACAGGTGTAATTTAATTATTAATATAGTTATCTATTGAATATATATAAAAACAATTAAAATTCAAAAGTTCAATGAACTGGCAATTTGTTATAGATGACAAAATAAGTAAAACTTGGCCATTGTCAAATGGATATATATATATAATATAAATTTCATTAGCTGTAGTTTAAGAAACACCAATAGTAGCAAATCTTCTATGGGTTTAGTAAAACTTTTTGACTGTTTTAATAAGCGTATTGTGATTATAACCCAGCCCTATTATATCATTGATATATACATCTGGTTGTTTATTTATCTGCCTCATTTACATAGACTTTTGTTTATATATAAGAAACATTGAAAGCCAGCCAGTTTTGTGTTCTATTGGAATTTTAGACATCATTTAAATGGCTCCCATTATGTGTAAAGCTTTAATTTTCATTTTAATGTCAAGGCCACTAAAATTATTTTTAGATATACATGTCAAAAAAAACTATCCCATGGTTGATGTCTTCTACTTCAATAGTTCACTCCAGCAATGATGTATTTTTGAGCTCCAGCTGTATGTAATTGATTTGATCCTCTACCACACATATAAACACATTGTCTACATATCGCAAGTAGATATTGTTAATCAAAAGGGTTAAATATTTAGGCAATATCTTATTTTCAAATTTAGACATAATAATGTTACAAGTAATACCACTTAATGGTAATCCCATTGGCTGACCAAT
The DNA here is from genome assembly GCA_028023455.1 of Epiperipatus broadwayi. NCBI lineage: Eukaryota > Metazoa > Onychophora > Udeonychophora > Euonychophora > Peripatidae > Epiperipatus > Epiperipatus broadwayi. The sequence continues at coordinate 4,158,971 of JAQFVV010012479.1, read as the reverse complement.
TTCCATTTTGTAAAATTCATCTTTGGTTTACTGCTGCACTTTCCCAATAAATCCATTTTAAGACTTCTATTATAAACTCTTTTTTGTATGGATTGTAGTTGATGTGTTGCAAGGTATATTGAATAATGTTAATGGATAGATCATAAAGAACTGATTCATACAGTTCTTTTATATCTAATGAGATTAGTTTATGGTTCTTAAATTTTTACTTTTTAAATTTTATCCACACACTCAAAAGATGATTTGATTGTGTATGCATCAAATTCAATATCTTCCTTTCAGTTTTTTTCTTTGTTGCTTTAAAGTAACATACCTCACTAAAGTCTATCATGAGTCTGAGAGGTTGGCCTTTCTTGTGCAGCTTGATGTTCACAAAATGCATGATGACCGATGACAAGTTTATCCTTAAAATATTTCATACAATATGTGTTATTTTTTTAAAATTGCAACATCATAATTTGTATTATTCATTTTTGAATATAATCATTGTAGTCTAACAACTGTGGGCCTATTTCCCTTGTCTTCTTTAAGACATACTGTGCTATTGTTTTTGAAAAATAGCTTCGTTTTATTAACTTTCTGAGACCATTCTCCATTGTCTTCATCGAATCAATTATATGAAGCAATCTTGCTGCTCTCTCTAAAATATTATCTTTGTCCTCTGAGTTTTCAAATTTTGCTTTTACATTGATGACAATTTCCATTTGCAGCCACATCCAGATTTCACCAATGAATCTCAAAACAAGATTTAATATGTTGCCTATTGTCTCAGAGGATGTAATTGCTGCTAAATTAGCCAATGTCCAGCTGTATTATGTTCAAGCATAATATTTTGTTTTTTTCACAAGAAAATGCAATTTGTCATACATTTTCTCCATTCAATGTTAAAACAGTTTGCTCAGAAAAAGACAATAAGAAAAAAAAGTACAAAAAGGCTTGGACAATTGCAAAAGGTCCACATTCCATCAGTAAAAAGGATTCGTGTGTTCCATTATCTGGAAAATGGAATATCTAATTATGTTATTCGCATATTGTACCTTATTTAAATATTATATAAGTGCACCTGTACTGCATAATTTTATTCAGCACTATGGTTTTGGCAGTGTTTTGCAAAAGCTAACTCAGTACTATTAATTAGTTTATAGTTGTTAATTGGTTATTTTTTCAACCAAACTCGAAGTCAACGAGGGTTTAAGAATTACACAAAAGTAGGTATCCTTAGACAGGCAGAAAATCAAGAGGAGACACTGAGTTGTAACTGGAGTTAGGTAGTAATAATAATAATAATAACAATAATAATAATAATAATAATAATAATAATAATGATGATGATGATGATGATGATGATGATGATTAGTATTATCACTATCATCATGATTATTATTAATTCATCTTTTTTTTGGAATTGGAATGTCTATACTAATTTGAGAGAGGCTGTTGCTAATACAAGGTCCCTTTAATAACTTTGCATTAATTTGCATTTATTTGCATATTATATTTGTATAGTTCTCCATACTTTAGTAGCTATGATTATGGAAGCATAAAGCCTTTAGAAAGCGCTCAGCTCATTAAATTGCAGAGTATTATTTGCTTTTACAAACTTCATTATCTGTGCGCAAAGCAGGCATATATGTTATAGATTATATGCTAATGAAGTAAATCTTTAATTAAAAGCTATTTTAATAAAAAATGTATATAAAAATAAAAAATGTATTTCCATGATTATATCAAATTTTATCCAAAAAAATTTAATAAAGCTTATTTGAAAATTGTTACATTACGGCAACTATGAGTAACTCTTTCTTATTACTAGTAATAGTTTTAATCTAGTGAATAACTACAACTATATTTATGAACAATGAGCTAAATTGAGAGAGCTATGGAAAGTCGTGTATGTGATTACTGAATATTATGAATAGCATTACATTCACTGAGTGCAAGATGAAAGGGTTGAATTTTAAATTTTATTTTAACAATATTTTCCATTCAACCACTGTTTCTTTTCCTCACACAAACATTGTATGAATAACTAACGATATTTATATTTTGTATCATTTTTTAATGTTCTTTCTAGTGAATTTTGGTCTGAATAGTAGAATAGCTGACTTAAGAGCTAAAAGTTTCTAATTGATTATCAGCTAAAATGAAGTAAAAAAAAAAGAAGAAATAATCTGCGTGTAATCAAGTGAATGATATTAGTGTTTTTACCCTATCATTTAGATCCTTAAGCCTTAAATGATTCTCTAAGAAACTAATTATTATTATTATTATTATTATTATTATTTGAAGTTGACAAATGAAATAACTTTGTCAGATTAGAAAATCAACATATTACATGAAATAAATAAGAACATTTGTGAAATGTTGTGTAATTAATTTGCAAACCACAGATTATAAAAAGGATTTCAGAAATTTTGGCAAACACATATAGTTGTGTCTTTATATAATGCTTTAAACAAAAATCATAAAAACATTAGATTAGCTAGATTATATTTGCATTTTAAAAAGAAAAATATAATGTTCTTGTCACATCTGAGCAAAAATCATAAAATAAAAATAATTACATACATTTAAAATTATGCAATATGTACAAATAGTTAATATGCCAACAATTTCCACATTATCTCACTTATAAAATATGATATATATATATATATATATATTAGACAGGACTTGAACTCAGACTTTCAAGCTCCTACAACTATCCACTTTATCTTATATAATCAATGCACATGATTTCATACATGAGAACAAGATAAGTATTTCATGCTAAACCAGCACTCATCAGTTGGTCAAGATCACCATCTCCCTCACTTCTATACAATCAGTGCTCAGTTTATATTAAGATAGCATACTTTAATGAACAAATTTCAATCTTCTCCATTCTCAAACTGTTCAGCAAAGCCCTTGTTCATGCCAATATTATTCTCATACTCATGTTGAATTTAAGTAACTCTGACCCATCTCATACAGGATCTTAATAAGTTCAAATACATAGAAGCGGGATGAACAGACTACAGGCTGAATATGTAATATTTAAATACATGTAAACTGTCTATACTAAATCTAATTTAATTAGACAGGACTTGAATTCAGACTTTTACACTTCCTACAAACCACTTCATCTTATTCAACCTCCTTTCCAATGATATGGATGGCTGAAGAGTTCAATGGTGGAGAAGATTGAAGCTTGTCTATTAAACTTTGAAGAATTGCTATCTTAATATAAACTGAGCACTGATTCTATATATATGTGGTAGATTGTGATCTGGACCAACTGATGAGTGCTGGTTCAGCATGAAATACATATATTGGAGATCATTTATCTTTTTCACATGTACATAGTCATGTATATTGGTTGTTTAAGATGGAGTGGGTAACTGTAGGGAGCTTGAAAGTCTGATTTTAAGTTCTGTTTATTACATTAAATTTAATATAGACAATATATATATATATATATATATATATATATATATATATCTATATATATATACACATATATATTTACACACACACAAGGGGAGTAAATCACTTCCCCTCAGGCTATGACTTAAAAGCACTCTTAATGTTGAACAAAAGATCAAGAATAGAATAATATCTATTCTTGTAGCTCTGTTTTTTATAAACATATCCTTGCAACATATTTGGTAATTAAGAGTGAAATTAATATAGAAGCCAGATGGAATATGGCACTTAATATTTATTAAACTATTAATCAATTATACAAGGCTGGAGATAGACTCTCCCTTTAACATGTTTATTATAATAATTAAATAAGATTTGATATTTAAACATTAAACATAATTCAAAAATAGGTGGATTTATAGTATTATTGATCCTTTGATTACATATATATATATATTGAACTATATTTAATTTTTTATATATCAAATATCATATTGTCACTCTTATAAACTTTATTTAGCAAATTATATATATTACAAAAAGATACTGACAGTGTCTTGATACATTTTATAGTCTTTCTCAAAAGAAATAATTTTTTGAAATATATATATATATAATTAAAATTATTCCAACTTCAACAATGAATGAGGCTAGCCAAAGAAAATAAACTATAACTCAATCATTAGTTTTACTGCTTAAAAGCAGACTTCTGAAATACAAAGAACTAAAAACTTACTAACAAATATGTTACCCACAATTCCCAATTCCATTGAACACACCATTAATATTAAAAGAACTCTTAAACAAGTTAACTGCTTCAGAATCATATTTTTTTGAATAATAAAAATTCATTAATTCTTCTCTTTATTTCATTTCTTTCAAAGAAGACAACCATAGCCATATCAAAATTAATAGTGTGACCCATATCTTTTTATGTATATATAAAGCAGAACTAATATGCACTTTTATTTAAACTCAAACTACTCTAGCCTAAATATACTTTCTTGCAAAAACAGGGCTTTTAATGTATATATATATAAAACAAAAATATATAATTTATTTTGGTAATTGAATATAGTTTTTTTGATAATGTAAAAAGTTCTTTTTTAAAAAAATTAAAATAAATGTAATGTTTTTAATATTTAATTTTAGCTATGAATAAAATTAATTTCAATGATAATTATGTTAAAAGGTAGTTTTATTTTACCACAAACTTTGGTCAAACTAAAAGTCATACGACTACTCTTTCTTATTGCATTGCCAAATGTATACCATATAATACTAAATTGTTCAAGCACTTTACTACTGTTACATAATGTTTTATTTACCACCCTTTCTTACAGTTTACAGTGCTTGGACAATTTAGTATTATATGGTAAGTCATATGCGAATAAATTAAAGATTGCAATATTAGTCCCAATTTAATTGTTTTTTGTTTGGAAATAGTTAATTAATGATACATATTCAGGAAACATGATTCCTAACTTTAGGATTTTTTATTAGCATAATTAAAAATACAAAAAAATCAAGTCAGGTGTCACATGACCTAATTTAACAAGCTTGTTAAGAGCTTATTTTGCAAGCTCTACATATAGCATAATTAAATATGCCGTAAGTATTTAGTGCAATGGTGAGATTGATAAACTCTACAGCTAAAAATCTGTGGATTGAGAGTAAATTTGTCACTTCTGCTAGTCTTGAATATTGCATCAGAGACACCATTAGATAATTTAGAGTTAAATAAAATTTTAACCAAAATTAATATAATTACCATTAGATAAATCGATAGCTAGCAAAATTAATACAATTTGTACTACAAGATAGTAAATTGAGTTGTATTCTAATCATAATCACATAGGAACTTAAATAATCATAGATAATAAGGTATCAGCATTTTCTATACTAAAGAAAATAATTGCCAGAAATATGTTGTAAGAGCATTGGTGGTCGAGAGGTCAGCGCGACTGCCTTGCACGCAGGCAGTTGCCCAGGTTGCGGATTCGCGTCTCGGCCGATGCTATGACACTTAAAAAAAATGTTGTAAGAGTCTGATTTTACTGTATATAATGCCTATTGGGTAACTAAAGGAGAGATAGCGATTATTTATTGTTTAATTTTTAAAAGTTATTTGTTCTACTTTATAATTTATATATATATTTCATAAATAAATCTTTTATAAATATTTACAAGATACTTTAATAAATTGTACTTCATTAGTTTAAACCGACCTCCATACTTTTATAACTTACTGAAATAATATAGATATTTTTTTAAACAATATTTTCAACATACATTTGTTAATTCTTTATTCTTTAGCATCAAAGAAAAGATACTGGGTTGTCATATTAATAACAAATTTTTAATCTTCTCATCACTAAGTTGAAGAAATCTGTCAAGGGAATAGAAAAATCCATCTGTTGTTTATTATGTTTCTCTGTGATCTTATTCAGATTATGAAAAAAAAGACCAAGAAATAAAAGATGCTTTGTAAAAACACTTGCAAATAAGGAATACTTAAAAAGAGCTGATAATTGATAATATCAAAAATAATGTTTGTTAAATATGAAATTAAATTTACATACTAAAGTACAGATGAATAAATAAACAAATTACAGCTAAATAAAAAAAGTGATAATAGTGGACCATTATAAAAGCTATGTTGTACAGACAGATATACTTTTCAAGCTATATAGATTTTCTACAGAGGTTGATGTGATGTTTATGTTTATGTGATGTGATGCACTGTGACTTCTCCTTAAACGGAGTCAGGAATCTCTCAGCAGCTATGCCCAGAGAAACCTGTTAGCTACTTTATTTTCCTTTTCCATTGTCCACCCTAAGTTTTTCCATAATCTGCTCCATCCCATTTCCACAACATAATGTTTGTCAACTCCATGATCTTCATATTTAAATCCCCCTTATCTTTTTCCTAACCTAGCATAAAAAACCAATAACTCACTTTCTGTATAATTACTTTGTTCATATTTAATCTTCCATAACTTCCATTATTTGTACCCTTTCTGCTTCCAAGCATTTACATCGAAGTAACAGATGACTAATATTTTCTATGCCTTTCTTACAACTTGCAGACTAAATCACCCAAATTTTTCCATTTACATGCGTACTCCCTTGTTGCTAAAGATCCCGTTTGAGCCTTAAACAATAAACTACTTTCCTTACTATTATCATAAATTAACTCACACCCAATGTTCCATTTACTTCTATATATATTTAAACTCTCCATGTAGTAGCGCCATTCAGTGCAAGCTAGAGCAATCAATGTATGCAGGAAGGTTTGTGCATAAAATGCTTATCTAGTATCTACTCATATCCCCAGACTAGTTTTTAGCTTGTGGCTTTCATCAGTCAGGAACCTTGGATGATCTGAGAGCACTGCATCTAGATTTAAGGATCTAATGCAACCAGCCAAAAATAGGGATTTTATGCACAAACCTTCCTGCATCCATTGATTACTCTGGTTTGCACTGAATAATACTATTGTATGGAGAGTTTTGCGTCTGTGAAAATAGTTTGTGTAAGCATAAAGAATAGCAATCACGTGATGTTTAGGGGTTTATAGACTTTCTATTTTATGATTGCAAATTAGAGTTATCGATGTTAAGCCCAATCTACAGTGAGTGCTTTGATAATATTTGATTAATAAGAATGATCAATGGAAAGTGAAAAAACTAATATTTGAAATAGACAATTATTATTTATTTTAGCATTCAAGATTCCTAATAATACATTGGCTCTTTGATAAGAAAATAAAAGAAATGCTTTTGTGTACATAAACGTCATAGAGAGCTCTGTGTGATTTAAAACAGAGGTTGAGTGTCAGACTCAGAAGTGTAGAGTCCTAAAATTGAATCCAGTGTTGGTTTTTCTGGCACTCAAATCTATCAAGCAATCAAGCCATTTAAATGTAATGCATTGAAATTATAAAATTCATTTTCTTTAGCTTGCACATATAGTGGTATGGGCATTCACATTTAGAAGTTTAGATACATAAAGAATCATGCCATTTTATTGTATCAATGACAATTTATCTAAAAAGGGCATTAGTTGCAAGTTTATTAAAACAATCCTTAGGGAATCTAAAGAGGGTGTTAGTTGCAAGTTTATTAAAACAATCCTTAGGGAATCTAAAGAGGGCATTAGTTGCAAGTTTATTAAAACAATCCTTAGGGAATCTAAAGAGGGCATTAGTTGCAAGTTTATTAAAACAATCCTTAGGGAATCTAAAGAGGGCGTTAGTTGCAAGTTTATTAAAACAATCCTTAGGGAATCTAAAGAGGGCATTAGTTTAGTAAAAAATCCTTAGGGAATCTAAATAGGGCATTAGTTGCAAGTTTATTAAAACAATCCTTAGGGAATCTAAAGAGGGTGCTAGTTGCAAGTTTATTAAAACAATCCTTAGGGAATCCAAAGAGGGCATTAGTTGCAAGTTTATTAAAACAATCCTTAACAATTCAAAATACAGCAAAACTCTCCATATAGTAGTGCCATCTTGTGCTAACAAGATAGTGATCATATGATGTTTAGTGGTTTAAAACAATCCTTTAGTAATCTGATTCTAAATATGATCATCCTGGTTTTCATTGGTGAAAACTATAAAGAAATATATATATATATTTATTTTTAGTGCATTTTTTCATTTTTAGTGATGGTATAGAAATAAAAGCATATCTTTATTTTTTTATTATTATTTTCTACTTCTTAGTTTTATGCTATTCCAAGTTTAGATACAATTTAATACTGCTAAATGGCAATACCATAAAGAATCTGAATCTCACTTAATAGCAAGCATAAGAAATGGTGATCATGTGATGTTTACTGGTTTAATTACAGTAGTGATGATCATGTGATGTTTAGAGATATGTATCATCAGAAATACATATATATATATATATGCAAAGTTTCAGATAGATCAGAAATTGGTAAAGGGTGAAATTTTGGGTGTCAAAATGTCACAACTAGATAAAAATAAAGAAAAAAACTGTTAAGTTAAATAAAAACATATATAAAAAAGTGAATTTTATATATGTTATTCAATAGTTAGACCAAATATGATTATTTCACACATCCTTCTATACATAGCAAAGCTTTGTTCTAGAAATTCTCATCCAATGCTTACACTGATAATTATTCCACATAATCTTCTCCAACACTTTATATAAGCAAAATAAATAATTTTAGTACTTAGCCAAATATACTATACCTCAATTCTTTTACAATATTTAGCATAAATGCATTATTCATAATTCTCCTATGGTAATTGCAAATTTTATTTCACACATTCTCCAATATTTAGTATAAATGGTTCATTTCATACATTCTTTCAATACTTAGCCCTGATATCTTATATTTCAACTCTCTCCTCTAATGCTTAGAACAAATGTATAATTCAATATTTTTCTCTGGCACTTATCAGTTTTATTCCTCATATTCTTCAATATTTAACATAAATAATTTATTCCACACATCCACTTTTAATATAAATGTTTAGCAAAAAAGTTAAGTATTTTTTAATTATTGAATTTTAAAATTTGAAAAAGCAATTCAATGTGGTCAATAATTCTCAAATTTGTACTACTAGTAAGAAATTTAAAGTCAAGTACCAACTTTTATGTGAAAATAAATATTGTTTAATTATTTAAGTTTAGTTATGTATGCTAATAAGGAGTTAATCAAAATAATATTTATTTTACCTACATAAATTGCCAAATTTACTCTTTAATGTGAAAATTTTTACCTAAGAATATAAATGTTGCAAAATGATTATTTTCTCAGATACTGAATTGAACATTATTATCTACAATTTTTACTAGTCCTCAGTATCACAAGGAGTTTCATTCTATCAAAAAGATATGAAGATATAAATTTTCATTCATATCATTGTAAACATAGTCTTACTGACAGGTTTTTTATATACATTTGAAATCATTTCCTGCTAAAAATGTGTCTTATAAGCTTTGTTCTGCATGCAAGTTCCAATGACTGTAATGTTTACTATATATCAAAGGTTATTTTTGTTTCTATTTGCTGTTAAGTCTCATTTACATTCATTGAATGATTATAATCTAACTGATGATATTCTATGTTTTAGTTTTTGTTTCCAGATGGTAGTTGTAATCAGGGGAAAACTTAAAAAATCATGATGCTTGTGAACGTCAACATGTTAGCAAAATGAGTTTTTTTTAAATGCCAAAGTTAAATTATTAAATATTTAATCATATTTTCATTAGCATATAATGTTCCTTTATAGTTCTTTAAAGCAGATTTTACCTTTTACAATAGTATGATTTTTTAAAAAATATTACAAAGTTATGAAAGAATAGATATTAATTTTTTTGTAAATTTGAGATATATTTTTAATAAAAATGTGCTGAACAACATGCTAATAAATAACATAATTGAAAGCCATATATATAATGAAAAATTAATCACTAGAGGGAGCTCACTATGCTAAAATAATGGTAATGGAAATATGCAAATAATAATTCATGAGTATCAAACTCTCCACACAGTAGTGTCCCAGGTGCAGGAATATGAAATGGTGATCATGTGACATTGTGAACAATAATTTATGCTACTAATTTATTCCAGACTTATACATTGTAAATTAGAATAATAAAGCAACACTAAAGGGCAGTATTATTATATTCATATTTCCATTCTAGTTTTTGGTTTACAATTTTTTTAATGAAGAACTTCATTTACAGAAACAATGGCCATTTTAATTCTTTTATATTACCAAGCAAGAAAGTTGAAGTTCAAATTCATTCTAAAGTTTTGAAAACAATCCATTCTGTTTATATAGTTACATAAGTCTTGCATTAAATCAGAAACTATATATTTTAATGATTTCAATTTCAAGAGTATGTACCTTTCATTCATTTTTTTGGATGTAAATAAAAATAATCAAATGATTTATTATGTGGAGGTTCATGTACTGTCTATCAATGTACCACTGTATAGGCAGAAGTAATAAAATGGTTGACTATTTGGAGTTTATAAAAAGGTTGATCACCAGAAATGGAGATGAGTCATGATCCATAGACAGGGAGCACCAGACTGCATAACTGTATTTCTGTACTAAATCATTCAAGACAATGGCTTGGGTGATATACCTCAACAAAATGTCTTACAAAGCTATCATTTCTTCACAGCACTATGCCATTTACTGTGAGCTTTTTAGTAACTAATAGATGCCAGATGATAGTTCTTAATAAAACTATATATAATGCTGATCTATCTGATATTCCCAAATTAGTTCCAAGCTTATGGCATTTACCACAGATGTGCTTATGGTCTCAGAACAGTGCATTTAGATCTTTTAGGATCTAATGCTCTTTTCTACTCACCCATCATTTACTTCTCTTTTCACTAAACATCACATGATCTCTTATGCTAGCACATAACTGTTATTAAGCAGGCAAAACTCTCCATACAGTAGTGCCACTCTGTGCCAATCCAGAGTAATCAATGGCTCAAACTGTAAAACATATATTTTCAATGTAAGGCAATTTGCTTGTATAGCCACGTAGATATAAAACCATGTTTTCTTTAGTTTTTTAATAACAGTAATTATGTTTATCCTGTGGCCTAAATTACTATAAAACCCATAAAATATCACATGACTTCAGCTTACTCATTGCTGTTTCATCACCATAATTTATTCTTATTTATTTTAAAAATATATTTATTGACATAATAAAATTTGTACAGATGAATACTAAATACACTTTACTAATGTTGGCTCAAATCTATTGCTGGTATTGGCTTCTTCCACCAAGGATGACTTGGTCATATCTTTATACTTATGTGCCACCTACTGTAAGCTTTAGTAATTAACTGATGCCAAGTGTTAGTGCTTATCAAATTCCTATCCAATGTTTTGTATCCTTAAAGCAGTTTCAAACATAAGGCTTTCATCACATGAAGAACTTTGGATCTTGGAATAATGTACTTTGAACTTTAAAATCTAATGCACCTTTCTTCTAGCTACTTCCAGTATATGACATAAAATTGTGAAATAAAATTTGCTACTGAAACAGTAATGAATAAACTGAAGTCATGTAATAGAGTTCAGAGATATTTTATTGGTTTTATACCAATTCTGGTCACAGGATGTGTATCTAGTTGTTAAAAAATGGTCATAGTTTATAGAAACTGAACTGTTTTAGATTTATATGTTTATGCAAGCAAGTTGTCTTAGATTGAAAGCATTTATATACTTTTTAATATGAAGTGACAGTTCGATAGTTAAAAAGAGATGTAAATAGAAATGAATATGCTGAAACCATGTGATATAAACATCATGTAAGGATTTGTTGATCTTTTCCACTTTAATTATAGAAGTGCAACAAACTGTAAAAAAATTATATTTAATAACAAGTCTATATAATAAACCAGAATGATTATAACATAAGTTTAAACACTTTGATGACTGCAGATTTGAATGTAAAAAATTGATGAATTGTAAGTTACTGCTAAAAACATTTATAAATATATATTTGCTTAAAAAGATAAAACAAGCTTGAAAAAATTCCACTTCAGGACTAGTACCTCTTCATTAATCCCTCATAAAATAACAGTGAAAGAAATAACAGAACTCACCAGACTTTCCAATTGCCAAATAATGAGTGTTTGAATGATTTCACTTCCAAAGTATCTAGTTCAAAATAGTTAGATACCATTTTCTGTCAAACATTTAGAAAGTTTCTGAATTGCTAGGGCTGGATAATTGAAAAAATCTCCAATTTTTACTTGGCAAATAATTATTCCCATCTAGATGGTTGAATTAACAAGACAAATATTAAGCCTCATCACACATTGAATGGCTAATCATATGAGAAATATCTTTTTCAACGGTTCTTTTTCCATGACTATTAGAAATGTCTTTTCCATAAAATCGCTGTCTAAAGAATTTTCACTTGCCTATTATGAAATTATTATTATTATTATCATTATTAATATTAGAAAAGTAATACACATTCGAAAATATATAAGAATTAACTTATATGTACAGTATATCCTGAAAACATTAGCACTTCAACAACTATTGACATTGATATATCTGCCATTTTCATATTATAGAAAATCTCAGTTCAAAGACAATTAACAGTAGTTATTTAAACAAAACATTTATTTTAATGATGTGAAGGTCTCATTCAAGATTATAATATCCTACATGGTTTGATGCAATTGTAAAGTGACTGACACTGAAACTAAAGGTTCATGGATCATACCCCAGATGTCACCTCCAGTACTTATACTTCTGATAATTATCTACTCAGTCCCAATTGGCTTGCATGGTTTGGTGCAGTTGTCTCAGTGTCAAGTACTGGACTTAGAAGCTTCATGGATTGTGGCTGAGTTGCCACTTTCATCATTTGCACTTATGTACTTCCAATAATTAGGCATTTGACAACTTTTGCACCGTGTCATTTAGTGCAATGATAGACTAACAGAAACTGGAAGATCAAGCTTATGGATTACAATCCATATCTGTGATTTCCAGTGCTTGAATTTCTTATAGAAATCCTGACAATTGCCCATTCAATTATTTTGGCCCCACATGATTTAGTGAGAGTAGTAGACTTTGGAGCTCAAGTTCCATGAATTGTGGCCTAGATCCATCACTTTTAAAGCTCAAACTGTTTATAAATCCCAATAATTAGCTATTCAATTCTTTTTGCACTATATGGTTTAGAGCAATTGCAGAATGACAGAATCTAGGTCTATAGAGATCACAACACATTTTGGGATACCAAACTATTCAATTATATAAAGTAAAATAATGATAAATGTTTTAATTAAATCATAATATTTACTGCTTTCTTATCATATTTAATTTCAGATAAAAATGGATAAATGCTGCATTTTTAGGCACTTTGATATATATTAGAAACCAGTCAACTCGTAGACAATCCCAATATAGATAATAATAGTGTTGTCAAAGCAACCTCCTTTTAACAAAAATATAAAGTAAAAAAAAAAACTTAGAAAGAGACCACATATAAGATAGATAGATGAAATAAGAAAGTGCGATAGGGTAATGTAAAGCAGAGAGGCTAGAGATTGGATATGAATTGAACCTTTATCCTGCAGAGGCTCGATAATGTTTGAAAATGGTGATGATGATATTAAACTAACTTATAATGTTTGTTATACATATCTAGATTATTCTCTTTGTAAATGTGAATTAAGCAATTTGTATACCACTCTCATCATCATCAACAACCATTATTAATCCACTGCAGAATGAAGGTCTCTCCAAGTTCAAACCATCTCCGATCTTTAGCTTCTCTTTTCCGCATCACCCCTTCACATTTTCTTATTTCACCCATCCATCTGACATGTGGTCTCTTTCTGGGTCTTTTACAATCTCTTGGAATCCAATTTAAGATTTCAATTGTCCACCTATTACCATCTTTTCTAACAATATGCCCAGCCCAACTCTACTTCAGTCTTTTAATTTTTTCAATACACAGTGAGAATAAAATAATACTAACCACACTACTGAGAGATTTTTACCTTGCAATAAGTTAATATTAATATAAATAGTATATTAAGAGATTGACTTAAGGCGCAGCCTCTCCTTATAATATATACACACATACTTCTTTATAACAAAACACATTAATCAACCTCTTAATAACATTTATATTTATATCTCATTTATACTGCTCATAAATTTTATAGAAAGCCTCTCGTTATGTGATTCTAAAGCATATGCCAAATTAAATTTCTCATTCCACGACTTGCTTCATTTATTATTGGAGGAAAAATGGAAAATATATTTGGGATCTAGTTCAAAGTTCTTGCCTAAAGGCACATAGAAAGCCTAACTAAACTCATCTCTGTGATCCAATTAAAATCTACTGATTATCTTTGATTATAAAATAGATAAAACCCCTTTGCCTTTTTTATTAGATAAAAAAAGCGCTCTTTCAGTAATCCTTAGTGAATTTTCCTGGCTCATTTTTTTTTTTTTTTGATAGCTAAGTTATACTTAAATTTTTCATTTAAATAATTGCATATTAAAATAATTAAAGTAGATCATTTTTTTTTGTGAGTATTAATATTTTTTAAAAATTCAAATTGTTTCATGATTTCTAAATAGTAAAACAATCATCTTACTTTTTTAAAGAAGACTTCTTTAAGTTGGACTGTTTTTCTTAATCTTATTAAACCAATTTCGCGTTAAAAAATGTCTGACTCATTAAGTGATAAAATAAATAAGTGAACAACAATATGTTTCGTAAGATGAGCATAATTGGAAATGATTTTTTTCCTTATTTGTTTATTTTGAAATATTTTTTTTTTTTTACAAATTTGAACAATTAGTTACATTTAAAGTATAATTTATTGATAATTTTTGTTTGTCAAAGCTAAAGTCGGACTTCATGTATACTTTGAAAACACCCATGATGACAAAATTACTTTTCTACAGGTTTTTTTTTCATATGTCATAGCATCGGCCGGGAGGCGAACCCGCAACAACCGTCTGCAACCAAATGCTTGCGTGCAAGGCAGATGCGCTGACCCCTCGCTAACAACACTTGACTACTTTTCTACAGTTCGCATAAAAATATTATTTCTTACATAAGAATTATTCAAAAACTTACATTTTGGCAATATTTAAAATATTCTTTATTGTGAAATCAATTTGACATGTTATAATAACTTAAATCTTAATCAATCCATTTTGAGATGTTATTATTTACAATTAATTATACTTCATTAACTTTCCGTAACTAATAAGTAAATAATTAGATGGAATTTAAACACAAACTTTAAATTCCCTTCAGTCATGCACTCCATCTTATGTAATCAATACGTATCACCACATATGAAAAAAATGATCTCCAATATTTATATTTCATGATAAAACAGCAGTCATTACTTGGTTCAAATCATCATCTTTCACACACACATATAATCAGTGCTCACTTTATATTAAGATAGCAAATCTTCAAACTTTAATGGCCAAACTTCAATCTTCTCCACTCACAAACTCTTCAGTCATCCATATCATTAAAAATATGATGATATACTGCTCTTGTTGATGCCAATATTATTATCATACCCAAGTTGATGAGTGCTGGTTCAGCATAAAATACAGATTTTTGGAGATCATTTATATTTTTTACATGTATATGGCCATGTGTATTTTTTGGTCAGAGTGACATAAGGGCAACATGGGTATGGCAATAATGTTGGCATCAACAAGAGCTTTGAGCATTCCATCGTTAGGTTTTCAATGATATGGATGGCTGAAGAGTGGAGAGGATTGATGCCTGTCCATTAAAATTTGAAGATTTGCTA
This sequence comes from Epiperipatus broadwayi, assembly GCA_028023455.1. NCBI lineage: Eukaryota > Metazoa > Onychophora > Udeonychophora > Euonychophora > Peripatidae > Epiperipatus > Epiperipatus broadwayi. The sequence continues at coordinate 4,143,230 of JAQFVV010012479.1, read as the reverse complement.
TCTTAATATAAACGAGCATTGACTATATATATATATATATATGGGTGTGTGTGGGATATGATGATCAGGACCACTTCTGAGTGCTGGTTTAGCATAAAATATGGGTATTGGAGATCAGTTATCTTTTTCACATATATATGGTCATGTGTATTGGTTGTATAAGATGGAGTGGATGACTGAAGGGAGTTTGAAAACCTGTATTCAAATCCTTCTAATTATATCTAGGTTAAATATATGCAGTATACTTGTATTCAAATAAATAAATCACTGAATGCAACTGGGAGAAGTCAATTGATGTTCGAACACCATTAGTGGAAGACTCAGTTCTCAAGTTAGTAATGACTTATCTCTTAAGAAAACTTTCAAGGAAGGCCTTTTTATTTATATATTACACACATCTTATTTGAATATATATATATATTGTAACCATATATTTTAGTATAAAATATATTATTTGATGTAACTAGTATAAAAATTTCTCTTTCTTTTTTTGGTGATTTGATCGGCTTGAGCTGCATTTGAACAGATTACTCTCTTATATTATTTTAATAAATTTAAATTTGCTTCTTTCCATATGCTAATGCATATCAAAATGCTTAACTTTTTAAAAATTTAACAACACATCAAAATTTAGTAAAATATTATTAAAAACAATATTTTATTTTATTTGTCTAAAAATGATCTTAAAATTATTATTTTATTCAATTTAACAAAAAACCATTTGTTCAATTAAAATTAAATATTAAAAATAAATACAGTAATTGCGTAGGCGTCTCAATGAAAAAAGAAAAAAGAGCGCGAATTTAAGAGACGATTGTCTGATAGTTTGCTTTTGGAAGGAGAATGAAAAGAAAAATGGTAAAGGCAAGTAGTGTAAATTTGCCAAGCTTATTTTAAAGTAAAAAAAAAAAAAGTAATCGGACTACCACAAAGTTTGCTATAAACGTAAATAACATCGTGGTATTTAATTAGAAGATGCCTTGCTAAAAAATAAAAGTCTGTTCAAGTCGGCTGGCCAAGTGGATCAAATCAACAGTAATAATTCCCAATATTACATTTTTAAAATGTCGGAGCTTTCCAGTTTAAAAGAAAATTGCAAGAATTGGTATGTTTTAAAATGTTTATTGTTTTACAATTTGGAAACATTAAAAAGTATTTTAATTACAGAAGTTATGAATATGAAAATTTGCTTTTTAAAGAAAAAGAAATTTAAGTTAAAGTAAAATGTTAAAGTTATCAACATATTTTAATATTTCCATTTTTTAATTCTAATAAAATATAATATTGACTGATATTTAATTCTACAAAGCCAGTAATATATTTGCTAATTAATTTGTTTAACATTTGGATAATAAATAATCTTCAAATAATTAATCAAAGCTATTTCTAATTTTATCGTCATAATAGAGTGATTGAATTAAGTGCTATAATTAATATTCCTATATTTAAACGTGGATGGATAAATAATTCGCATGGATGTAATAAAATTGGAACATTTTAATAGAGAAATGTAGAGATTAATAACTTAATGAAAAACATTTTCATTTAAATTCTGCATTTCATATTGTTGTTTCATTTCTTAGGAGCCACATAAAATTATTAATCTAATAGTGATTATAATAACCAATACGATGGATAAAATTGCATGTATGGAATTGAATTATAGTTATAATTATTGCTTCATAGATTTATTGTTCGACACATCGTACATGGATCCCACGGTGCACATTTGGAGTTATAAAATGTTATACAATCCGAGTTGTGACACACACCTGTTATAATTCATGTATTGAACTGTAAAATGCTTTACATTTAATTTATATCACACACACACTTGTTAAATTTTATGTTAGATGCATAATGCATTACTTTACGTTTATCGTTATCGGAACTTGCATATGAAGTTCCTAAGTATATTTTATTAAGTTTAAATCAATAGGGGTTGAATACAATATTTATTTAAGAGAATAGCGCTTGCAAAACAGCTTGAAAAGTATTAAATGAATTCGTGAAATGTATCAATCTTTGTGAGGTATTTTGTTGGTCTTTCCAGATTTATATTCCTATGCCAATATTACTTATATTATATTACACATGTTTATTTTAAGCAAGATAAGTAGTACATTAGTTGTCCTGATTAGAGTAACATTTTATTATGCAAGAACCCCCATTTGCTAAAGTGTTAGTGTATTCTAAATAGTCAGAATAACTGAGGAGGATGATTTTGCGCTTTAATGTGAAGTAAATGGTAATGTTATTTTATAATGTGAAAGGGCTTTAATCTGTGCTGGTGGTTAATCCGCAGATTATTTTAATTGCTATTTTTGTATTTTACACATTCCTGCGCTGGTGGTTAATCCGCGGAATTGTGTGATTATACGTATTACTTTATGATGGTGTTTAAATACACAAAACGTTTAGAATTATTTAATTCCTTCGTGTAGATGAATACATCCACAGGAATATGTTTACTTCATAGATATAAGTTAAGCAAAGATTTTAGTTGATCTGCTAAATCATCTTCTTCATTTATACGCATAATTTATAAGTTAGATCATCAAATGGTAGCAGGACGTTCTATTCAAGTACTTCATAATAATTAACTGTTGGTTGATTATTGTTTACCGGAATGTAAGTTTACATTTTCACTTTATTTAATGAGCGCATTATAGCTAAATCATACAGACATAATATCATTTATTATATTATTATAGGTGTACATTAGGGATTTATTGAATCTGGAAATGATGTTAAATATTTCATAAGTTGATGCTGAATATCGTATAATCTCATCAATATTCATTATATTAGATTGAAATAAGGTACGATTAGATTTTAAAAACTGTACCTATGAGAAGTTATTGAAGAAAGTCAATGGAATTATCATTTATTTATTTATTTGTTTATTTATTTTTTTCATTATATTAATGGAATTAATTACTTGTTGTTAATAAATTTGTAAATAAAAGTTGATTTATAATTAAACTTACTGTGCCGTTGCTATGTGTCATTCATAAAATCAGAAATCATAAACTTTGGATAGAGCATACATTATAGAGCATACATTGAAGTACATATTATAGTCAACATGATATAAGAGTTTAGTAATATTTTGATAAAACATTTGAATGCTTCTCGTCTTTGGTAGTTTATGATGAGTAAGGTACAAAAAAATCCCATTTACCCTTTCCATCATTGTGGCTTTGCGTATTTGATTTCAGTATACAATACAAATTAATTATTAAACTTGTAAACAGATTTTCCAAATAATAACATGATTGAATGTATTTACTTAACGTTTTTAAATTATCATTTGTCAGTAATAAGAGTCTCAATGATATAATAAACTATAAAATCAGAACCCAAGTATTTATGTTTATTTATTGCAAAGCTTTACCTGGACTAGCATCTACATTAAAAATCATATAAATGATTTAAAGTTTCATAATTTCATGTAGTTCTACAAATTACGCCATCTTGTACATGGTCGGCCATAGGGTCGTATACAATAAAAATCGCAAATTAAGGTTTAAAAGTAATAACATTGCACTTATAATTTGTTTAATGTGTTTTATAATACTACTATGATAGTTCTTCGCGGTACACCCTGGCTGCGATCAAATTAAATATAAAAGTTTATGTTAGATCATTAGTTTGGTCTGTGGTAAGTTGCTCCAGATGTTGAGTGTGGTCTTGGGTGCATAAAATAGATAGCATGATATGCTCTTGGTTACAGCTCTTAATAGCTGACAATAATTGAGTGGGACTTGATCAGTGATCGAAGTCACAATTCTTAGTGCACTTACGTTACGTAGTTGGGACCACACAATCAAACGCTTAAAATTTATAGTGCCGCAACGTGTTCGGCATAATCTCAAGCAATTTACAGGTTACAATTTTGGCTGCCCAACTACAGGGGCCTTCGATGGCTATAGCTGGCCACGAAGAATTTACAGGTTACAATATATATATATATATAAAAGAAAAGGACCCCTGAAACTCAGGGACACATACATATGGCTTCAGTTTGTTTCATAATAGTTATATTATTGAATATTTATCATGTTGCTTCTGAGCTATTTTACACAGGGTAATACATAATTATAAATATAAAACTTCCAACATGCAGTCTCAAAAATATATATATAAATAAAGACATCTGAGAAAGACAACTGATTTCATTCTGAAGTAGCACTCATCAATTGGCCCATGCTACAATTTCTTTCAAATATACTTTTTTCCAAGTTGAAACAGACTATATGTTAATAGATAAAACCATGGACATGGAAGAATTTTAGTAAAGTTTAGTTTTTTGACTAGAATTGTACTGTTATATAAAATTTTATTTTATTTATTATTACTAGTATTAAATTTTGTTGACCGACATCATTCATTCCAACATCGTAGATAGTAATTTAAAGTGAGAATTCTACTCTCATGCTTTACTCAACAGTACTTCAGATTTGCTCATATAAAAGAATTTGAGTCATAGGAATAAGAGGATTCCTTTTATTCCTGCATAAATACTATATCTTGTATTGTAGAGTGAAGTATTCATTTATTATTTAACACTCGTAAAAGACGCATGCACAATTAGCTTGAAAGGCTGATCTTTGAATGTATGGATTAGCATTATAATAAAGAATAGAAATGATATCATATCCACAAAAACAGGGATACACTTTAACCTTTGATGTTGATAAGAAATAGTCACTACTGACAATCCCTGAAGCTAAACAAATTGTCCCAGTTTCATATAATAGTTATTGGAATTTTTTGTTCAAGTAAAAGGTGTTCTCTTTTACTTCAAACCCAAATTCTAAAATGTATTAAACCCTGAAAGCTATTTATTATAAGTATAAGAATGTGAAGGGTAACATTTTTCTTGACATTCTGTGAATATATATATATATTCATATGAAGGTTTTCACAGGTTGCAGATATTTTTATATACATTCTGTGAATATATATATATATTCATATGAAGGTTTTCACAGGTTGCAGATATTAAAAATATATTTTGCGGGCTCATCCATATAAGATTTTAATTTAAAAATTCCAACATTTCAACTTGATTATACAAACCCTCAACTGGGAAATGAAAATTATGAATTGTGGAGGTGCTGCAAACAATGTTAATAAAAATAGTTGTGGAGACATTGGAAATTCCACAACTAAAAAATAGGTGTCTAAAATTGAAAAAATAATAATAAATAAAAAATGCAGGGAAATTTGTTTTTCAAATTTTTTTCTAAATATGAGTGATTTTCTTTATTTATAATTTATACATATTTCAATCTTAAAGAAGACTTTTGTGATAAAATGTTTCTATATCCATTTGCTACATCCATGACTTAAACTTAAATCTGGGATGTATGAATCTGGAATATTTTTAAGTTTACAAATAGGTTTGTTTTTACCCACCCAGTTTTTTTAACACCTACTATAAACTAGATAGTAAAGATCACACATTAATCTGAGCTGATCAGATGAGAGTTGGTGATAATTATAAAAAATGAAAACAAGATGAGGTCTCTACCACTGATGGAATAAGACATCACTTTCTTATTTCCAGGCTCTTAGTTTACATCTAATGATATGTACCATTATTTCTAATTACTGGTTATTAAATGATAATATGCACAATAAAAATAAAATCTTAGAACATTTTATAGTCTTGTGGATAACATAATGGTATTACATTTTTATATTATGGTGTATTTTATGAATTTTCACATTACAAAATGGTTATGTTTAATAATTTCCACAAAACTTCAGAAGATTTTTCTATGTTACAATTAAACAAGACAAAATATTTCATGTTTCTCCCAGCTAATCAGTAGTTTATTCTATATCTATCGAAAGCCTGAGCAATTAATGAACATCAGATGGATTGCTTCTAGCAATACAGCAATCATGATTCTGTGAATAGTGAAGACATTACTAAAGAAAACCCCATTTTAGAGATAAAATACTGATACTAATCCATGCAAACATATAGTTTGATGATTATAATGACAATCTATGACCATACTGTCTTTGTTTAAGGTTTTCCGTTTTTGAAAACAGTTTTAAAAATATACTTACATCAAATAAGAGATATATTATATAGACAGCATAGTTTGCAATAAAAATATTAATAAAAAAGTAAAAGGAAGTTTTTGTATAAAGTTGATCAAATTGAATAATATTCTTTTTTTTTCTATTGGTAGAACCCAGGAAGCAAAATAAGTGCTAATGTAAGTAGATTTTAACTAACAGCTGCTTTATTTTACTTTAATTAAATTTACCGTTTCTTCAAGAAAAACAGGAAGATCTAAATTATTTTAGCAGTTTCTTAATTATTTTTTTCCATGTTTTAAAGTAAATTAAAATAAAGTAATAAAGATAAAATACATTAAAATTTCTGTTATTTTATTTTATACGTATATAAATATGCTTTATATTTATAAATATTGGAAAAATTCTTTTGCATGTTTTTATAAGTTTAAATTTTTGACAATATCCTCCACACTTTATGACCACGTCCTAAGAGTATTTAGCTTATTTTTGTTCTAAATGGTGTATCTTCAATTATTTTATCACGAGCATCAGTAAGAGAAGGATCTGCAGTATTGTGTCATGACTATATCCACATATTACTTTTTGGTTTATTTTTAAGGTTATTTCAATCACAGACCAAGTGATTAAAACATAACAATCTGCTTCACTGCATAACTTTACCCATTGTCTTCACTACAACTACTTTTCTTAACCAAAACTAGGTTTCTTTTCCATCAATTACATCTTTCTCATTTAGTGAATTATCTTCATCTCAACTTTTTTGGTAGTATTATAATATTTCTTCACTTCTTGATCTTTTATGTATTGATTGCATACATTCATATAATAGCATTTAATACACTTTTCTTTATTCACTTTTTGCAATGCAATAAATTGTATTTCTTGATAATATTTTCTTGCAGTTTTGATTGCCCAGAAGTCTTCATCAGAGTTAAATTATTCATCCATATATGACTACTAAAAACCAGTCAATGCTTAGATAATCCCAAATATCAATAACAATCTCAACCACTTCAAACTGTTGGCAAGGCAATCTCCTTTTAACAATAAGAATTGTTAAGACAACCTCCTTTTAACAATAAGGCATTCCACTCTTATTGCTAAAAGGAGGTTGCCGTGACAATTCTTATTGTTAAAAGGAGATTGCCTTGACAACAGTTTGAAGTTGTTGATTGTTATTGATATTTGGGATTGTCTAAGTGTTGACTGGTTTTTAATAATTACTTATAAACCTATTTAGCTTTGAGCATTATTACACTTATTATATATGACTACATAATCAATACTCTTTAATATATAACTACATAGAATTAATTATGCACGTAATGTATTATATATAATCTTGTAATAACTATGTAATAAATTATACACAATACAATATATAATATATACATATATAATTTTTTAACAACTTTTTCTAATTCAAACATGCTTTTATTTTATATTAACTGTCACTGCCAATTTATGAACTCTCTGATATCATTTTAAAATGAGTGACCCAAGTCTTAATTTGACATTTATTGTCATAAAAAAAATATAGTGATGGATTAAAAGACATTAGTATAAGTAATCCTTATGCAATAGGATAATAAAAATAAAAAACATAAATATACCTGTTAGTTTATTTTATAGAAATATAAATATAAAAAAATCAAAATAAAAGTGGCTCTGAAGAAGACTGCAGGATGGTCGAAATGTAAGATTGTGTATGCATATAGATGCAATAAAAGGTTTTAGCTAAAACATGTTCAAAGTATTGGATAAATAGCACTTATGCTCAATAGTTCATATTGAAAGAACTCTTGTGCGTACTTGTAAATAGCAATTTTGTTTAAAATTTTGATAACTCCCATCACATTATGACTACTTTGTAAATCTGTTTACATTTCATACAAAATAAATAAACATAGCGTTATCTCTTTAAATGGTAAAGGTAACCATGGGTTTCAGTACATGAAAAATATGAAAACTTCCCTATCAGTGAGCATAGCCACAACATATTGTGATTGTATGTCTTATATTTGCAGACAGGGGCACTGACATTTAGCTGCCTGATACAGGTTAATCTCTGACTTTTACCATATAACTAATAATAGATAAATAGTCATCTACTGATCAATACTGAATGACTAGATAGGTTGGTTATAAAATAGTTATCTTGAAACAAAAATTCTAAGTTTATTTTGAAGAGACATTAGAGTTCTGTTGTACTTAGGAATACATTAAATGAAAATAGAAATAAATACCACTATACATTTTAGTTTATAACAATGTACATTTTAAAATTTATTTCTGAGGCAAATCTGAAAATTAAATTCATGTTGAACTGTTGATCTAAGATCCTGTTGTGAACAGGTATATATATATTAAATTTTTTTATCATCTCATATACACTTTAATGCAATTTTTAATTTCTTTATTTTGCTTGCAGTTTCGACTGGCCTGCAGTCTTCATCAGAGCTCTCTATAACTTTCACTTCTCTCTTCACAACTGTAACAGTTATAGTTGTAGAGGGTGAAGTGAAAGTTATAGAGAGCTCTGATGAAGACTGCAGGACAGTCAAAATTGTAAGCAAAATAAAGAAGGAATTGTATAAAAAATTGAATTAAAGTGTATATAAGATGATAAAGCAAATTTAATATAATATATCTAGGTTAGTAACTATATTTTAGTATCATCAGTTCATTATTGGCTGTTAGCATTTATATCCACTGTCTAAAAATGTTGATAATAACAAATCACTTAATTCCATATCTTACATGATATATGATAAAACAAGAGCATATTTCTTTTCTAGCGTATCTATGATTATAAGTTTAAAAAAAACATTGATTTGTGGAATGTTAATTTACTTAAACCCCCATCCCTATACTGTTTTATGGATTTTGTCTTTATCAATAAGATTTGCAATTCATAGTGTTGATAGTAATGCAGTAATTCAAAGTTGTAAATAATCCTCTGATGAGTTCTGATTAAACAATCTTATGATTGAAAGCCATAGAATGAAAAGCTGTTATTGATTACCACATATTGTAAAGATCTAAAGTCTTTAATTCAATAAATTTTATTTCATTCCTTACTATTTCAATATAGAGCATAATTTGCTACACTGTAAGAATTAACAATATTACAAATTAATTACAGCTATCACTGCTTTCGACTGGGCAGGTCGTACTTGTAGCCTTAGTTAAAGTCATATTTATAATGTTTCTAGTTAGTGAACATAGGGCTATAATAAACAAAGAATTTTAAACTATATTTTTGATTAGAAATCAAATCTATGTAACTGCTCAAACAGACTTGGTTTTGATTTAAAACAGGGTTTTTAAACAAAGAGCTTTTCTAATTGCTCAACAGGCTTTGTGATAAATGCTTAGCAAGAGAAAGCATTTAAAATATCTCTATCAGAATTCACACCCAAAATCCAGACCAATGATTTTGTGCTTTGGCACTCCTCAGTGAGGTTCTAGGATAGTTTCAGACACTAGATCTAAAAATACCAACCCAAAGCCAGCATTTATCTAAGAATTAACTGCTGAGTAGAAAATCTAAAATTTTCAGACACTTAAATGACTTAAAACCCAGCTATCTAACTTAAATAGATATATGGGGCTGAGAGATCTTCAACTACACCATATATTAGTAGTTTTAGCAATATAACACCAATTAAGAATTAAAGCAAAGATTATAAATAGTCAATAAAAAATGGAAAAATAGAGTCATATATCATATGACCCCACTTCCCTTTTTAAGCTTGTAAAATATAAATAAAGAGCTTTGCTAATTGCTCAACAAGCTTTATTTAAAAATATATTTATTGACATAATAAAATTGTACAGATGAATAATAAATACACTTTGTTAATGTTTGCTCATCCATTGCTGACGTTGATCTGGTAAATGTATGCCAGAGCCATTCTCTGCACTAGGAGGTTGATATATGAGTAAATACGTACTATTTTGTTGGTATTGCCCTGCCCTTTTGAGGTTGACCCAATAATGCTAACTTATCAGCTGGGATACATGTAGTGTAAAATCAATGCCTCTCTAGTAGAATCCGACATGTTGCAACATAGACTACTTCTTCCACGATACACTACAATGTGGATATATCAGGTTGAAAATTCATGTAGAGTCTGTGGGCCATACTAGTAGGCTCCATGTATTATTAAACAAAAATCTAGAGGATAGTATCTTGTCCTTGTTTTGAAGAGCTTTGATCCTATCACAAAAAATAGCATTGGGGTCCGGTGTTGGTTGTGTGAACTTTGTCCTGCACCTTGTGTACCAAAAAGTGTAAGTCAGGAAGATAGATAACCTGATAACTGTAAAGTCTCCAGAGAAGAAACAACCCCTGATGTCCAGGATTTTATCCACTGCTATAAGGCAGTGTTGAGAGATGACACTTCAAATACTGTTATAGCCTGGACATATATTTAACAGATGATTAAAGGTCTCCTCTCCTCTAGAACAGGCATGACAAATTGGGTCTATTTTATTTAGAAACCACTTGTAGTATAAAAAGGTATTAGTTGGCATGGAGCTCATATTTACCTTGATCAGATAATCCAAAAGTTTGGGCTCCAGTAGCAGATACTTAAATATTGTGATTTTATGATTGCTGCACACTAGGTGAGCATAAATAACTGTATTTTCAGGATTCAGCAGGTGATGAGCCTTCCAGATGTTGATTTTATCATTAAACTCTGTTGTTGAGTGCCCGATGTATAGAGATTGTTGTTTAATAATGGTGTCAAGCCATGTGTGTTTATTGGGGGGAGGTCTGTCAGCTTAGCAAGAAAAAACATTTAAAATATCTCTATCAGAAACCACACCCAAACCTCAGACCAATTGTTTTGTGCTTTAGCAGTTTTTAGATGTAGTGTCTGAAACTACTCTAGTGCCTCACTGAGGAGTGCCAAAGCTTGAAACCATTGGTCTGGGGTTTGGGTGTGGTTTTGATAGAGATATTTTAAATGCTTTCTCTTGCTAAGCATTTATCACAAAGCTTGTTGAGCAATTAGTAAAGCTCTTTGTTTATATTTTACAAACTTAAAAAAAGGAAGTGGGGTCATGTGATATATGACTCTATTTTTTATTTTTTATTAGGGTTTTTATTTTGAATAATAGGAAACTGATTTGTGGATGAAGATTTGAATGCCCTATTATCTAAAAATCATTGTTTATTCAATGTTACTATGCATAGCTCTAGAATGAAGAGCTGACCTTGTTTTACCATGTAGTACATAACATTATGAAGAAGGGCATTTAAGCAATCTCTCTAATAATTTATTATTTAACCAAGACTTGAAATTTATATAGTCAAATCTCATAATTTAGAATTTGTCGACTATAACATTTTATATTTTGGTTAAATAATGGGTTAACAGAGGATTCTTAAATTCAAAAACTTTCAGTATTTTTAGCATATAATTTGCAATCCATACATTGCACAGGTCTGAATATAATGATAGGTATGAATATACCCTATTCTTCATGAGAATGCAAATAATGTATTTAAAGTACTAAGCTAAAATTACTAATTGTAGTACCAACATAACATCTTTTAAGTCTTTTGGCTTAGTATTGTATAAACAAGAGCAATCGCTTTTGCCTCTCTATTACTCTAGCACTATCTATCATAAACTTGAGTCACCAGGACTTAATAATGTATATTAAATTATAGTATTATCTGGTAATTATTCTTTGCTCAAGAATACAGTAGATGGCAATAAAATAGTAAAGCAAAATACATACTATTCTTGCTTATTACTACCAAAATGTTCTACTTTACAGACAAATATTCTATAACTTAATCTTTACTCTTTTTTCTAACATTTGAATAAAACAATGTCCTACTTTTACAGTTTTGTATTTTAACTTTTAGTTTCATATAAAGTGTCCACAATGTTTGTTATGTCAGCAATAAAAAGGCTTCTTAAAGCAAAGAATATTACGTTCCAACTTTCTATGAAATAATTGTATTTTCCTTCATCATGAATGTGTTAATCACATATAAAAAATAAATTAATTTCAGTTTGTTTTGTTATATAATGATAGGGTAAGAATAAAACAACTCCACCCACTGCACCTATAAATAAACTATTTTATTTTGAACATGAATTTTATGGGAAAGGCAGACTGCATTCACATTATAAAAATTATTTCAAAGACATTGCAAAATAATGCATACATGCAATAACAACTGTTTTACAAAATGTCAAATAAACCGAAAAATGGGCCAACATTTTCTATATCTTGATTGATTTGTGTTTCTGGATTAGTTTGTACAGGCATCATAAAATGTATTCTAGTGCATTATCATTTTTGTTTTAAAGATGAAATGACCATACTTATTTGCAAATTGCTACTGCTAATAATATTATGTATACAATGATAAAAATATGTTAATAATAAGTTGTGACATAGTAATTTATCCTATGCACTTTGGTGCAATGGTAGCCATCAGATTTTGGATTGTAAGGTCATTGAATCGATTCTAATTTTTGTAGTTCTGGGTCAAACTTATAAAGTCCCAAGCAGTAAAGCCATACAATTTTTTTTAAATAAAATAATTTACTTGATTAAAATTTTAATTAAACGTTTTTTGACATTTTTATTTTTGTGTTTTCTTTGGTTAACATTTTCTTTGGAAATTGTCCTTTTATGTCTAATTAATTAGCTTCCTTTTACTTTAATTAAGCTTGAAGCAAGCTATTACTATAATATTTTCTCAAGATTTATCACAACACTTGGTCTCAACACACGATGTGTAGTATATTCAATTAGTAATATTTCTGTAGAGTATTTTTCACCAAAACAATCTCAAGCAAAATAGAGATTGGCTTCTATCTGATTTTAACACATTGTAAAAGGGTGAAATAATAAACATATGACCAAAGCCATGAAAAAAAATGTATGATTTCCAAGATGCACATTTCATGAACCAGCACTCATTAGTTGGTCCCAGATCAGAATCTCTTACCCTGGGCCAACTGATGAATGCTGGTTCAATGCAAAATGCATGTTTGGGGATCATACATCTTACATATTTATGATTATATCCCTGCATAAGGGGTTAAAAGTGAATAGAAAAAATGAGTCCCTATCTAGCAAGAGAGTGGTATAGTGAAAATTGCACTACAAAAAAGTTATTAATTAGGTGGATATTCTGTAGTCTAATGAGTGGAGAGCATCAAAGCAATGAGGGAGTATATTTGACACTTGTCAATGAAATTGTAATAATTGGCTATATATATATATACTGAACAATGATAAAGATATATGTAAGGGATTGTCATTTGGATCAACGGATGAATGCTGCTTCAGCACAAAATGTGAATCTTGGAGATAATACATTTTTGTCACATGTTCTTTAGTCATAATCACATCTCCACATTGTGTTACAAGCGGATAGACATCAGTCCATACCTTGTGCGAGAGTAGCTTAGTGAAAATTACGCTACAGAAATATTATTCTACTATTAAGTATATAACTTTTGGTCTAATGAATGATTAATGAAAATTATTAACGTAGTATATTCATATCAAAATATCAGAACACTAAGTGTTAAAATTGTATCTTTTTTCCTCTTCTCTTTCAGAATAATTTAAATTGTGAATTTACAAATGGAGATTAAAGGATACTATTTTACATACGAAACACCCAAGCAAATTATTAAAAACAAAACCCATTTATGAATTTAAAAATTTGGAGGAGAAAAGAAAAAAATAATTCTGTTTTTTCTTATAAAGCTTGCCTAATTACGGAGTTGTCAGTTTTTGCCATTTTATCGTAACTAATTCTTTTATTTACGATTTCTTATAAATGAAAATTTTCTCAGGGTTTCTTTAATTGCAACAAACATCTCTCAATTAGGAAGACCCAGATGATGAGGATCAATGGTTGCTAGATGATAATTGCTTTTATTCAGAGAAAACATTTCACAAAAGGCAATCAAGGAAACATTCATTCTCTAAACACTTCAAATTTTGCGTTGCGTCTTTCAAACTTCGGTTGTAACCACTTTAGTTCAATTTTTCTTTAGAAACTTTGGTTAAATTTGTGACTGTTATAATTACAAGTCTTGAAAGCCGACCCCAAGTATCTACAAAATAAATTTATCTCAACTCATCAATTTAGGGAACATTTCCAAATTTAAATAAGACTAATTTATAACAGTGCGTAACTTTTATTTATTTATAGACCGTACAGATTCTCTGATATATCTTCAAATTTGTAACCGTTAAAATATAAATAATTCATTATATATGAATTACTATTCCATAATGTATCATAATGTGTATAAAAATTACCCTACATTATTCAATAATTGTTAAGTTTTGATTTCAAATAAATTCAAACTTTGAAACTTCAAGTATATATTTAGGTAAATATTGGATTATCAGTATGAATAGAGATCCAGTTTTAAGCCTCTGTGTCATGTGACAAATGAAGATTGATTATGAAATATTATGGTCTGGAATTTTTACTGTGGGAAATAGCTGTATTATAATGGAACTGAGATAAGGATTCCACATATAAATTTGAAATCTGTCTCAGTTAAGATTTATTTCTACAATGTGGCCTTTAATTATTTCATATTTTTTGCATTGCTGATTATTTGGGATAGGGTGGAAAGTAGAATTCTACCATTGTACATTTTTATTTTGGACAAATATAGCCACCAGGATCTCCCAAAATAAATACTTGTATAAGCATGCCAAAAATAATCCCAAACTAAATCCATATTTTTGGAGCATGAACAAACTATCTGGCCATATTTTCAACCAAATAAATTGTAAAAAATGGCTTGCATGAGAGAGATGATAGAAATGCAAAGTAAAAGAAGCATGGCTTATTGCCAACAACCAAAGAAGCATGGTTTATTGCCAACAACCATGACATTAATAAAAAAAAGACTACTGTACAACCCTGAAGGTTTGTAATGATGGTATATTATAAGATGTGATATGTTGAACTATTTCCATCAATTATGAGTGAATGTTGAATGTACAGAAAATTTTAAACTTTATTTAAACTTTCCAAATGCAAACAACTTGTTAGTAATAACATACAAAAAGACAATACAGGTTAGTAATTACACAATGTTTTGAGTAGTATTATTCTCCACTGTTCTTCAGGTGTTGCTGGCCTACATGTACAGGGACAACATTCACTTAGAAGTTGAACTCGCACCTTTAGATTCTTGAATATTGAAATTTTAAGGCAAATGCTCTAACAACTGAGCCTTTGAGAGAATAGCTCAGTTGGTTGAGCGTTTGCCTTAAATTCAATATTCATGAAACTAAAGGTGCGAGTCCAACTTCTAACCGAATATTGTCACTGTGCATATAGGCCAACAACACCTGAAGAAGAGTGGAGAATAATACTATTTGAAACATTGTGTAATTACTAACCTGTATTGTCTATTTGTGTGTTGTTGGAAAGTTTAAATAAAGTTTAAAATTTTCAGTACATTCAACGTTCACTCATAAATGATGGAAATAGTCCAACATATCACATCTTACTGTACAACGTTTCAAAAAAATATAAATCATTAATTTAAATAAATTTGCATTTACTTATAAGTACTACAACATTCCTAGATACCTATGAGTACAATGAATCTGGCTTAACTGCTGAAAGTATGCTCATCCATACCTAATAAACCAATTTGAATAAACATTTACTTTGGGGTTCCCCTCTTTTCTTCCAAAGTGTAAGCTTGTGGTTAAGACCTGTAGAGGTCCCTACTATAGCATTTTTAATTGCATATTCTTGAGGCTACAGCCTTAGTAAATATTATTCACCTATGTTCATAACATTGAAAACTAATTACAGAAGAGTAAAGGAAAATAATTTCTGAATATTCAGACATATTATCAAAAAAGTAATACTATCATAAATGATATGTTTTAAGACTCATTTGGTTATAATGAAAAATATTAGTTTATAATCATTTGGAGGAGGGTGAACTTATACCTGTTTTAACCATACGGAAATATAGAAGTATTATTACATTGTTATTAATTGTATAAATGTAATTACTTATAGATTTTCATACACAAATTGACTACGTATTTTACCAGACTGTAGAACTATCTGGGTTTTAAATAGAATTGATTTTTTAATGAAAATGGAGACTAAGTTATATAATATTTACATAATAATAAATTTGCAAATTACCTATAGCAATCTAACTACCTATCTTTTACTGGTATGAAAATGGGTACTTAGCTGCTAATAAGTAGAGGGTAAATAGACCTGGTTAATATGGTTTGGAAGATTAATGCTTATGTGCTGACTTCTAAGAGATACTATAGGATACAGCCTTTATTAGATGAGTGATGTGTACTATCAATGTTGATTATTTTAAACTGTGCAAATTTTTATAATAAATGCACTCTTAATCCATATTACTTCATTCAGAAGATCATGTTTTAATCATCAATATGTCAATTAAGTGATAAAATAAACTTACAAATAAAATATCACATGACTTACACAAAGCAAAGCAAAAACTCCATATAGTAGTGCCACCTGCACTAAACAGAGAAATCAATGGATGCCAGAAGGCTTGTGCATAAAATCCCTATCTAATACCTACTCATCCAATATCCCCAGACTAGTTTCTGGCTTGTGGCCTTTGTCAGTGAGGAGCTTTGGATCTGAGAGCACTGCATCTAGTCTGTTTAGCACAGGTGGCACTACTATATGGAGTTTTTGCTTTGCTTTGTTTATAAACAATTATGTGCTAGTATTGGAGATGTGATCATGTGATGCTTGCTGGTTTATGACCTACACAAACAAATTGGCATAGATTTAAAACATTTGATAAAAATCAACCCTTAAGCTATCAACAATCTCAGGCTGTATTCAAGGCAACCTCCTTTAAAAATAAAGGTGGCGCTCTAAGACAATAAAGCCAATTACTCAAGGTTTATAAATGTAGATGATAACAATCAATCCTTAAGCTAACAACAATCTCAACTTGTAATTGTTAAAAGAGGTTCCCTTGACTACAGGTTGAGAGTGTTGATATCTTAAGGGTTGATTGTTATCATCCACATTTATAAGCCTATTAAAGCCTTGACCTACCTCTCTCCACTCTATCTAATAACACTGATACACCTAAACACACATATACCTGAGCACTTATAGTAAATACATATATTGGTGATTATTTATCTTTTCAACATATATGTGTTTAGGTGTATCAGTGTTATTAGATAGAAATGGAGAGTGGTGGGTCATGTGAAAGTCTGTGCTCATATACCCTATATTACATATATATATATATATATATATATATATATATATGTCTATATATATATATATATATATATAGACACAGGTATATAATAAGCCTGTGTTTCAGTTATTACATTGTAGAGATGTCTGCCCATCTTTGCATATGTATTTAATGGATTATGTTCTGTACATGTGGGGTTCAGATTGATCTTAGGTCAACATGGGTGTGACAAGAATCTCAGCCTCAGGGTGGCCTTTGAACATTCCATCATCAGATTTTCAATTGGATGGAAGATTTAAGAGTTGGAGTGTGGAGTAGATTGAAGCCTGTCCAATAAAGTATGAGGATTGTCTATCTTAATATATATCTGAGCACTTGTAGCATATATGTGTAAAGATGATAATCTGGACCAACTGATGATTGCTGGTTTAGCATGAAATACGTATATTGGTGATTATTTATCTTTTCAACATATATGTGTTTAGGTGTATCAGTGTTATTAGATAGAGTGGAGAGTGGTGGGTTGTGTGAAAGTCTGTGCTCATATACCCTATATTACATATATATAGACACAGGTATATAATAAGCCTGTGTTTCAGTTAAAGCCTTGAGTAATTGGCTTTATTGTCTTATCGAAAACGTATGTTTTTCAGCTGAAATGATCAATAGCTTGATAATATAACATAGAGGGAAATGATATGATCTGGAAGGAAGATGCATTAGATCCTAAGATTGAGTTTCATTGTTCCAAGATCCAAAGCTCTTCAATAATAAAAACTATAAACTTGAAACTAGTCTGGGGATTTTGGCTAGCAAAGCACAGGATAAGATTTATTAAGTACTATCATCTGGCAACTTTTATTGCTTTCTAAAGCTTACAATAAGTGGCAAAAATCTATCCAATAAAGGTTCTTAGAATCTATTCAATATGGCCCTTCTTATTCAAACTTTTAGCTAATAAAATACCCAGAGGAAATAGATAAGGTATATTGATACAGTCATAGATCCTAGGTTAATATTGATATTAAAAGAATTCGGTGTATCAAAAATAGTGCATGTACCTGCCATACCTATAAACTGAGATTAAATCTGGATTTCGTATGCTTTAAAAAACATTAACAAATTTGAGATTTTTGTTTTGGTAGCTATTTAAATCCTCACAATTTGAAAATCAGAATATCTGCTCAATACTGATTCTCCTTCATGTCTTACTATAAGTGATTGTTGAAGAGTCTTTAGGCTATTTGAAGATTATATAACCAGAGACAACAATTTGAAGCCATTACTCTTACTGTTGTAACAAAGTGTTTTACCAATGCTATTACAGAAAATAAATGGTTAAGTAAAGCTTTTTTAACTTATGAACATGATCTAAAGAATTCAAGCCTATTTACATTTAGTGCAAAAATAATTAACTTATTTCAGTCCACAATATAAACATAATGTTTTTGGCAATTATTTGAACTGAAATTGTTCATATATGGATTCATGATCTTACTCAGTCTTCACTTCCTATTTTTTCACACCAAAATCAATCACAGATGAATCAATAAATGAGGATAGTGTGGGTTCAACTTGTTGATAAATATCGATAATAGTTATGAAAAAATTCATGCTGAATTTGCTTTGCTTTAAAATCATCAGCTGATATACATTTTTCAATTTTTTGTTTGAAGTCCTATCAAATTGATACTTTGTATTGATATGGTATAGTGACCTGATGGATCCCGAAGCTTGAATCTCACATCTGTTCTTTCTGAAACTTGAACATCACATGACCACTCATATAATTAATTGATTGGTTATTGTTTTCATTCAGTTGATAATGAAAAGCTGGCTTCACTTAAATTGATTTTTGGATAAGCTTTGGCTAAGATTGACATCAATTTGACCATGCTTCTTATATAATTTTATTTGTAAAAACAGTAGCAAACTCTCAATACAGTACTGCCACCAAGTGGCAAGCCTTAGTAATCAATGGATGCAAGAAGATTTGTGCATAAAATAACCTATCTAGTGTCTACTCATCCAATATCCCCAAACTAGTTTCTAGCTTATGGCTTTCATAGTGAGAAGTTCTGGATCTGAGAACACTGCACTTAGATCTTAGGATCTAATGCAATCCTCTAGCAGCAACCTTTTACCTTTTTAGTTAACTATAAAACTGTGAGTCTAAAATGAAACATTAATGTTTTCAATCCAAGCTCATTTGTATAGTCATACAGAGCTGAAACCAGTTCAATATCCATATATTTTAGTGTCTCTGATCATTTAATTCTGCCCATGGGATGATAGTGATTATGGTTATTAAAGAACTGAAGACACCACAATGTATAGTTACTGAACTGGGTTAGATCTGTGTGGCTATAAAAGTGAATGAGCTTGGATTGAAAACATTAATGCATTTTATTTTGGACTCATAGTTTTATAGTTAATGAAAAAGGTAAAAGATGGCTTCTGGAGGGTTGCATTGGATCCCTAGATCTGGGAGCAGTGCTCTCAGATCCAAGGCTTCTCAGTCATAAAAGCCACAAGCTATAAACTAGTCTGGGGATATTGGTTGAGTAGGCACTATATAAGGATTTTATGCACAAACCTTCCTGCAATCATTGATTATTCTGACTTGCCCTGAGTGGCACTATTGTATGGAGAGTTTTGCCTCTATGTAAAACAGCTTGTGTAAACATAAAGCATGGTGATCATGTGATGTTTGATAGTTTATTTCCAGAAGCTTTAATTAAAAAATATATTGCTGAAGTGGAAGTTAGAATTTTTTAATTAATAATCATTCTTTCATTAAAAGTGAATAAAAAATATTTCTAGATGAATAAGTGTTCTAAAAACATAATGTTTAACACTTAATTTGTTCATTTACAAGTCAAAACTTCACAGGTAAGATTAAGATATCTTGTTTGTATGCAATCATGATTTCTACATACTATGGATATAAGAATGAGAGTAATATATAATGATGCAAGATTGTTAACTCTATAAAGAAACTTCATATTTTTTCACAGGGTTTTAAGGCCTAAAGTAATGTCAAATTAAAAAACATTTCTTTAAATAATTTTGTAGAATAACATGTATTCTGCAGTGTATGTGTATATTTAAATAGAACAATAAAAATAACATCGCATAATCAGCATTTCCAATGCTCTCAGATCCAAAGCTTCTTACTGATGAAAGCCACAAACTAATAAGTAGTCTGGAAATATTGAATAAGTAGGCATTAGATAGGAATTTTATGCACAACCCTTCTTGCATTCATTGATTACTAAGGCTTGCATGTTTGGGGCGTTTCCTACTGTATATTTAAATATCTTTAACATGAGGCTTTTTATCACTATAGATCATTACATAATTAAACAATTTGTCATTCAGGAGTTCACATGAAGATTCATATGCAGTTAAAGCATCAGAAATGTGAGAACCTAGTTGTGTTCCAAGATCCTTGAGCTTTAGTGTATGCTATTACATCACCGTCTAAATCTGTAAAATACTAATGATCACGTAATTATTATTTATGGTAGGACGTTTCTTTGTATTGCTTTTAAACATTTATATATATATACAATAAAAATTAACTGAATTCTGCTAAATACAAATATATTGATTTTATCATAATCAATAAACTTATTCATGAATTGAATATAGATATTTTTTAACAAAATAAATTTACCATTGTTATTTTTTTAATATTTATGTTTTACAATTTTAAGTATTTTACAGATAATCCATAAATGTTCAATAATATTAATAAAGTTATTGAAATGTTCAATATTTAAATGACAAAACAGAGTTTATAATTTAAAAGATGATAATAAAAAATGATGAAAACAAAACAAGAGTGATAATTAAATGTATTGGGTTTTATTTTTTATAAATATGTATTATAAGTAATTGATCATGCAAAATTGAATATAAAATATATTTATTTATTTTCTTATAATCGTAATAACTTTGAGAGCAGTTCAATCTATTCCAACTATTAACACAGAGGCAAAACTCTCCATACAGTAGTGCCACTACTCCAACTATTGTAAACTCGAGTGATACCAGATGGCAGTGCTAACCCTTCTCCATTTCTGAAACATCACAAGTAATGATAATTAATACTGGGGAAAGTGAAAACAAAGAATTTTTATTGGGGAATATAAAGTTAAGTATGGTGAACAGGTATAACTATTTGGGAATCACCTTAAGTAGTCAGAGAAATTGCTTGGATGAATGGGAGAAAAATTGATTTATGAACCAAAGAAAAGAAAGGGACTGATAAAGAAATTAAGTGTTTAAGTATAATAAATATGATGTAGGTAGAATTGTATGGATGGAATGGCAGTAGCAGGGTTAACATATGGTAAAAGATGCATTATGTGTTAGTAAAGGGATGTTAGATTACTTAAAAAAGTACAAAGAGAAGTAGGAAGAGATGCAGATGTGTAGACAGCAAAGGAGGCAATTCAATGAGAAATGGGGATGATCATGTTTTTATAGGAGAAATGCAAAAAGCAAAATGAAAATGTTAGGTAGATTGCAGTTTATGGATAATAAGAGAATAGCCCAAATAGCATTTAATTGGGTTGTGAGTAAAGTGCAGGCAACAAGATGAGTAAGAATGGTATTACAGGTTGCAGAAGATTTGGATAAAGAATTTGTCAGTATACTTATATAAAAGGTGGGATTATTGTGTTAGGAGAATTGTAAAGATTATATTGGCAAGGAATGGGATAGAAGAATAGATGCTTTAATAAAAAATAGGGAGTTGGAGAGATGGAGCACTAATATGGAGAATAAAAAGAGTTTAAATACATATAGAAGTAAATGGAATATTGGGATGATAATAGCAAGAAAAGTAGTTTAATGTTTAAGGCTCAAACAGACTCTTTAGCAGCATGGGAATATACACATAAATGAAAAAATGTGAGTGATTTAGTCTGCCAGTTGTGTGAGGAAAGTGTATAGAAAATATTAGACATCTGTTAATTAAATGTAAATGCCTGAAAGCATAAAGGATACAAATAATAAAGTTGTGGAAGAATATAAAAAAATGATTATACTGAAAGTGGGGTTATTGGTTTTTATGCTGGGTTTGGGAAAAGATAAGGGAGATTTATGGAGTTGACAAAGATTATGTTGTGGAAATGGGATGGAGCTGGGTAGAGAAGAATATGGAAAAACTTAGGGTGGGGAAGAGAAAGGGAAGGTAAATTGGCTAATGGGTCTCTTTGGGTATAGTGGCTGAGAGATTCCTGACTCCATATAAGGAGAAATCACAGTACATTGCATCACATCAGATAGCCTTTATAACAAAATTGGAATATGAAAATAGAAAACTAGAACTATTGAAATAGTTTTCATTAAAATGGAATAGAAGAAGAGGGGGCATGAAGAAGGGTTAGAAAAATAATTGGACAATAAATAATAAGATATAGATTAATTTATTGGAATATATATAGAGTTTGGGGAGATGTTTAAATTGAATGACCAGTTTCTTGGCATATACCTATGCTCAAAATCTTACAACTTCATTTAAGAATAGGCCATTTTACATTATGTCTTATTGAATCTGCTTCTGATTTATGATATTTGTCAAAGATGGATTTAAATCCAATGCATTTATACATCTAGTATTTAATAAAATTAATAAGTACTTCTCCATTTTCTTTTCAAATGCAATTCATTAATTTGAATATATTTAAAACATAAATTGAAGTTTATTTAACAAACTTTTTTTTTTACAAATCTTAGTTTATTTTATGCACCATTTTAAAAATTATTATTTCATTTTTTCTCCAATGTTTCAATTATATTATATGGTTATTGTCAAGGATTATGAATATATATATAAGATATACTTTCCAGGTTCATCCATGTATAATTTTTATTATGAGTATTCCAATGTTTTAGCTTGATCACACAAACCATCTAATGGGTGATAATAGAATATTATAAAGATAGTTGTAGAGGCACTGTAAACACTGGTTTATAGCAGTGTTAAAGTTCCACCAATAAAAAAAAGGTATATGAAATTGAAGATTTTCTGACTTTTATTTTTTCAATTTTATATACATGTTTTATCTATTGGTGGAACATTGTTATTAACCAGTGTTAACAGTGTCTCTAGAACCATCTTTATGGTATTATATTAATCAGCCAGTTAATGGCTTGTGTGATCAAACCAAAATGCATCGATATATTCATAATAAAAATCATAAAATAGATGAACCTGAAAAGTGTACCATTTATGTTTGTAATCCATGGCAATCATATATATACACACAAAAATATGATTACAAAGAATGTCCAAAACATCATAGTAAAAAATATTCTTTACTATAAATTAAAATTTTTTTTAAAACTTCTTATTTACTTTCATGTATGTCTAAATTCTTTTACATTTTTAAAAAAATTACTTTATATATAAAATCTACAATCAAATATTGATTACCTTTTTATAATTATACTAGATTCCTATTACTTTCTGCTCAAAACTGCTTTTCTCAATTTTACATAAAACTTTCATTAAATTGTTTTCTTTATA
This sequence comes from Epiperipatus broadwayi, assembly GCA_028023455.1. NCBI lineage: Eukaryota > Metazoa > Onychophora > Udeonychophora > Euonychophora > Peripatidae > Epiperipatus > Epiperipatus broadwayi. The sequence continues at coordinate 4,119,371 of JAQFVV010012479.1, read as the reverse complement.
TGACTTCACATTCTCCAACATCTTTGTTCAAAATGTAAATGCTCAGATTCTTTATTTAAATACATATTAGAATTTTTATCTTATTAGTTTTTAATTTATTTGTTGTTCTTCCTATATATGAAACATTTTTATTATTTCCCTTATAATCTGAATTATTTACAATATAAATGCAATTCATATTTTGCAATACCTTCTTTTTTTAATGTTTATTAATCTAGATTTTATGTCTTTTTTTATTTTACTTATAAAATATACTTTTTGTACTTAGTTTAAACAAGTCAAACCTTAGCTAAGTAAAGGTTTATTCCCTATGTAATTGCAGCCAGATTCACAGCACTTAGCATTTAAATATGTAATGCTAATTTATTTAAATTAGTAATTTAAATATTCAATTGTTTGGAGAGTGGAAGTTTTTCTCTTTTTTTATTAATGTCCTTGTTGGTATTAACAATAAACCACAACTCTTTCAGTTTATGTTTTCTATTGTCTTGTTCAATGTAAGCAATTTTAACATTTATTGGATTATGTTAGCAGAAAACTGATTTATATTCTGAGTTATTTTTAGCTTGCTTACACAAATATTTGTGTTGGTATACTATAGTATCTAAATTTGCTCTTACCTTCCCATAATAGCTTAAAACTACCATAAATTTCTATATTTTTATATTCCTTATCTTTCTTATATATTCTTCTTTTTATTTTTCTATACTTTTTCTTTCACATAATGTATTAATTAATTCAAAAGAATAATCATTTACCTTTGCTTCATTTTTTATTATATCAATTTCTTATTTTAATAATTTACTAGTAGAGTACAATCTTATTCATCTATGCATTCTATTATTAATAATATTTAATTTATTAATACAATTTATATCTTATTCCAATTACTTAATGAACCATAAAAGCTTTTTTTTCCTAAGAATACTTGTTTCAATATTCATTTTATTATTATTTATTGTTTTTTTAATTGTAACATAGCAGCCAATATTAAGTCTTTAATACAAGCAGTTGACCATTAGGTGGCTCTGGAGTAGAATAAGATGAACTGCTTCAGGAATACTTATCAAAATGTAAGCAGAGAAAAAAATCGAGTAATATTTTGTTGAAATATACAGTTTTAGCCTTAAGGTGAAAAGTTGCATTATAAAACTGAAGTCACCAAAGTATGTACACATTATCCTGGTGATTCATCAAATTCAGGGTGTTTTTGAATTTCAAACTACTATTTTTATAGTATAATGAAGTTAAGAGTGATTACTACATGAGTAAGTACCCTAGATCCAAACATTTCATTGATTAAGGATATAAGCCAGGTTGTCAACTGAGCATGTGCTTATAATAACTTTACTATACTATAAGATGGCTCAGAATAAAAGAAAGTTGTTTCTGAATAAGTATGCTAGATATAAACAAAAAGATAGTGAGATATTTTGTTGTTAATCATAAAAGCATAAGAATAAGTAGTTTAGCATAGAAGATAAATTATCATCAAGTGGAAGTTAATATCTTCAGTGCTTAATTTTAGTAACCAAATGTTATAATTTATTGCATCTGTTATTACATAATACATTTATATTGTGATAAACAAATCAAAATAACTGTGTGAGACAACAATCACATATCACTCATAACATCAAAAGAATTTAATATGCTTAATGGAAATGAACTTACATATCACTAGATGTCCTAATGAAAAGATAATTTAAGTTTTAAACTATATTTCAAAAGACTACAAAAGATCTATAAATAGACATGTGAAATAGATGGATAAGGTAGGAATTTTTGCTGGAGAGTTATGATAATAAGAGGCTATGAATAAACTGGATTAACATTGTGAAGGGTCTCTTATACTGCAATTATTGATATGAGCTAATAACAGCAATGACAATGAATATGTACACAGCTATAGCCAAAAAAGAAATATATGCTATTTACTGAAAGGAAATCTCTGTATTTTTAAAGAAAGAAAAACCAAATCTTTTATGACCTCAATATGTTATTATCATTGTAACTGTTGCTATTATGAGTAAATACATCAAACACAAATAGTAACAGATACTTTACCACCATACGTGGGACATTCTAGTAAATGTATTCTATTTCTCTTTTGAGGTTAAGACCATTTTCTTTTTCATTTTGAATTTCTACATTAATATAGTGAAATTATTTCAGTGATTTAGACAAATGGGGGATAAAATCCATTCTGCCTTAATTATCATTAAATAAATAGATTTTCTAAATGAATAAACAATATTTATAATGAACAAATAATAAATAGTTTATTCACTCTAATCTGCTCTATTTTAAACTAATCCATGCAGATTAATTTGTCAAGAGCAGTGCATATTAAATATATTTCTAAATAGTTCTGAATATGTAACAAATAATTTATTTTTTATAAATAATAATAATAATAATAATAATAATAATAATAATAATAATAATAATAATAATAATAATAATAATAATAATAATAATAATAATAATAATAATAATAATAATAATAATAATAATAATAATAATAATAATATAACAACAACAACAATAATAATAATTCATTTATTTAAGTGTTAAACAACTGCATATAGCTAATTACAGAATGCACATTAAAACAGAAAAGGGAATATACACATAAATATAACAATAATAAAATACATAAAAAATAAGAAAATATAAATGAATACATTTAAATTAATCAAAAATGCCATTCAAGTTTAAGAATATTGCAAAATTGATTATAATCTAAATTAAAATGGTCTAATTATATATAGAGGGTAGCCTGAATAAATGAAAAAAATTAAGGACATTGGAATGACAAGCTTGTATATAACATATAAAAGAGTCTGAGTATCATATTCATAAGACAAATATAATAGCTGAAATTATGTCAGAATAACTTGTTGATTTATGTGGTTGAAGATCAACTTTATTTTCCAAAAGTCAACTTGCAGGTATGCCAGATGGAAGCACTACCATTGCATAATGAGTTCCTTATATCCATAAATACATGGGACTTGTTATAACCCAGCTAATTATTCAACATTGATCAGTAAATGGGTATCTAGCAATTTTAGCAAAAAATAATAAATAAGAATGAATACCTGCTCAACCTCTTACCAGGTGGTATTTGGCAAGCCAGGTGAGTAGTTGCCATCTATTTTCTTTTTGTTGTATTTTAAAGAAATGGAGAGAGCAATAGAAAGACTAGGAAGAGGGGTAGAAGTACCATTAATAAGTGACAAGGGAGTATACACATTATCAGGACTTTTATTTGTGGATGATGTCTTCTTGTACATAGAAAGAAGGTAAGATATAGAAGTTATGCTGAGGACAGTGAGGGGAAAGTAAAGAGATGGGGATTAATTTTAGTGAGAAAAAAATCAAAAGTAATAATGATTAAAGAGAAGTTAAATTTTTTTTATTGGGGACTATAGAGTTAAGTGTGGTGAATAGGTATAACTCTTTGAGAATCATCTTAAGTAATCAGAGAAATTTTTTGGATGAATGGAAAAAAAAATTGATCAATGAAGCAAAGAAAGGAAAGGGATTGATAAAGAAATTAAAAGTGTTTTCATATAATAAATATGATGCAGCTAGAATTGTATGAAATGGTGTGGCAGTAGTAGGGTTAAAATATGGTAATGATGCATTATGTGTTAGTAAAGGGGTATTAGATTACTTAGAAAAAGTACAAAGACGGTAGGAAGACATACATTAAATGTAGATGTGTTGACAGCAAAGGAGGCAATTCAAGGAGAAATCGGATGGTCAAGTTTTTATATGAGAGATGCAAAAAGCAAAATGAAAATGTTTGGTAGATTGCAGTTTATGGATAATAAGAGAAAACCCAAAATAGTATTTAAATGGGTTATGAATAAAGGGCAAGCAACAAGATGATGAGAATAGTAGTATGGTATATAGAAGATTTGGATAAAAAAAATTGTCAGTATACTTATAAAAATCTGAGATGGTTGTGTTAGGAGAATTGTTGAATGTTATAGTAGTAAGGAATGGGATAGAATGCATTAATAAAGAATAGGAAGTTGGAGAGATGGAGAACTAGTATAGAGAATAAAAAGAGTTTAAATATATATAGAAGTAAATGAAATATTGGGTGTGAGTTAATTTATGATAATAGCAAGGAAAGTAGTTTATTGTTTAAGGCCTGAACAGAATCTTTAGCAACAAGAGAATATTAACATAAATGGAAAAATGTTGGTAATTTAGTCTACAAATTGTGTAAGGAAGGCATAAAAAATATTAGGTATTTATTAATTGAATGTAAATGCCTGAAAGCAGAAAGGGTACAAACAATGAAGTTGTGGAAGAATAAATATAAACAAAGTGATTATACAGAAAGTGGGTTCTTGGTTTTTATGCTGGGTTTGAGAAAAGATAAAGGGGATTTAGATATAAAGGTCATAGAGTTTACAAAGATTATGTTGTGGAAGTGGGATGGAGCAGGATAGTGAAGAATATGGAAAAAACATAGGATGAGGAATGGCAAGTAAATACAGTGTGGCTAACAGGTTTCTCTGGGCATAATGGCTGAGTGATTCCTGACTCTGAAAAAAGGTGAAGCCACAGTGCATCACATCACAGTTGCTTCTATGATAGGTTCTTGAAGATGTCTTTATCCTGGATATTTATTAAAATGCTGTTTGACACTTTATGTATATCATACTTCCAATTTTAGAGATGGAAGAATATGTGAAGATGATTAGTCAATGAAGCGGAAACAATTAGATGCCTGGAAAAAGCACTTTACAAACACAATGTCATTATCAGGCATTGACACAGATAATCAAGCTTTATAGCTTGCATTCATAAATAATTAAAACATTCCCATAACAAATTCAGAAAAAGAAATAGAAGAGAAAAATATAGATCTAGTGAATATAATATAATTATTAATTTTTTTTTCAAGAAACAGATTTATTCTTCCACATCTTTTGGGACAATTTTTTCTGCTACAAGACATCATCAAGCAGGGCTACAGCCTTTCATTTTCAATACAGTTTTTTTTATACCAATAAATTATCATACCCTTAACATGTTTCAGAAGTGGTTCTCTTTATTATACTTCAAAACCATCTATTATAAGTGTGAATGATTTATAGACACTAAATATTAATGCTATTATGTGGTCATGGCTATTATAATGCAATTATTTAGAATCCATTGAAAAGTCAGGCTTACAAAGAAATAGGTCTTAAGTTCAAAAGTTATACTCAAGAAATTTGTTAGCAATAAGCAGCACAATGCCATAACATTGGTTCATGTAATAGCCCCATTATCCAGCAATAACTTTGCTAGCATGGTGTTGACTCAGTGATATTTCCCAAATTTTTTTTAGCCAGCACTGACATTTTGATGCTATCTCCCAAACATTCCACAAGGCATCCAGAAGCTTCCTGGATAATTTTATTTTCCAATGTAATCCCTACGAAATGCCACCAATCAAAAACACTTTTTAAAATATCTCACTATTTCAGTTTAAAAGCATGTGTTTGTACATGTTATAACCTATAAATGCAATTCTTTATTATTCCATGATCAATTTCATTTCCAACTGCGTCATGAGAGTAACTTTATAAAGGAGATTTGAACACAGACTTTTAAGTTTTTTTCAGCTATCCTCTCCATCTTACATAACCAATACACATGACCACACACATGTGGATAAGATAAATGATTTCCAATAAACGTATTTCGTGGTGAACCAGCACTCATCAATTGGTCCAGATCATCATCTCCCACACGCACATATATAATCAGTGTTCAGCGTAACTTAAGAGAATATGATTCTTTTTATTTTAGATGTGCATAATATATTTTGTTTATATTTCAAGATATAGTAATCAATAAAATATTTTTTTTTAGATAAGTAGAACAGAATTTGTAAATTATCAACATTGTCAATAATGATTTTTTATATTTTAGTTATTAAAATAAGTTACTCAATTGGATTTCCCTCCTTTTTTATTCGCAAAAATCTACTGAATTTATTTTGACAACTATTTTTTTTAATAATAATTTGATTTTTATAGAAAATCACCTTGAAAGCACGGCTATCATATTTCCATAGCAACAAATTAAAACAAATGTAAATTTCAAAAGATGGCTAAAAACCACAAGTTAAAAATAACTTTATTATCAATTTCTGAATGATGTAAAGTGAATATATATTGATTTTTGTTCCTCTGTCAACAGGTTAATAAGCCTACATTTTAATTAAAAACTTTTACAAGACACAGTGATAACATATATCATAAATTTAATTTTTAATCTAAAAAAAATTGACTTTTTTAATCATAAAATTATAATCAAATAAAATTCGTTTAATCCAATCATATTAAAGACTGATAAAATTATTATTTTTCTTTAAAAAAGAGGTAAAATATAAGATATACGATATATCATTAAACAAGAATAACATTCAAATGTGAATTACTCTTAAACTCACAGTGAAATATAGTAAATAAATAAAACAGTCAAATGATTAGTTACTTGGTAGGTCATATAACACGTAACTGTATAAAATGATATATTGAGATAAGATTATATTTAAGGACCTTCAGCTCTCAAGGTGGTCATCCAATTACTGGACTAAATCATCCAGGTCTGTAAAATATAGTTAATTATACTAATAAGCATAAAGGCCTGTTTAGCTAGTTTATTTTATATGTACAACATGAAAAAAATGAGCAGAAGTAGTAATAATATTTATACAATTAATTGCTTAGGAGTTTATGTGATGTTTGGCAGCGAAGTGATAGATTAAGTACACAATTCCACTCCAATGACAAAATGATTGTTATATTTCTAATCTTTCCGTTGAAAACCAATCTAGAATTTTTTTTATCTTTGGAGTCCTCTACTATCATTATGCTAATCCACATATAACATGGAGAATATAATCTTGAATAATGCACCTGATAAAATGGGATTAGAAAAGAGCAATAGCCATGAAGTTTCATGATATGTTTGCTTCATATAAAATATATAATGAAAAATAATTCATTAAAGTTATATTTGTAATGAAAAAATTTGTGACAGATTTAATCATCATCATCAACCATTATTAGTCCACTGCAGGATGAAGGTCTCTCCAAGTTCAATCCAACTTCTCCAATCTTTAGCTTCTCTTCTCCACATCACCCCTGCACACTTCCTTATTTCATCCATGTACTTCACATGTGGTCTCTTTCTGGGTCTTTTACAATCTCTTGGAATCCAGTTTAAGATTTCAATTCTCCATCTATTATCATCTCTGATTTAACCATACACCAATGAAAATGCTGCAACAGAAATCAGACTTAGTACTACAATTTAATTCAAACATAATTGTGTACAGAGTAATAAGAACAGAGTAACAAATTCTAGGGTTGTGATTTTGGATTAGAAGCAATTCATTTCTAGCTAGGTTCACAATTCTAACTCTCAACAAAAGGGAGTAAAATTATTCCACTTGAATACTAGATTGACCTTTATAATCTTGAATTATGAAAAGGTAAATGTTGTTAACACATATTTTCTTTGCAAAGAACTGTATATAATCTAACAGCAGGTGTGGCTTAATGGTATGCAAATATTCTAAGTTTGAAACCAGATACAAAACCAAACAGTATTCAAAAATGACATTTAGTAAATATTTTATGAACAAACAGAGAATTCTGGCAGAGTATTTAGTATTGTTATAGTACAGACAACACAAAGCTGACTACATCTAGAAGATGTTAACATCAACTCAATAAAAGTAAAAAGTAATAAAATAACGTATTGCTCAACAGTTTGTATGAAGTCTTGGCACCAGAAGAGACAAAATTTGAGTTCATTGCATTAATCATTTACCAATATTTACAAGGCATGATCATAAGCTTATATGTAATTTGCTTGATACATGCTTCAAATCATTGCATTTGCATTGGGATTTTAAAAAATGTTGACATATGCAAAAGAGCAGCAGTAGTTAGCACTGAGGAATTACTATAGTCATGTAGATAACAGCTTAAATTAGATTAACAATTTTTATTAACAGAACATAATAAAACAAAAGAAATCATTCAATAATGTGAAGTATAAATAACAAAATACTGATAACTGGATGGAAGATAGACAATGGCTAGTGAGAAATGAATCTTACTGATTGCAGTGAATGAATGAGCACAGAAAGTAGAATACAATAAATAATGATGACAACCAGAATTTGAATAGGCATTTCATGTAAATGCAAAAACCATTATAATCTGAGGCCCTGTTTACATATATAGAAGTGTAATAATTCTCAAGGCTGAATGGATTTATAAGTAGTGATTAAAAACCAATCAACACTTAGACAACCCCAGTATCAGTAACAATCAACAATTTCAAACTGTTGTCAAGGCAATGTTCTTTTAATAATAAAGGTGGTTGCCTTGACAATAGTTAGAAATTCTTGATTGTTATTGATATTGGGATCTTCTAAGTATTGACTGTTTTTTAATATGTATATATAGTACAAAATATATACATGAGCACAACAATAAATTAATATTGTATTGTATTTAAAATTGCTTAGCCAGGATTTTGACACAGAATATTATAATCAAACCAAAGTAAAAATTCATTGTTCAAAGTGGAACATTATATATATATATTGATTATAAATTTTAAAACATAACGGCATAGGGAGTGAAATGCAATTGGATCTTGTATTAATATAGTTTGCAATGAATATCTGCCAAGCCGCTTTTATTTTTACATTTTTTTCATTATTTCTCTTCTATATTTTAGTGTATTGGATTTGAATAAACGACTGGTCACGTTTTTATATTTGAAGAATATAAACGTATGTCTGTTTTTAGTTGCTTTATACAAATATAAATGTTGGGTGATCTTTGTCTTCAAATAGATTTGTGTTTTCCTGTAATATCTAGTCTGGTACATTTTACTATCCAAAACATATATCAACTATATCTTATTATTAATTCCAAGTTTATCTTTAGAAATTGTTAAGGAATATATAATTATTACAAATTGTTAAGGATTATATTTAATAGTAGGAAACAACAGACTTCTATATTAAATTCTTCATTCATACATATATCTTTCTGCATAAGTTAGCCATACTAACGATAAAATCATTTGTACGTAGAGAATAATAACGTAAAATAAATGAAACTTGGCAAATAACCAATGCAAAACATCCCATTAACGTAAAAGCCAATAGCATTCCACTCAACACATACTAATTTTGTAATGTATAATAAGCACGGTAGTTTACATTAACTATGAATTTAAGATTAGTTTTGATAAAGATGCCAGCGTTGAAAACCTAGCTAAACAGCTTAAAATTTAGCATCGTATTAATTGTCACATGTCCACGCACTCGTGAGAAATATAACTTTACACTACGGCTTAAGGTATTATTTTTATATATAGTATAAAATTATTTCAGATAAAAAATAATATTGCATTGCATAAAATAATTAAAATTACACAGCTTATAGATAAACTATACAAACTTTATCAAAAAATCATTGATTTTTTAGACTTTCAAATCGATTGAACAGTCTAAATTAGGACACCTTAATTACTTTTCCATAATTTTCATTTCAGATTTTTTTTTTTTTAATTAAAAATTTAAAACAAAATAGGGTAATTAAAAAAAAGTCTAAAATGCTTAAAATTAACTGATTTTTATTAAATTAGTTTACATTATTTTAATATTTACATTTAGAGTTATATCAAATTGGAAAGAGTGAAGAAAGAAAAAAATAATAATAATAAACACCATAAAACACGCCACCTTTACACTAAAAAAATAAACAAAAAACATAATCAATATTATAACTATATTCAAATTTTTGTTGTTCAGAGAGTCATGCGATGTTTAAACACTAAAAATAACAGGTTCAGTTTTGATCTGGATTGAGATTTTAAATCTATTTCATTTTTACCACATTAAATGACCCAGGATATTATTACTTCTAAAACATATAATTCCTCACAAGTGTTATAAATGTTCATACACATTAAGACTATGAAGGTTTAATATTAAAATCAAACATATCACTTGATTTCCAGCTTACATAATGCTTTTTCAAAAGCTAACTTTATTCCATTCCATGGTGTTAGCATAAGTAATCTATAGATGTTAAAAGTAGTGCTTATTAAATTACTATCAAGCCCTATCCTGTCCATATTCCTAGACTAGTTTCTGGCTTAAAATCTTTGTCAGTAAGTAATTTAAAACCTGTATCTAGTTTATTTGGATTTTTTTGGATCTAATCATTCACAAGCTATCTTTTACTCTTTTTTGTACTATCAATCTATCGGCCAGAATCCAAGACAATTTTCTTACATAGCCATTTTTATTATCTGGGCTAATTGCACGATTATTAAACTGATATAAGATTTTTTTGAATTTCAATCTGATATCATGATAGTACAAAAATGGATGAAAACCTTATTAGCTCCAAAAAACAAAAAAAAAAAAGAAAAGAGATTTAAAATTTTTCCTGAAGAAAGCTTCAAGCCAGAAACTAATTCAGGAATATAGATAAAACAGCAATGGATGATAAACATTCCTTCTAGCAAAAATGTGTTAGGGGCAGAATTGGAAGTGAATATTCTAAATGACTCTGATATAATAATAACTAATTTTCAACAAACATATGTGTAATAACACACATTTTATAACATGCACATTTTTATTATTATAAAAAAAAGTGGACATCCAAATTAATATTTCATTCTTTTATAACCAAGAACAGATTACAGTGGATTTTGTAATAAAGTGGTCCAGATTACCAATATTCTACTAATATTCTCAAGAAATGTCTGCTATTTATACATTATGATATTACTACTATGAGACTTTAAAATAAGTTGCAGATTTAAGCTTTAACTTGTCTTCATGTTAATTCAAAAATCTTTATAATATAATGGCTACCTACAGTACCTTCATGAGATGCTTCTGTCCAGAGGTCTAGATGAAAGTAGAAATGTATATGTAGAGTGAAATTTCAAACAAGGTTTAGAATATTTTTTGAAATATTTGGTGTATAGTCAACTCAATTAACTATCCAATTCATCATCATCATTTTAAACCATTATTGATCCACTGCAGGATGAAAGTCTCTGTAAGTGTAATCAATCTTCTTTGGTCTCTAGCTTCTCTTTTCCACATCACAACAATAAACTTCCTTATTTCATGCATCTATATCACATGTGGTAGATTTTTTGCAATCTCTTGAAATCCAGTTTAATATTTCAATTCTCCATATATTATCATTTCTTCTAACAATATTTTCAGCCCAATTTCATTTCAGTCACTTGATTCCTTCATTGATATTAATAACACCTGTTTGCTTTTAAGTCTCTTCTTATTACTCCTAACATATAGGTCTCCATTCTTCTCCAATTAGTAGTTGGCAAATAGATAGTTGTACATAGTGGCAAAATGCTCCATATGGTGTTTGCATTGAGTGCAAGCCAGAGTAATCAATGGGTGCATGAAGGTTTTTTCATAAAATCCCTATTTAGCACATACTCGTCCAATATCCCTAGTCTAGTTTCCAGCTTGTAGCTTTCATTAGTGAGCAGCTTTGGATCTGAGAGCACTGCACCTAGATCTTAGAATCTAATGCAATCTTTCAGCAGCCACTTTTTACCATATTAACTAACTATAAAGCTAGTACTAAGTTGCACTACTGTATTGGAGAATTTTGCATCTGTGTAAACAGCTTGTGTAAGCATAAAGAATGGTGATTATGTGATGATAGTTGTACATCTTACTTACATATCTCTTTTTTTGTTTATTATTTTTATTTAGGTATTTTTTTTTTTTAGAATATATATTGGAATATATTATTAATCCATCATGTTTCCTTACAATTTTCTTACTGTCATCCTATAAAATAAAAATGTGTTGCTAAGTTGGAAGCTCATTTATCAAACAAAAGTGTTGCCATTCACAATAGATTTAAATAAAAATGAAATAGTCTAAAAATAAATATAAAAGAAATAAAATTCATCAAAGTAAAAAATAATTATGGAAAATCCAAAGTTTGAAAGAGACTTTTAAACTAGAAAGTTTAACTTGCATGGAAGATAATTACTTTGAGTACAGCCAGCCAAAATTGTGCATTAAAATTAAACGATGTATAGTAAAACAAAACTTAACACAGAAGTATGTGAGATAATACCAGAATGATTTCATTGACATTTGATAATGTCCTAATTTTTATTATATCATACTGAACTCAAATATTTCATAAACTAGCATTTAAATAGTAGTAGATTCAATAATAATTTGTACATTTCATAATTATTTTTTCCCATTCTCTTTAGAAGATTTTATAAAATTTGCAATTTCACTTATATATATATATATATGAGATATTAGCAATGTTAATTCTTGTCTTAAGAAAATATCTCATAGAGTGTGTGTACATAATTAACAAATAAATTCATGCAATATGCGTATACATCATTGACAAGATTAAAGGAGGGTTAAATAAAGTATTAAGCATTCCCAGAGATATATTGAAATAGATAATCCATGTAAGGACAATTTATGTATTTATAGATGTACCTATTCTATAAGGCATATTTAATATATTGATTTGGAAATAAAATCTGACTTATATACACTTCAAATTTCTTTGTTATAATCAAAATCTGTAATTCATTAAGTTATTTTAAATTAAATTGTAGTAACATTCTTTATTCAATTCTCAACCTGAATGCATAGCATACAGGTTACTTATACATGTAATTGTCAGTCCTAATGCACAAAAAATAATTCATAGTACTTCATGTTGTGCTAGACTGTGTGTAACTTGGTAGATAACTAGTATTATTGAGTAATAAAGAGAGATTATTTAGCTTTCTAAATCTAGAGATTGCATCTAAGATATAAAAACATTCTTATCTTTAAAACAAGTAGAGTTAATAATTATCTTTATGGTCAGTTTATATAAATGACTAATATTGATTATTATTATGAAAATATAATTTGTTTTCCAGAATTGCTTGATTGGGATCATACAGTGAGTGATCATCTTATAAATATTGATCACAATGGCTATTTCTGGCTGTGATCTAGATATGAACTAATACTGTTCTGGATGAATAAAATTTTGGTTGCAAGCATTTGACATGGATATTTAGTTTAATCTTCTGGTACATAAATGACTGCCTAATGTGATCAACTTTATCAATATTGCAGTACTCATGATCCCATCTAATACAGTATACACATATATGCAAATAAATACACATAACATATATACATATCATTTTATGATTAACACTGTCACACAAACCATAATAATAATTCGCAAATCAGAACTTAGTAATCATTTTAGTAATAATAAAAAATCAGATGTCACATGACTTATATATAGCTTGCAATTACCAATATGTAAACTTAAGAGCATGCTAATGCTCTAAACAAGCTTTATATATATATATTATGATAAATGCTACTACAAGAGAAGGCATTCGAATCATCTTTATCTTAGATTGTCCCCATCCCCAGACTGGTTTCGACCTATCGGTCTCTTCAGTGAGAAGTTGGGACATTAGATTCAAAAAAACCATTTTAGTAAATTTTCCAATAATGTTCCTCTAATCCAATCATTCGCAAAGTGGTTCCTACAAATCCCCAGGGGTCCTTGTGACCAGTGAGAGGGTCTGTAGCAAATAAAAATAAATTTTGATGTGTATGGACAACTTCAGGGGTGTGAGAAAGGTTTAATTATAAAGTAAAAAAATTGTGACTCGTTTTCATTATTATGAAAGTTAATATAAATAACAATAAATAAATTGGTAGTCTTTTTTACATCCTGAGTATAATATAAGTATAGATAAGTAAATAAAATACAACTAATGACAAAAATTGGACAGTGGGAGCTGAGCCACCATGAATGTCTATCTCTACAAGTTTAAACAGGAATGAAATCTTGCTGGTATATGCAATACCTTGTCTAAATATGTCATTAAAAACAACTAACCACTAATCAACAATTTAGTTCCATTTTATGCATGATGTGAAGTGCATGCAATACATTTTCCTAGTTTGACCAAAAAAAAGTATCACTTTTTATAGTGGTACAAAGATAACTCACTGTTACCTAAGTATTTTAAATACAATTGATATCTTTGTGTATATTAAATTTATTTAAGCAAAGTTATACTTATGTTAAAGTTAATTAATACACTAGTTTTATTATATAATATTTATCTATATACATTTTATTATTTATTAATTTGTTTGATAATAATTAAATTATTTATTTTTCTTGAAAAATAAATAATAAAATTAGTAATAAATGCGTACCCATACAATCTGTGAAATTTATTTGAAATTTTATCATACAATTTAAAAAATTAATTGATGCAAGCATAAAATTGTGGCATTTCATTTTCAAAATAAAGTAAAATATTAATAAATAGTGTTTTTTTGCAAAGAAATTTTTTGTTTAATAGTTTATATCTTAAATTTCTGCCACTTTTCTAGATAATGGTATGAGTTAGATCAAAAAAAAAATACAGACAATATAGTATTTTACTTATATGCCTTCTATGCAATAAAATTTTGTCAAATGAATCAATGAAACCTTCTAAGCTAAAGGAACATTTGACAAAAGTCCATAGTGTGAAAAAAGATAAAAGATTTAACTTTTTTAAAATAGCCAAAGAAAGAATTTGAAAACATTGTCATTGTGACAATTCTTAGGGACAACATCTGAGTGACATGATGAAGGACTGTGTACTTCTTTTAATATTTCTTTGCTGATTGCAAAATCTGGAAAGTTGCATACCACTGGTGAAGAACTTATTCTACCAGCTGTAAGTGAGGTAATATTCATTGTGCTGCAAAAAACCATTTTACGATATTTAAAAGAAAAATTCCATTGAGCAATAATACAATACAAAAACAGGCTGACAAAATGGCTCAGTGCATAGAAAATTATTTATGTGAGTACTTAAAACATCTAAATTCTCTCTGCTTGACAAATCAACTTTGCTGGGAAACAAAGCTTAACTTTTAGCTTAGGTGAGATTTGTAAAAGAAGAAAAAATTTCCCATGAAACGTTTCGAAACTGATATGAAAGATGAAACAATATTTAATGAATTAAAAAAGATTTTTCAATATAAAAGCTATACCTTTAAGTAATAACCTCTCTGTTGCTACTAATGGTGCTCTGGCAATGGTATGATGATACCGGCTTTCTGGCATACTTAAAACATTCATTGATAACATTTAATCGCCAAAAATCTTAGTGAACACTTGCATGATTCACTAGACTATGTTATTAGAGCAGTTAAGAAAATAAAAAAAAAATGTCTTAAATGAAAGATTATTTGCTCATGTTACTACTTAATATGAAAGTTCATTGGTTATCTAAAAGTAAATGTTTGAATCCATTTATCTAAAAGTAAATGTTTGAATCCATTTCATGCACTCTTTGATTCAGTGTTGGAATTCCTGGAAAGTAAGGACAATGATTTGCATCTCAATTGAATTAATTCAAAAAATGACATAGCTTATATGACTATCTTATTTGCCAAATTTAACAAGATCAATTTGAAGCTACAAAGTAATCAATTAAATTTAATCAAAACTAAAAGTACAATATCTGCATTTGTTGCAAAACTTATGCTATATAAACAAAACTTGGGGAGAGGAGAATGTCTCTCAGTTTCTAAATCTTTCAAAATTGTAAAAATGAGATTTTCTTGTTTATTGTCAGCATTAAACAGCTCTTCATTCTGACTGCAGCCAAAGCTTTGAAGACATTCTTCATTTGGTTATCTTTAATTGGGTGTTGGGCCCTTTTGCAAGTTACCCACAAACTCAGGTGAATCCATACTAATACAGGAGCAACTTATTGAATTATCCACAAATGAGGAGTTAAAACCAATGTTTGAACAAGGATACCACAAATTATGGTTACAAAAACAGATACCAATTTTATATTCTGCATTATGGGTCACTGTACCGAAGTTTCTGATTGTCTTCCCATCTTCCTATTTAATAGAATGTGGATTTAGTGCAGTTATGAGTCTTGTCGTGAAAAAAAGGAACAAACTGAAAATTAGTGATTGTGGAGACTTGTGAATGTTACTTACAAAAATAGAGCCAAACATAAATAATCTCATCATTTTATCAGGTTCATCCATCTCATTGAAAAAAATGTGTTTTTGTAATTTTAAATAAAAGTTATAATTTCAATAAAACTACTTTAAATATCAAAATGTTTTATTTATATTTTATTTTTACATCACAATTTACCATTCAAGACATCAAAGTTAATTTTGTAATTTTTATATTATGCAGTTATATTGTGTTATTTCACTTGGAGGTTGGTTCATGATCAGGTTTTTGCTATAAGTAGGAGCCCAGAGGCATTTTATGTTTGGCACCCACTGTTCTAATCAATGCATTATTTGAAAGTCTATTAAAATGACTCTACTAGGGATCTAATTTGTGAATTAGTATTATGGTTTGTGCATCAGATTTATCCATAAAATGAAAAATTGTTCAGCGCTAAATAGCATATATCCATTGTTTAATTGCAGCTTTAACATTATTTGAACATATAGATGTATGCACCATTATAAAGAGAACATATCGGTACCACATAACGTTATAGTTACATCAGCATCGCCACTTGTGATATAAAGTCTGAATAAATAGCGTAAGTAAAAGATAATGTTTTACTGTGCTACCTTTTAAAATAGTCTAATTTTAAACGATACCGATAAGCTCAATTTTTTATATTTGAATTTCAACTAGTGATAGGCAACTAGTTTTATTTCTTACATATCTCATAAATTTACAAAAAATAATGCTCTCATTAAAAAATTGTGCACAAACTAATACTGATTTGATAACATTTGATGATTTCTTTCTCTTAATCAATCGTCTCTGGACAATTTAATATTTACATACTGGATATATAATATATAGGGTATATGAGCACAGACTTTCACACGCCCCACCACTCTCCACACTATCTCATAACACTGATACACTTGAACACATATATGTTGGAAAGATAAATAATCACCAATATACGTATTTCATGCTAAACTAGCAATCATCAGTTGGTCCAGATTACCATCTCCACACATATATGCTATAAGTGCTCAGATATATATTAAGATAGCCAACTGATGATTGCTGGTTTAGCATGAAATACGTATATTGGTGATTATTTATATTTTCAACATATATGTGTTCAAGTGTATCAGTGTTATGAGATAGTGTGGAGAGTGGTGGGGCGTGTGAAAGTCTGTGCTCATATACCCTATATAATACATATATAGATACAGGTATATAATAAGCCTGTGTGTTTCAGTTAATACTGAATATATATATCTTTTGCTTGAAAACTGGAAGAAATCTATAATAAGCTATAGAAGCAATTTTGTTTTTCTATATTGAAAAGCAATTTATTAATAATTCAATTCCTTTTTTGAACTTTCATAAACTACTTTTTTACATTTACAAAGTCTGTGTCGTTAAAAAAATTTAGAAAAAAAAAAAAAACTTTCAGGTTAGCAAACAATTTCTTTATTTCATTTTTATCATTCAATTTTATATTTCTTTACTCAAGCCTTTTAAGACCTAAGAATAAAATAAATAATTCTTTGCATGAATTTCTAATGATTTTATCATTTTTCAATTTGATATAAAGACATATCTGTGACAATAAACTGAATAAAAAGATTTTGAAAATCTCATAATTTCTTTATTTTGCTTATGGGGTAGAGAACTGGCAGTCAGTGGAAGAAAGATAAAGAAACAAAAAAAAATCAGCTGTTAATAAGAAAAAGAAATTTAATAGATGAATATCCCCCTCTCCCTCAAGAAAGTAAATTTCAGCATGAGTTGAAATTAAAGAGAGAAAAAGATTTCAATATTGCCTTGTGCAAAACACGAGTGAAAAATGTTAGTTTCTTTACTTTTTTGTTTTGTTCAACAGATCAATCCAAGAGTGACTTGCATGTAAGATTAAACAAAATAATACTCATTTAATAAAAACAAAACTGCTACATTAATAAATTATAACTTGAATAAAACTCAAACAGAAAATTAATGGGCAAAACAAGTATTTGCTTAATTAAATAACTGAAGCAAATATGAGATTGTATGTATGTATTATTTGGATATAAGCATAATGTATATGCTGAACTTAGATGTAATTATAGAGGATTTGAACACGGACTTTGAAGCTCCCTTTAGTTATCCATTCTATCTTATACAACCTATACACATGAACACATACATGCGAAAAAGATTAATGATCTCTAATATTAGTATTTTGTGCTGAACCAGCAGTCATCAGTTGGTCCAGATCATCATCTCCCACACACATATATAAGCAGTTCTCAGTTTATATTAAGATGATAAATCTTCATACTTTAATTGCCAGGATGGAAAAGGTTGAAGTATGTCCATTACAGTATGAAGATTCGCTATCCTTAATATAAACTGAGAACGAATTATATATATGTGTGTGTGAGATGATGATCTGGATCAACTGATAAGCGCTAATTCAGCACCGAATATATATATTGGAGATCATTTATTTTTTTCACATACATGTTGTCATGTGTATCACTTATATAAGATAGAGTAGATAGCCTCAAAGGAGCTTGAAAGTCTCTACGTTCAAATCATATCTAATTACATATATGTAGGTATTGTAACAATAGGAATCCGAAAGGATCAAAATATATCATGCCCACATTTGGAATCACCAAAATTATGTAATGTATGAAAAAATCTATTGTCCAGTTAATCAAACATTGTTTACACTCAATCCTGACTTGCAAACATTTCTAAATTACAAGTCATGATGCTTACCCTCTGCATATTCATGTTAACTTCTTCTTACTTTGTTATATTAATAGTAAAGCACTAAATTAATAAATATGGCTGCTGGAGGGTTGCATTAGATTCTAAGATTTAGGTGCAGTGCTTTTCAATCTAAGACTCCTCACTGATAAAATCCACAAGCTAGAAACTAGTTCTGGGGATATTGGATGATTAGAAACTAGATAAGGAATTTATGCACTAACCTTTTTGCAATCACTGATTACTATAACTTGCATTGTGAGGCATTGCTTATGGAGTTTATCACAGCTTTTACATTAACTTTATTGTGAGCACATTGGAACTACATATTTTGAGAAAAATATTAAATGTTACGTTAATAATAACAAAAAGAACACTATAGACTATTACTATAAATTCACCGTAATATCTGTCTTTCACAGAAATGCATTAAATTCAAAATAAAATAAATGCATAAAAGATCATCGTGACAATTAATAACATCAATATAATTTTTTATTGTAATGCAAAAAATATAATGCAAATTAAATTAACAATGAACTATTAGATGAAAGAGTGATACAAATTTAAGACACTCCATTAATAATTAATCCAGCTGCCTAGAAATCGACCAATCAGAGAAATAAATCTATCCTCTTTCTTTCCTTTACTTAGCACTTCATTTTCTTTATAAGTTCCAAAATAATAAATAAATTAAACTCCTTGCTTATTAAAAATTTGGAGGCTAAGTTTTTTCTGTTATTGATTAGTTCAAGTCTAGATTATTCATCCTTTTTTTTTCCTGTCTTCTCCCTTAGCAAATTATTAAATTCAAGAAAATCTTTTTATATTCTCATGTTCAACATAACATTCTTTAAATAAAAATAATTATAATAAACAAAAATAAGACATTAATACTTTTTCCTTTTAAAATTATAATAATAAATCAGAATGATTTATTTTTTTATAATAAAACCAATAAATATATTAATTTGTGTGTATTAGTTTGCATTTACTTCATATGTACACATATTTTTATGACCATTATCTTTATGACCAGATTATCTATACATAGTCAAAATAATAAATATTATAATTATTATTTTAATAACCATTCCTTACTCATCATAATAAAATTATATGAATCAACTACCTACAGAAAAACTAATTAAACATTATGACACTTATTTTGTTTTAATAATGAATAATGTTTCTGTAGTGTAATTTTCATTATACTACTCTCACACAAGCTAGGGAATAATTTCTATCCGATTGTAACACCTTGTGGAAGGATATAATAATAAACCTATGACCAAAGACACGAGAAAAAGATCTTATGATCCCCAAGTTGCACATTTCATGCTGTACCAGCAATTCATTATTTGATCCATTATTGTTCAGTATATATGTAGATTAGCATATTACTATAGTTTATTTAATGTGTCAAATGTGCTGCTCTCACAATAAAAGTATATTAATAATTTTTATTAGTCATCCACTAGGGGTTATCTATGTCTGTCAGTCTGTCTGTCTGCCTGCCTGCCTGTCTGTCTACCTACCTACCTACCTACCCACCCACCCACCCCCACCCACCCATCCACCCACCTACCTACCTACCTACCTACCTACCTACCTATCTACCTACCTACCTACCTACCTACCTACCTACCTACCTACCTACCTACCTACCTACCTACCTACCTACCTACCTACCTACCTACCTACCTACCTACCTACCTACCTACCTACCTACCTACCTACCTACCTACCTACCTACCTACCTACCTACCTACCTACCTACCTACCTACCTACCTACCTACCTACCTACCTACCTACCTACCTACCTACCTACCTACCTACCTACCTACCTACCTACCTACCTACCTACCTACCTACCTATCTATCTATCTATCTATCTATCTATCTATCTATCTATCTATCTATCTATCTATCTATCTATCTATCTATCTATCTATCTATCTATCTATCTATCTATCTATCTATCTATCTATCTATCTATCTATCTATCTATCTATCTATCTACCGAATAATGATAAAGATGTGTAAGAGATTGTGGTCTGCACCAACTGTTGAGTGCTGGTTCAGTATAAAAGATCCATGAGTGTGAAAGTGGTGCAGGGAAAATTACACTATATTATTCATTATTGCAGGGATGCCCAACCCGTAGTTCGCGAGTCACATGTGGCTCGCGTAACTGTTTAATGTGGCTCGAATTGCACTCTCCAAAAAAATTGATAAAATATTTTATGTTCCTTGATGGCAGATGCACACACTAAAAAATAAACATTTTTACAATACAAACAATAACGATATGCAGTGTCAGGTTTCACATTAAATAAAATATATTTTTCCTGTAATTGTAATTTATATGTATGTTACCAAATTTTTAATAAATAAAATGTATTTACATTTTTTTTTTCTTTTTAACATATTACACCATTTTTTTTTTTTGCTGTACACGTTTGGTTTGGTGCTATATATATATATTGTGTTTAGTGCTCTTGTATATCTTGTTGTTTTTATCGAGAAAGATCCTTGTAGACGTTTGGTTTGGTTCTGTATATATATTGTGTTTAGTGCTGGAAATAGTTTTTATCGAGATAGATCCATGTACACGTATATATTTTGCTGTATATATCGATGTTTAGTGCTGTAAACAGTTGTTTTTATCCGTGTACACGTATATATTTTGCTGTATATATATATATTGATGTTTAGTGCTGTAAATAGTTGTTTTTATCGAGATAGATTCGTGTACACATATATATTTTGCTGTATATATTGATGTTTTCATCGAGAAAGATCCGTGTACACGTTATTTTGGCCACATTAGAAACGGCGGATTGATACCAATGTGAATAGGCCACCCCCCCCCACCTATCTCCCTACATTGCAGGTTTAGTACCCAAGTACCATGTTTATAAATGTAATATGAAAAATGTAATATATAATTGTGGCTCCCCAAGTTTTTTTAAATTCTCAACTGGCTCGCGTCAAGTTAAAGGTTGGGCACCACTGCATTATTGGATAATCACTAGTCTAATGAATGACTAATAAAAGTTATTAAATATTTATTTTGTTTTCTTTCAACTTTTTTATTACTTTCCAATTTTACAATCGAAACTTCTTCATTATATAATGGAATTATAATCAAACCTTAATTTACAAGGAAAAAGTCAACTGTAAATATTGTGTGGCATGACCAGTTCAATAGCTTCCAAAAAACAAATAGCAAAGAAAACATTACACATAAGATTTACACTCACTAACAAAGAATAAAAAAATATCCATTTACCAATCAGCAATTGGATAGATGGCTGACAATGTCACAGACCAGGAAGCTGAAAGAAACATTTTGATTTGTTTGAAACTGGAAAAATTTTTCATGCATATTTGGTCAGATTTGGACTGTAGATTATAAACATATCATATAGATGCTATGATTACTGTGTCATTTCACACACGCACAAATATATATATAAACCGGATATAAATAGTAGTAAAGTGCATGGATGATTTAGTATTATATAAACAGAATCACAAGGAAATATGCTGCCTCTAGTTTACAATGATTCTAAGATTAAAATTTTACTATTATTCTTGTAGAAAAAAAGTGTCAAATTCTCTGCAAGAAAATCTAACTGAAGACTTTTGTAGGTACTTCAAGGAATAAAGTATTTAGAATGATTAGTTGATCATAAGGTCATGTGAAAAAGCATGGGAAGTGATAATGCAGAGCTATGATCTATCGATCTTTAGTTCTTTGGTCTATCATTCTATAATTGCATTAAACTGTGCAGAACAGGGAATACTTTTTAAAAAGTGAAAGCAGAATTAACTGTTAAAGTTTACTGTGCAAGATCTCTTATAAGAATATATTTTAATGATGTATGAAATGTAATATATTGTCAAAATTTATTTCTGTAACAAACTAACAATAAAGTATTTTTTAGGTAAAACAACTGTGAAATAGTTTATTTCATAGCAGAGAGCTTTCATAGGTTTCCAAAAAAAAAATCCCTAGAAGAAAATTATTTATCAGACTCATTATCTTGCTGGATGATAAGAGTTGTAGGGATTTTTAACCTTCAAGCTAAGTAGCTAGACATCCATATCTAATACTATCAATGATGGTTCAATTTCTTTATGCGAAGTTAAAAATGTGATTACAAAATAGTTAATTAGTAAAATGTTCATAGAAAAAATTCATTGATAGGACCAAATTTATTAATTAATTCATTGAATGTTTGCACAAACAACACAGAACAATCCACATATGAGAAAGAGTACAAACTATAGATTCTATTATTACTTTTAGAAGGATGAATTCCAATAAACTACATGTTAATAAGAAATTGCAAGGGAGAGTAATACAAATCAATGGGAAAAAAAGTAGCTAAAAATTCATTTGTAGAAAGATTACTAAGAATATAATCTAGAATATAGTTATTAGAACTGGTATAGGAAATAAATTGTGTTAGGATTAATAAATTTTAAAACTGAATTATTCTCGATGCTTTAGATGAGTGTAATATATTCAAATATAATATATATCAGAAATATTAAAATCACCAGTAATGGCAATATATGATTTGTATGTGGTCAAAAAGTCTTTAAAGAAGCAAAGTAATATTAATTCAAAAAGGATACTGTACATTTCAATTAGATATCATTTAAAAGAAATTAAACAATTTCCAGAGATATTTTCTGTGAAGTAGCTTCATAAGATGATAAAAGAATAAGAATATATTTATGGATAAAAATTTTTTTAATGGTAATATAAATGCCTCCACCTCCGGAAAGCATCAGAAGACCTATCTCTTCTAAATATTCTATACTTTATGTAATGAGAAACTTATGACTCCAAGATAAAAAATAATATAAAAATCAATGCAGTCTTAGTTCTCATTCACTGGATGTTTACATATAAATGAGAAAGTAGAAGCATAATAATAAAAAATGTAAAAAAAAGTAAAACAAAAATTAGAAAAAAAGAAGGAAAGAAAATATTAACCAAAGAAGCTAATTGGGAAGTATTAATGAACTGATCAATGAACCATATATTTTTAATGAAGTTGTTGTTGTTATTGTAATACCAGCAGCCATAGTAGTAGTAATAGTTATAATAGTAGTTTCCTTACACTCAAAAATTCATATTTATCACTCCCACAGATACCCCCCCCCATCTCCACTATCAACAACAAAGAGTAGATTATTAAATGACTTAATCGATCATCCATCATATCTTAATAACTCATGCAATTTTTAAACAAAAAATTCACTACGGGGATGTCTATAACTTGTTAAACTCAAATCAAGATGCTATTATTATAAAACCTACCCTAAATTTTACAAACAAGTACATTAAATAAAATAAAAAAGCTTTGGTATCATAAACTCAAATACCTGGATTTTCTTATTTAATTTGAATGGTCTCTCCACCAATAGCTTTTTATTCAGAAGAGTGTTCAATACTAACATAGATGCCTTTTGTCAATTATTTACAAGAAAAAAGAAACCATTCAACACTTTCTTCATAGTTGTTCTGTATTACACTCATATCATACTCTCATTTGTTCAATTACACCTCACTTTCTTTCCCTTTCGGTCTTTATCAATGGCATGAACAGAGAACTTTTTGCTAATATCAGAATATCCATCTTCATACTTTTCATGTTGTGGTTTTGAGATGGCATTTCTGCTTTAATCCTATATCTCACAAATTTCTCTCTTTTGTAACAAATTGGATGCAATTAAAATCAGAGACCAGGCTTTTGCACCTGCAGATGTATTTGCATATAACTGGAGCTTCCTCACTTTATCTGCAACACTGTAATTTTTAGACAACTATTAAAACCCCTTCTATGACAATCATGTATTTTTTGTGCAGTTCTCTCAAGTTGTTGCGTGTTTTAGCTTTATTGTTAAATTATTATCAGTATTCAGAAATGATTGTTGGGTGATATTTGTAATAGAAATTTTTTTTTCTCATGCGTCATAGCATCAGCCAGGAAGCGAACCCGCTAACCCGGGACAACAGCTTGTAAAGCAGCTGTCGCTGACCTCTCGACCACCAATGCTTGACAGTTTGTAATAGGAATTCAGTGTAACTAGTTTATTCATATATCAATAAACTTCTTTTAAAAGTAGTAGTAGTATTAGTAGTATAGCAAAATATTATATGATTTTTAATATATATATATTTACTTTTTGTAAAACGAAAACAAAACGGCGTATCAATGTTTTCAGATTGTATAAAGAGGAATTTTGATTTAATATTTAATTTTCCTAATTTGATATAAATTTTGTAACTTTCATTTAGCTAAACGTTACTATAAGGTTAACTTCTCGAATTTCTTTTTTTTCCTTTTTTAAAAAAAATATGAATATGTTTTAAATTATGGGCTTACCATAACAACTATAACTATATAATTTAAAGTTTAAATAGAAGACACAAATATAATAAAGTTTTTAAAATGCAGTGCTTTAATTATTTAAGTAAACATTTTATAGTCACACTTGCAAAAATTCTCCTAAGGAAGATTGAATTCTAATAAATATAAATGGGTTTTTTAGTCTCGAAATATCAGTAATCTTCAGGTGCTGACTTTAAAATATTAAGCAATATATAATTTCGCAATTTCTGACTTGTTAGTAAGATGTATCAGTAATAATCATTACGATTAAAAAAGAAGCTGATTTATGATTCATAAAGTCACAGATGTTCTGATCACGTTTTTTATAATTATATTTTAAATTTCAGAAATACTTTTAAAGCTAATAAGCATAAAACATGTTTTCACCCCCCCCCTTCTTTTTTTAGTTTAAGGGTTGTGTTAACTAATTAAATTTAATTATTACAGAATACTTCAATTATAAAATTACAAACAAAAATATGGCATACTGTTTTTAAAAAAGCTATTCTATAATACTGCCTGTGTGGTTTAGAGCAATAAAAGAGTGATTTAATTAATAAAGGTCTCGTGATCCAAGTTCAACCTGATGCTTTCTCTGGGTGGTTGAACATCACGTGACCTTTGAACTATAAAGAATGGATTTTTTTTTAATCCTTTAGCATAATGTTATATAAAGTCACTTTATAAAAAATAAATTTTATGAAAAAAAGGGATTTATCGATAGAAAATTCTTGTGAGTATATGTCATAAATAGTTAGGAACTCATTAAAGTGCTACTAATACATATTTATTCAGGCTATATTTTAGTGCTACTTAAGGTTCAGATTCGAATACATCCAGATTAATTTTCTTGTACTTTTAATTCTCAGTTTAATAGTTTTGTCTTCCCCAATCAAACATATGCTCATTAGTACATATGTGGTTTATTTATTTTTCTCAGAATGAATCCTCTTCCATTTTTCACCTCAGACTTTCATCCATCCAAACTGAGAGTTTCACTTTGAATATATAAAACCTAAAGCATTCTCTCAAATTTCTCCATAATTTTGTGTAGAATTTATAGAATTTTGGATATGGATGGTTATTTTAATTGAATTTTTCATTATCATAAAAATGAAAAAAATTATGAGCAATGCATCAGTTACAGAAAGTAAGGGATTCTTTTTCTTTTTCACCAGGCTCAATCTTGATGTGAACTTTTGATAATACCTTGCAACATCTTTTTCTGAAAAGTAATCTCAATTCATTTGCAAGTGTGGGATTGGATTCCAGTTCCATTAAAATTTTTTAGTATTAGCATAAAACTACAAAAAAAAAATATATGTAAATGGTAATTTTAATTTTTTTAATTAAAATATTTATAATTTGAATTAGTATTGTAAAATTTAATAAATATGAAAATATTTATTAAAAATAATCCATTAATCCTATATATGAAGACTTTTAATAAAGGGTCAAATGTCAACTTTTCTGCACTCATAACTTTGTCACCACTCATTATTATTTCCAACTATTTATTAGACTAGAGATTATTGCATTGTTTCTATTGCAGATATAAACTTTAAATCTTAGTTTTAGATTAATATATCTGATATTTAAGTAAACATAAACACAGGAAATAATTCAACCTTATCTCTCTTTTCCTTGTATAATATCTTTTTTATTTGTACTAAAACCTTCATGGCATTACCCAATATTGAACCATATGCATAGATACTTTTAAAGAAAACATATGATTACCAAGATGCATTTGATGCTGAATAAACACATTTTATTGGAACATGGTCAGAATCTCTTATAGAAATCATTATCTGATAAATATTCCCCAATACCAAACTATTATGTTGATTTACAAGTGTCAAACTTTCTAGATGAATAATGTTCATATTATCCATTCCAAATAAATACATTAATGATTATCACTAACCTTTTATTAAACTAAAGATTATCATATCATTCTTAACCCAAATACAAACTTTAAATTTCAATTCAAGTTAATATATCTGGATTTTAATAATGAGAAGCACATGAAACTTCATATTGGCTAATATATTTTTCCTGAAATATCTCTGCACCATTATTTACAAGTTATTTACAAATAAGTGATGAGTATCCAGTAATCATCCTGTATATATGTCATTGGATCCTGCCTACACTGCAGATATCTTATAAAATAGGAACCATACTATACTATTCACTTTTATTAGCCATATATATTATACAAGCATTATAAACAAATTTTTTTTTACTAATTTTTTAGTTTTTTATATTTTATTTTTTCGTCTGTTGATACTGAAACTGCCAATATAGAAATCATAATATAGAAAAGGGGATAGAAAAAAATACTGTATACATATTAAACTTTTATTTTTGACATTGAAATTTTATCTAAATTTTTCCACCAGTATTTTATTAAGAACTTGAATAATTCTTTAGACTGTAGAAATATCATTTTACCAATTTAATTCATTAACAATTATTACTAACATTTGAAACTAAATTAATCATTATTATTCCTGCATATTCTCTTAATTTTTTTAAAATCATACTCTCTTCAATCATTTAGATTAATACAGGGCTTGGTCATTATGGAACTTTTATATTATTAGTTCATCTTCCTGCACAAAGTGTAACAATGAGTTTATAGATTTGTGAAAACACATTTTCATTTTTTAATTACAAACACTTCCTTTTTTTAAACCTACCCTGACACCTCTATGAGGAGTGCCAAAGCATGAAACCATGGTCAGGGGTTTGAGGAGGGGTTCCTGACAGAGATATTTTAAGTGCTGGCTCTGGCTAAGCATTTATCATAAAGCTTGTAGAGGAATTGAAAATCCTCATTGTTTATAACTTACAAGCTTAAGAGATAGGGTCATGTGATCTATGACTCTTATTTTGACTATTTACTTTCTTTTTTTCTTTGTTTTCTAACTATCTACTTTCCCAAATTCCTCTTTATCTGTTTTCTTTTCTGAGTTACAATCACTATATTTGTTTATGCAAGTTTGTCATTGTTGATTAGATAATGACATTTCTGAAACCAATTTAAGTACATATTATCATTGCAAACTTTACTCTTAAAGTTTTTGCTTTACTTAAAATTGAAAACTTGTAAAACTATATAATATATATCACAGAATCTGCTATCAAAAAAATCAACAATGGCAGTATAGCAATAGAATCTATGAGTAGACATATAAGGCAAATGAACTGTAATTGTTTATAAAATGCATTATGGTAAATTTGAGAATGATTTTCATGAGACACTCTCTCTTATATTATAATTATTATCTTAAAGACATTTTAAAAAAGTTGATTATTAATTGATTCATTTAAAGGAAATGCTTGATGAAGATATTGGACATATTAAAAAAAACATTTGCTAAAAAAATTTTTAAAGACAGTGTAACAAGATGTCAACAAAACCATCAAAACATCACATGATCACCACTTCATATGCTTACACATGCTGTTAATAAGAGTATCAAACTCTCTATACAGTAGACCCACCAAGTGCTCATGTTTATAATCAATGGAAGCAAGAAGATATTTGCCTAAAATTCCTATCTAGTTCCTACTCATCCAACATCCTTAGACTTGTTTCTAGCTTATGGCACTAAATAGGGATTTTATGCACAAACCTTGATCACACTACTGTTTGGAGAGTTTGGCACTCTTATTAACAGCATGTGTAAGCATATGAAATGATGATCATGTGAATTTTGATGGTTTTATGCCTATCCTGCTCTTTGGGTAATGGTGACTGTGGTTTTTGAACAACCAAAAATACCAAAATGTATGGATGCTGAGCTGAGTTCAGATCTATATGATCATACAAGTGAATGATCTTGGGTTGAAAACCTTATAGTGTTTTTATCTTGGGATCCTAGTTTTATAGTTAACCAAATAGGTAAAAGATGGCTGCTGGAGGGTTGCATTAGATTTTAAGGTCTAGGTGCAGTGCTCTCAAATCCAATGCTCCTCACTGATGAAAACCACAAGCTAGAAACTAGTCTGGGGATGTTGGATGAGTAGGCACTAGGTAGGAATTTTATGCACAAACCTTGTATCAATTGGTTACAAAGGCTTGCACTTGGTGGCACTACTGTATGGAGAGTTTGGTGCTCTTATTAAGATGTCCACAAATAATGTTTGTAACTCAAATAAAATGCCTGTGAATGTAGTTATAATTCACAGATTGATTTACTTAATCATTATAGGATGAATTTGTACATTTACCATAAAAGACACTTTAAATTCTCTTTTTTATTTTTTTATCTTTTTTATAGAGTCATTCCGAATGTCCGTGTTTGCAACTATGTATTAATGATTAATAATATTACATAATTACTCAAAATTGATTCAAATTAACTTTTTAATTATCATAACTGAAGTATTATTGTTCAGTGCTACTATTACAGGACTATGTATAAGGAATGAGATATGTTAATTTCTTAGTTAATGCTTACAGGTGTTTGCATTTTGCAAATATATTCATATAAATTTTATTAAACTTTACTTATACTTTTAGTTAGTAGTGGAGCCTCTTGTATTTTTTAAAAAGTCTCATTCATCAAATAGAAAAGACAGAAAATGGGAAGACCCAGAGTAAAAACTATTACTGAATCTTAGTTGCAAAATGTGGTAAATCAGTGATGATATCTAACCGGTTCGCATGAACCGGTTCTTAAAATTTAAAAAAATTAGCGAACCGGTAGTTAAATTATGCAACATCGCAACGGTCTTGCAAGCAAGTAGTTGGTTGCAGACTGTTGTGGGTTCGCCTCCCGGCTGATGCTATGACATATGAAAAAAAAAAAAAAATTATGCGAAAATAAATTTTATTTATTATTCTCCTAAAAAAGAGTTGACTTAACAAATTAGTACTTAATTGTTTCCAACAATAATCTAGAACATTATTTGTATTTTTTTTGTTATATCTAATGTAACAATGATTCTTTTTGAACAGATTGCGTTCAAAGTGCTTTTCCCAGAATAATTCGACAATACGATAGAAAACATACCATTTGATCGCATGTGTATTGTGCTTGGAACGTGTGATATGCGCGATGAAATTTGAGTGATTAAGAATTATTCTGCGAGAAATAATTCACAACAGTTTTGTTTTAAGTAATTAAATCCATTATTTATCGCGTTTCAAATTAATTTATTTAAAAGTATAAAAATAAAAGTGTTATTTTATTAGTAATAAAGGAATCCATATTTAATTTTTACACTACAAGGTTAGTAAAAAATTAATTAATTACTAGTTTACTTACATTTAACATAGATGTTATTAAAAATTAGAAATAAATTCGGCACAAATGTATGTATGTATGTATGTATTACCATAATTTTTTTAATGAAATTTACTTTTGCTGAAAGATAAAATAACTTCATTCAAAAAGGCCTATCATTGCGAAAATAAACAGTAATATAAAACTATTGTTACCAATAATTTTGTTATGCCGGCGTTGTTTTAAATACTTATTTAACTTTTATTTTTTATTTAAATATTTTATTTCTTCACTTACATATTTATCATGCAATATTTGTTTTTATTTGATTAGTAAGTTTAATGGATTACCAGCTGTAGTAAGTTTATAGTACATTATTTTCATTTAGTTTGCTATATCTGATGTAACAGTATTCTTTTTTTTAACAATGAGTTCAACATATTTTTTTAGACTTACTTGGCAAGATGATAAATATAACTAACTTTGGCTCATCAAGTGGCGTGATTCGTTTTCAAATAATTTTTTTCTTTTTCTTTTTTAAATTTTACTATTTTATTTCAGTTTATGATTTGTTACCACTCATTTGTATTAAATATGAATTAATTAGAAGTATTTTTTCTAGGGTGAATTTAACTTGAGAATATAATAAAAATAAATCCTTCACAAGAAATGAAATGAAAATGCCAAATAATATCGGATTTCTTCATAAAAGACCCCAAAATTGATACAGAATCGAAACTGATAGTAAAGGATGATATTTTGAATTAACTTTTGTTTTCTGTTTCTTCTGATACAACAGAAAATAAAGTTGACACAAATAAACTCTCCAGTTCCAAAAGTACAAAAGATGCATATAAAATAAATGTAGATAGTGACCTTCCTAACTGCTGGAATATGAAACAAGTCAATGAATTCAAAGAAAAATATTATGGTTAACTTATTATTGGAAAAAAGCTTGGGTGTGGTATCTGTACCAAAATGAGTCAATAAAAGTGAAGGTATCTCATGTGTCAAAAGAATAGAGAAGATGTAATATTGTTCCAAGTGGAAAAATAAAATGGTTCAACAAGACTCTCTTCAAAAAACAAATGAAGGAACACTTTTCATCAAAAGTGCACCAGAAATGTGCAATGCAATTGAAAGAAAGTGCAAAAAAAAATGCAATTTCCAAATCCATAGACAAAGCTCATGAAAAGTAAAATTTTCTATATAGTTTACACTTTAGAAAAACTAAACCACCATTTTCTGATATTGAACATTTGATAGAATTACAAAAAGAGAATGGGTTAGATATGGGAGTGGGACTCCATTCTCGATTCATGGCTGTCAAAATTGTTGAGTGCATTTCAAAATACAGTAAAAAGAAAGTGTTTAGAAAAATAATAGATCAGAATTTAAAGATATGTGTTTTAACTGATGAGGCATCAACAATATCATTCAGCAGTCCTTATCATTTTTATTAAGTTTGAAGATACAGATTTTTCATCAACAATTTTTGTAGATTTAATGGAATTACAAAACCAAGATGCTGAAATCATTTACACTGCTCTATTACAAAGTCTGCATTCAGTAGGATTTAATAATCCATATTTGTAGAATAATTTGGATTTTGTCCATATAGAGCTAGTGTGATGCTGGGAAGATGGTCAGGAGTGAATATTAAAATAAAAAACCACTATCCCAAGATTATTATTTGGGATTGTTTGAATCATCACCTTCGGCTTATGTTGGATGATTCTATCAAGGACATAAAGCAAGTGAATCACTTTAAAGCACTTATTGATGAAATATACAAAATCTTTCATCAATCTAATAAAAACCAAATGGCATTGAAAAAAATTCAAACAATTTGGGTATTGAAATTCTAAAAATTGGTAGAGTTTTTGACCCAAGATGGGCAGCATGCAGTCATAGAACAGCAGTTTCAACACAGTAATCCTATCCAGCACTATATGATTTTTTTCCACTAATAAGAAATTTTTTGGAATGGCTAAATGTCTCACCAACAAATTTTATGAGAGATCTGCCTTTAATAATCGATATATTAAAAGAAATTTCTTTGTTGTCAGATGCTCTTCAAGGAAGATGTGTAAATATATTGCATGCTGAACAATTGATTAAGAGAACAATTAAAGCATTTGAATATCTCAGAGAGAAGAATGGTACAAAAATAATAAATGAAACTATTTCTTCTAAGGAATTCCAGCAAATAAATTTTGTTGAAGACAACAAATATTTCAGATTTTTGAATCAAAAATTACTGAATGCAGCGACAACAAATATGACATTAAGATTAATGGACTGTGATAGCATAAGTAATAATATTCAAGGCAGAAATCATAAAATTCATCAATTAGTTAAAATTGTGAACCCAGATGCTTGGAATCTGGATGAAGCTGTAGTTCCTTGGAAAGAATTTGAAGAGAAATTACCAGAGTTTTACAAAGTATTTCATCTTGAGATTTCAGTTAATAATTTCCATGTTTATGTTGAAAATGATTATGAGAAATCACCAGAAACATGTTGTACCCAAAACTATCCAATGAGCTAAAATATAATTAATGTGAGTTCTGCAGAGGCTGAACTAGAGTTTTCTGTAATGAATACTATTTATTCAGATAAAAGAAATAACCTGAAAGTGAAAAATGTGGCAAATCTTCTAGTAATAAATTTGATAGATCTTCCATTAGATCATTGGGACTGCAGTTCAAGTATGGTTAAGATATCACAACACAGCTGATGATGCTAGAATCAAAAAGCATCATCAACCTGAAGAGATATATGATGCAAATAGAATGTGAATATGAAAATATCTTGCCAAATAAATAAGTTTTTTTTTCAATTATAAAAATGGTTTAATTCTTTTTGATCTCATAAATGAGATTGTAAAGTACATCATAGTGCAGATGTGTACTGCTGCACTTTTTTGTGTATGAGAGTAGGTGGGTCATGCAAAATTTTTGAGAAGTTGCCAAAAAGTTTTAGGTACTAAACCAAAAAGGGATTTGCTTCCATGATTAGAAAGTAGAAAAATAAACAGAATAGTTTCTTAAATACCATATGCCTTTAGAGAACTGGTTCTTGGAAATTTGGGATACCATCACTGGGTAAATCTATAAGTATTTTTTTTATTTAAAATGTTATAGATATATGATTGAATGCAATTTTGGATTTAAATTGATTTTTATATATATTTTGAATTTGTATGCAAACAATAAATAGTGTTATCTTAAACAAACATTTATTTTTAGCAATGAAAGTTGTAAATAAAAATATATAAAATATTTTAAGTAATTTATATATTTTAAAATTATTATTACATATTTTAAATATATATGCATTATTTAAAATACTATGTTTATCCAATAATTGCTGTAAAATATTTGTATATGTTTGTTTTTTTTCACAAATACTTATTTTATTGAGACATGATATATGTTGAAAAAAATATATAATTTTTTTCCAAATTTTTTTGAAGGAATTAAAAAAAACATGACAAAGTATACATAAACAAATAATGTCAGAAAAATCAACAATTAAATAGAAAATACTTTTTAATACCCTTCTTCTATGTATTTATAAAAACGTTGCCTTTGTGCTTATAAACATTTATTGATATATATTTGCCAATAAGCTTAGTAAATCACATGACATATACCAACTTTTATGGTAGCTCTTAAATAACAAGAATATTATATGAATTTATAGAGACCTTTGTTATTTATTATTAATAATGATCATTTTAGATTGATTATAATGACAAAACAGTGTTAAATGTTGAAATATTAATTCCTCAGACTTAATTATTATAACTCAAAACCATATCTAACAATATTATTGTTTTGGAAGATCTATATCACAGTTTGAAATATTTTATTTTATACATTGGGTCTCATTTTATGCGGATTTATTTAATGCGATTTTGAAGTTATGCGATTCATGTTTCTTCTTAATATCTTTGTATGCAGTTTTCTTTTATGCAATAAAAATTATTAGATCAGAAGTCAAACTCTGATAATGCACTATTACTTTAAATATTATAAATTTCACGCACTCATGTTATATGTAAAGTAATAGCGCATTATCAGAGTTCGACTTCCATCTAATAATTTCAATATTTTCAGCACTTTATAATAGTAATGTAATAGATTTTATGCAATAAAGAAGTTCATAATTCACTTAAAATCAGGATTTCCCCATTTTATATTACATTTTACAAGATTATAATGTAAATCTGTTCAAATGTTATAGATGCCTATACTATGCATATTGTTGTTTTTGCATTTTAAATCATATTCTATTTTTGCTTTTTAAAAAAGAGTACGTAATCAATTAATCATTTAATGTCTGCAAGTTTATTTTTAAAAGATTGAGTAATAGTGGTGGGCACAATTAAATTTGACAATTAAAATCTTATTTTTAATTGTAATTAACAATTTAAAAAATACATAATGTGATCTGAAATTAATATGATGTGAAACGATGAAATTTGATTTTTAAATGGAATTGAAAATTAAAAAATTAAATACAAAAATAAGAATTTAATTGTTAGTTTTAATTAAATTTTGCCAACAGTGGTGAGTCAGTGTCTTTTTATTATTGCAAGTCTAAGTTCTTATTTTTATTTTAAACTTTTAGTTTACCCTAATGGAGAGGGGAAAACACACAAGAAAATGAATTTCTTTGGAAACAAAAACTTCAATTTTAGATCGCTTAGTGAAATGGGAAGGATCAACAGCAATTGGAAAACGTTTTAGTTTGGGCGAATCCATTATAAGACCAATTTAAAAAAATGAAGTTGGCGCTAGTTGTATTTCCTCTTGTGATGAATCTGATGTCTCAAATAGTGATAATTAAAATACCATACATGTATGAAAAAAATGTAAATTACGCATAAAAATATATTGTTTTGAATAAAATTAAATACTGTAGTTAATAAAAAAAGTAAAAAAAGTTTGTCTTGTATCAATTTTTTTCAAATTTGAAATTTTTTATTAGTCATATTTTATTTTCTTATTTTTTTTTTTATGAGAATTTTAAAGTAATTTTACGTTGTTGCTTTGCTTTTATGCAATTTTTGGAAAATTACAGTACATGTCCCCCATTTTTCAAGGTAAGTTAAGTCTATTTTTGTGCGCGTTTTCTGAGGAACCTATCTACCGCATAAAATGAGACCCAGGTGTATATGATATATATGATCAAATAATTTATAGGAGTTTAGTTAAAATTATTAATTATTTTATGAGTTAATTGGTCCTATAAAACCTATTATATAATTGAATTAATTAATAATGAGGTCGAACTCTCATAGAAAGTGTATTAAAGTTTAACAAAAAGTTTAAATTCTGGTTGCAATTTATTAAAAATTAAAAAAAAAACACCTCACTATAAAAAAATTATCTTATACAGTTAAGATTTTGCTATAAGATAAAAATGATATTTACAATATTTATACAAATGTCTAGTTACATGACTCTATCACATCATTTCAGATTACTCATTGCTGTTTCAGAGCCTAATATTTTTACCTTACACCTCTATGCCACCTACTGGATGTTTTTAATAACTACAGAGGCCAGATAATAATGCTTAATAAAACTGTATCCAGTGTTATTCTATTCTAACCTTACCAGACTAGCTTAAAGCTCATCGCTTTCTTTAAGATAAACTTTGGATCTCAGAACAATGCATTATCCTTGTAACAGTCACCATTTATCTTTATTTTTAATTATCAAGCTATCAATTCAAAATTAAAAAAATATAAGTCTTTACAATCTAAGTTAACTTCCTGTAGAGTCAAATAGATCTGAAAACAGTTCAGTATCTATATATTATGGTGCTTTTGATTTGTTAA
Source organism: Epiperipatus broadwayi (assembly GCA_028023455.1). Lineage (NCBI taxonomy): Eukaryota > Metazoa > Onychophora > Udeonychophora > Euonychophora > Peripatidae > Epiperipatus > Epiperipatus broadwayi. Next base: position 4,082,997 of record JAQFVV010012479.1, on the reverse strand, counting down.
CAGCTATAAAGACATTTATCCTGATGCCAGAACAGGTATAAAAGAAATAAAATATCACATGACTTTTTATTGATTTTATATCAATTCTGTCCAGAGAATAGAGGTACCTACATTTGTTAAAAAACTAAGCATACTAAAATACATAGATATTAAATTGGTTTAAAATCTATATGATGACACAAGCTAGCTGGCTTGCACTAGTTTCTGAAGCTTATTAGTTACTAATGATTACAATAGATAGCATAGAGATATGGAAAAAAAATATTATTACAAATATCTAGTTACAATGTTAAATATCAAAATCCTCCATATTTTTGTTGTTTTCAGTGAGAAAGTAAAAAAAAAAAAGATGTTTAATTTCTAATAAAAATAAATGTTAGCAACATTTATGATTTGTTATGAGATATGGATTTATATATATATGACTGACTTTGGATAATAATAAATGAACATTGTTAGAATTGCAAATATTTTTCTTTGTTTGAAATTTATACATATATAAAAAAAATTATCACATGATTTCAACTTACACATTGTTTTTCAGGAGAAAATCCTATTTACGCTATTCAGTTCCGCCACCTGTTGTAAACTTGAGGAAGCAATAAATGTTAGGTAGTAGTGCTTTAAATCTTTATTCAATTCTAATCTGTTCATAATCATAAACTATTTTTGGACTTATGATCTTCATCAGTGATGAATTTTGTTAACAATACATTATAATTAAAATCTTCAAATGTTTTTAGTGCTTAATTTTGATCTCAAGTTCACAGAAAGTGACTGCAACATTTTTTATAAATACAAGTTTGTGCATTATGGAGTGGATATACTTTACTCATTGTAAATCGAAAGATTTCACGAGTATTAATGTGTAATAAGAAATGCGGACTTAATCAGTGAAGTATCGAATAGCTTCACGCTTGCAGATCTAACCACTTCAGCTTCACCTATTTAAATAGAAAGTAGGTTGAAGTAAAAAAGGGTTCCCCACTTTTCTTCCATAGTGTAAGCTTGTGGTTAAAACACCTGTAGAGGTCCCTACTATCGCATTTTTACACGCATATTATCGAGGTTATAGCCTCAGTAAATATTAATGAGTTTCTGTAAAGGAGGATATTTTTAAAAAGTTTTATATTAACTAAGCATGATCTCATTAATGTGTGAATATGAAAACATATTCACTGGAGACACTATATGCTTAAATGAAGTAAAAATATTTTCAGAGATGATTGAATAACAAATTGATTTACAATTATGAAGTGCTTATAGAATGACTAAACAGTACATTACTGATGAAGAGGCTCTATGTCAAGTAGAAAGTTGACTATGTAAGTGAGAAGATAGAAAAAAAATAATAATTCACCAGTGATTTGAAGTAGCTGAAGCCCCTGTAAATTACAGGGTACTACTTTGCCAAGAGGCATAAACAGAAGCAATATGATGTTCAAATACTTTTTTACTTAGCAGCTAAAAAAACTTAGAAACAGAGCTGGACAGTAATTTTTTTTGAGAAATTAATTATATTAAACAAAGTTATAAATATTAGTTTTGTAATTAAATCACGACATTAACAGTGATATCAAAAAATAAAAATATTTTTGAAGTAATTACTAAACAAATTCTAAAACTAATTATAATAAAAGAATTCAAATGTAGTAAGACCAGGGGAAAGAGAAGATAGTGACCATATGTTTATTTTGTCCTTTGCATTTAAGGATTAACTCTGAAAATCTTCTCTTTCTAGTTAAGCTGCATTTCAGGCTTTCTCTTCTTTCTTTTTTTTTAAGACTTTATTAAAGCTTTTAAAACAAACGATCTTTTATTTTTTGTTAAAAAAAAAAAAAAGATCACAAAATAAATATGGTAACTGATGTCTTATTTTATTAGAGGAGTTTAACCTCTTTTTTTGTTAGTACTGACAAAAAAAAAAGACATATTTGACTTACATTTTAAAATCTGTCAAAGCTATATAGCCGCTTCTTTTTCAATGAATCATTTATACATTATAGATAATATGATTAATTTTGCTTTTATATAAAAGATATTAAGAGTGCAACTCAGCAAAATGAACTGTAATGATAAATACATTAAGTTCAAGGTAAAATGGTTGTATAGTAATTCATAATTTATTAATAATATAAGATTAATATTTTTAAATATTTGGTAATCTTTTTAAATGATTATTTTAATGAATTTGATATAAATACTAAATGCATTATCTAAGTTGGCTTTGCTAATAGAAAGATTATTTTAAGGACTTGAAGAAGAGGCCATATAGAAAGCAGATGAAAGTGAGTGAGATTGTTAAAAAGAAAAGAATGTTTTAAATGTTTTAATATAACTATAGAGAAAAAAATGTTAATTAGAAAAATAAGATTTCAAACAATAATATGTTTAAAAATTTTCATATATTCACATCCTATTGTATGTGAGGTAAGCAGTTGGGGGAAGGGTTCATTATAGCAGCTTTGGTTGCTAATTCATTCATAAACTTTTAATTTCTGAATAAAAAAAAACTCTATCTAATTAATAAGTTATACTTTGTTTAATGTTATTTCATAATTTTTTTTCTTTATTGTAAACATAGTTAAATAAACCTGTTTTGATACTAAGTTATACTTTGTTTTAAATAATGCTATTTTTCTAGTTAACATTTTTTTTTAAACAACTGTTTTAAAATAAAAATATAAAATTTTTTAAATAGTAAACTTAGTTACGATTTATTATATATATACAATTATGTTTTCATTAAGAGTTTAAAATGGTTTAAAAAATGTTATTAAATAAAAAAAAAAAAAAACTGCCCTACTTGTGACCATTATTTAAAACAAATGAAAATTTTAAGAGTATTTTTTGTTGACTACAAAATGTGAAATTATTGAATATTTTTCATATTTTTCCCATCCACTGTACTGAAAAGATAAGTATTTTAAATGGATTAGGGTGATATAACTTAGTTATATATCAATTTTCAAGCAATTCTACTGAATTTAAATATATTAAACCTCGGATTTAAATTTTCATTCTAACTTGAAAAAGATAGAAAGTTAATAAACAAGCATATTTTCCAAAATCAATAAAAGCATTTAATAATAAGGAATATTGGTAAATAACATTGGATGGTATGATATTGATTCAATGGCTGTATTGCTTTATAATTCATTTTAAAAAATTTGAGTACCAGACCTATGCCAGAATCAATCCTGGAACCTTCCTATTCACAAATTTTATCAAGAAAAATGTACCATGGGAATTATTTGTATATTTCCAATATCATGAGCACCATGTTTAAATAAATAACATTAATGATTACAATCTTGTTTTAAGATTTACAATGTATATAAACTATCACATATATTAATAAAAGTAAACTGTTTATTAAAAAGTATTGATTTTATTTCAATAAGTAAAGAATATGTTTTTATTAAACAATTTATGATATTAATAATTTTTAACAAAGTTGATATATTTATATATTGGAATATCTGTACTTTTATTATATTATATAGACTGTACAAGTGTGATTACAGTCAGTATGCGAAAATGCATTTCTCATTCTTATAAACTAAATACTGCATATAATGTAATGGCATTCATTCACATTATATGTACATTAATTATTTCTTAACAAAGTTTTATAACAAATTCTTACTGATTTTGATATCACATTAAAATAAAACACTTTGCCAAGACAATTCTATGTTTTAATGCTTACAATATTTCTTAACAACTAGCTGCAGAGTCCACTTGTAGGGTTTTAATACAATGTAAAATGATCTTTGAAGGTTGTACTCTCTAAAACAACTGTTTTGGAGAATCTGACTAATGAGTTATTTTACCACTAGATAAAGACAATATGAGGTTATTGCCAGTAAAAATATTAGCTGGTATGTTATAAATTTTAAAGAATAATTAACTTGTATATTATTATCAGTTTGTGTTAGCATATTTAGTACATTATGTGTTGTTAATAAACTATATGCTATTATAACAATATTTAAACAAAAATGCATAAATAATATTAAATATACAGCAACAATGCATTTTCAATGCACCTTTTTTAGGCAAATGTTACATTGCTGAATACATTAACCCTTTTGTTCAGAAGGATGAAGTACGTCATTAGAATTGCTGTCAAGCTCTGGATGATTCAGTTACAGCTATCTATTATGCTTGATGGCATTGCATTTATTTGATGGCCAAAATATGATATGTGTTCAGTTAATTTTAATTTTAACCAAAGTATCTAGATGACAAAATCTATCAGTAAAAAGTCAATCCAAGCTTAGTATTAATTTTTTTTGTACAATCATGACTGACTTTAATTTAAATTGTGACAACAGAAACAAGTTTACACATTGTTTGATACACATTTATTTTTGAAAAGTTAAATTAAATATTTGTTTCTTTATAAATATATAATGTTTACATTTAGATTTTATTTTGAATATTTATTTTTAGCAAAAAAATAATTTAGTAAAGTTTGCTAATAACAAGAGGAAATGCATATTGGTGACAAACTAATACATTGTAACAGTCAAGTTTGTACATTCGCGTAACAGAATTCAGAATCCAAGCAAAAGAGACCGAAGCTGACCAGACTTGGACTGTGACATCCCAAGTCCGATCACACTTCAACTCATAAGCCAGTACTCCAAGACTCAAGACCCTACAAATGACTACCTTGGAAATTACATGTAGCATACTCCTTTATTCGCGGCTGACATAGGTCAGGGAGAAACAATGAGACTCATAATTAAATTACAAATTGATCGTATCTAACGAATAGTTAACTTAATGGAGACCTTTAATAATGCATATTCTATAACATAATAATAATGAGAACTGGATGGAATAATGCAACTGAGAGTGGACTAGGTTAATTTACTAAAGTTTTAATTTCTCCAATAATAAGTTTTATCTAATATATATATATATTACAAATTTTAAACATGTAAAAATGCACACAGGCATTTAATAGCTGAAGAGTTTGGAGATTCTTTGATAAAATTAATAAATAAATTTACATTTAAGTAAGATGAATGCAGCAGTTATTCACCTTACAATTTGTATACAATTATTTTATGGATTTACCTATAATAAATGCACGCAGGTATTTAAATAAATAGCTTATCACTATGCCATGTCTATCGTGTAACATATGTGGATTCCTCTTAATGTGTGGCTGAATACTAATAATTAAACTAAACCTTGGTCAACACTTATGGTAGATGTTTCTCGTCTGTTTATATTTATTTATTTAGCCTAAATGGGGCTGCAATAACATAGATTGACCGGAATTTTAAGAATATCTCAGACAATTGCTGAAAGAACTAAAATAGGGAGGTAGAGTTTGGCTGCTCTGGATGTACTAATGCACTATAGCACCAGCAATACAATAATAAAATCACTCTGCAGATGGATTGGTAGATCAAGGGTTTCTGTGACCAATGCTGGTACCCTGAAAACCGATTGTTAAGCTGCATGAAAAGGAACAAATAGTTCAGAAAGGCGGGGGACTTACGTGCTAACCTGGCCTTAAACTCAGGCTTCGCGACTGCTCTACCCTATGAGAGGAAGATGTGCTGGCTTAACCGAGGCTCCATCTTAAATACGTAAATATACATGGCAGCAAAACAAGAAAATATTAAAGTGAATGAATCACATCTGCCAAGCAAAGCATTTTATAAAATTTAATATTCTATACGCAAGAACAATAGCTTATTAGCTTAATCAAATAGAAGCCAACTCTTAGGCAGCATGATAAAATATATGCTATAGACGGGAATAATTACAGATAATCTTTGCTGTTCCAGATCAATCTAATTTGTTATTGATCAAATGACAAGTATTTAAAAGGAGGAAAAGTATATTTGAAGGGGTCAATAAATAGCTTAAATAGCAAATATACTTATAAATATTTATCAAGGTTAGTCTATTTTTTAGTATTTAAAAATTAAACCTCACTAAAATAAGCCACATTGCAAAAATTTACAATTAAACAATTATCAAAAAAATATTAAATAATAACGAGCGAGTCGTTACTATTTTCTTAAGAGGGTTTCAAAACAGCGCACAGAAATAAGATTATAAATAATTATGTGAAGAGGTTTTAATTAATCTCTTCTTGAAATATTAAAATTTAGTATTCGCTGTTTCGAAGCGTCAGCATATCATAAAATAAATATAACAAATATTAAAACTATGTGATAAAAAATAACTAGAGACATGACTGCAGTGATAGTTTAAAGTAGAAACATTAATTAATTTCTCAAAGAGATTTTAAAAGCAAGTGGATCATTTACAGATTTTAAAACAATAAAAGAAAAGCTTTAACATTAAAAATATATTAAGTGGTTAGTTATCTAACTAGAATTTAAAAGGTAGTATGAAATTATACATTAAATATACAGAGCTCTGCAGTTTAAAGTGATTTACCAGTATTATTAGGTGTTTGAGCTGGAGCTTGGTGAGTTTCCTGGGTGGCTTGTAGCATGCTCTTCTTTTACAGGTGGTCTGTAGGTATTATAGCAGCATTCTTCTTCTTTTTCAGGTAGATGGTAGATATTATAGTGGCATTCTTCTTCTTTTCAGTTAGGTTGTAGATGTTATAGCGGCATTCTTGCTTATAAACGGTGTCGGATGGAAACGAACCCATCGCCTCCTTATGGAGTGGCAGCTAAGATGGCCACACTAGCCGGACATCTCAGTTCAAAACTAGATTTGATTTTTTTAAATATAAATGCACTTCAAAATGGAGTCTCTTCTCAGTATATCTTTTCTCTGTGTCTCTCAGTATTATAGATCTCAGCCAGTCTATCTTCCCGCTCAAAATATGGCCCATTTATATCTTTTTCTTGTCAGCTTAACACCTTTAAGAATTTTTCTTTGCTTCATGATTACATTTTTAATTAATTTTGTTAACATATAATCTGCCCTCAAATATGCTGATAAGTTTCTGAGGTGTTATAACTTTGACTTAATTCCGTTTTAATTAAATTCTAAAAAACATGAAATTTTGATCTTAAATATTTGATAAACTATTAAAGTATTTCAGTTATAACTTTTATGGTTATTTTGTAAAACTATTTTGCCATAAACAATTTTAATCCACAAATAACTTAAATGTTTATATCTGACGCAATTTCAATTAACCAGATTTTAAAATGACTTTTTATTAACTTGACCAAAGGTAGGTGCGGTCACTAATTAAATACTTGTTTACGACAAATCTGTTTCTAGCCAACTTTTAATTCTAAAAAAAAAAAAATCACACTTAATTTTTAAAGAAGACTTCTCAGCACATTTGAAAGAAAACCTTTTTAACATTTTTAAATAAACATTTAAAAATATTTTCATCTTTTAACATTTTAAATATATAACACATTTTAATGTTTTAAATCATGCCACCCCTATATACATTACAAATATAGGTTGGATTATATATCCACATACAAATTAAAATAATAATATTTATTAATAAATTGAACCTTATCATTATTTAACATAATAAAAGTATTTTATTAAAATAAACGTGATATTAATAATAATAATACGCTATAATTCTATCAAGCCTATCTAATTATAGCATCCTTTCGTATGTAAATATATAATGCTGTTCAGACAGCCATGACAGCAAATTGTAGTTTTATTTTACATATTATAATTTAAATGAGATTCGAATCTAACACAGACAAGTGGGCATTATAGATTGATGGTGAAACAGCAAGGGATTAGGAGGTTCCCATTTCAACATACTATCAAAAAATTTACTATGTTTTTATTATAAATTTATTTAATGCACATTGATTATGTAAGTAATATTCACTAAGGCATTAAACCTCAAGAATGTGCTCTTGAAAATGTGAAGGTAGGGACCTCTACATGTCTTAACTACAAGCTTCACCTATTTATATAGAAAGTAGGTTGAAATAAAAAAGGGTTCCCCTCTTTTCTTCCATAGTGTAAGCTTGTGGTTAAGACCTGTAGAGGTCCCTACCCCCTCATTTTCAAGCGCATATTCTTGAGGGTTAATGCCTTAGTAAATAATAATAATAATAATAATAATAATAATAATAATAATAATAATAATAATAATATATATATATATATAATAATAATAATAATAATAATAATAATAATTATTATTATTATTATTATTATTATTATTATTATTATTATTATTATTATTATTATTATTATTATTATTATTATTTTAACATTTCAAAAATTTAGATATACTTCTGTACCCAAATTTATCTTATTCATACAAATTTGATGAAGGATTTTTTTTCTGTTAAATTACACTTATTTAGTTTGAAGTATAAAATGACATCATTTTGATTACTTATTTCTGTTTATTGGTCTTTGCTTATTTTCAAAATTAATATACTATTTTTTAAAATGAAATTGGTCAAAAATGTAAATATTTAATAAAGAACAAGTTTTTTCTTTTAAAATAAAAGCACAAAAAAACAATTATGAAATTGGTTATTTGAGTTTTATCAGAATTGCACTTCAAAAAGATTGGAGCTAATTTTTTAACACTGTTGTTTGTAGATTTCCATTCAAGTAATATTTTTATAATTGCATAGCAATTTATTTTATCTAAGTGTGGATTTTTTATAATTACATAAATATATGCTAAGTTTTTTTTATCTAATGGCAGTTAAGTAACTGAGTAACAGATTTCTATAATCCAGCAATAGCACTTAACACAATATCAAAAGTAGAAAAAATATTTATTCATATATAAGTTTAAAAATCTTGTTCATTACCAATGATATTGATATAAGGGAGTATAATAAGTTTTTCCAATTTACATGGCTACAAAACATACTATTATTAAAACATGCAAAATTCACTATACGTATTGCCACACACATCAATCTAGAGTGATCAATGGATGCCAGAAGGCTTGTGCATAAAATCCCCATCTAGTGCCTACTCATCCAATATCCCCATACTAGTTTCTGGCTTGTGGCTTTCATCAGTGAGGAACCTTGGATCTGAGAGCGCTGCACCTAGATCTTAGGATCTAATGCAACCCTCCAGCAACCATCTTTTATCTCCACTTAATTACAAAACTATGAGTCTTAAATTGAAAACATTTTAATATTTTCAATTCAAGCCCATCAGCTTATATAGCCATATAGATCTGAACTCAGTTCAGTACCTATACATTTTGGTGACTTTGCTTAAAAAATACTAGTCAGTAAAATGTTTAATTTCTTTATTGTACAAATATCTTTTAATTAATGAATGAAATCATAATTATGTGATATTTCAGTAGCTTATAAGCCGTAAAAGTTTTATATCAAGCAGAAAAAACTTTGGGTCAATGTCTAAATATATTTAAAGATTGTAAGATAATAATATTGCTTTTGGATTATATTATTCTTCAGTGGTCTTGAAATGTATTTGACAAAAATAGATAAATCAGTAAAGAAATATAGATAATAGAAGAATCTCACGATGGTGTATCCACCTGTCATCTTATGATCTGGGTTCAAATCCAGATAGAACAATCTAAACATTTTTAAAGAAAGCTTGGTTTTTTTTTTCCAGATAATTAGCACATAGCCCATTTAACTATCTATCCAATACTGATTGGTAAATGGATATTTAGCTATTTTTAATTGGGTAGTAAAATAAGAATGGATACAATTCAAACCCTCATCAACTGTTCATTGGAAAGCCTGATAAGGGTGCCTTTTGTCATTTTCTTTTTTCATTTAGGGGCTATTAGAGGAGTGTTTGCTCTGCAATAAGTTATTTAAAGACGGTTTTACTTTATATAAATATAAAAAGAAAAAGAAAATACGTTGACAACGACAACTAACATATATATATAAATAAAATAGTATTTATTCTTGGTTCCTTAATTTGATGATAACAATCATTTATTTACAAAAGGAATCTTATACCAGTATTCATTAAATTAAACTATAAATTATTAATAGTAGTTTTATTAGAAATGAATAATAGAATAAAGAAAAATGTCCAATATTGAAATTCAATACACATGTTTATCAGGTCAGTAGCAAATATCAAAATCAGAACTAAGATAAAGAATAAATTGAGAAACACTTAAAACTGTTATTTAATTATAATAATAACAGCAAACGATGTGTAAAATTGAGAAATTGTCAAAAAAAAAAAACACTCTTAAAAAATATAAAATTTTCATTTATGATTAAATTTTATTTTAGGGTTAGATTTTTTTTTATTTATTAGCTTTTCAAATAGAAAATGATTTAAAATATTTAAAAAATACAGTTTATCTTATTTTTCATTTTGTATTTGTGGGTTTATGCAAATATGTATAATACACTTATAAATAAGAGTAGCTTTGTTTGAGCGCCATCTATCGTAAGGCTGAGCAATCGGTTATTCCCCAAATTCCCGGATCTCTTTTTGGTCTCAATTGACCATATCATCACTGAAGCCATTTTAGTATTCTAACTATATAAGAAAACGAAATAGAAAACAAAACAAAAATGAAAAGAAAAAAGAGTAAGAATTACTCTGCTTGTAATTAAAATATAGAACTATGCTTGCACAAACATAATTCCATTGTCACAGTTACTGCAGAGAGATGTAAAGGTATGAGAGACCTATAAAAATAGAAAAAAAACAGTATCATCATCATTAATGCTAACAGCAATATTACTGAATCATAAATTTTCCTACAGGGCATGATCTTAACATCATTACTATTATTTCATTTCAATATAGAAGATATAGTGTTTGCTAATTTACTTGGATATGATAGGTACAAAATAGAAGATTCAAAAGAGAGCATGGAAGATACGTTGTTTAGCTTCAAAGAAATTGAAGAGAAAAAATAATAATAAAATTTAAATAAGTCAATTATTTTATATAGCACAATGTTTTTTTTTTTTTTTTACAAACTATAATATTTAAACAGCATTAAACTGTTGCACATGCGCTTTGGATTTTTAAATATAAAATGAATGAATACTAAACACTTCAACCACATGATAAAGTCTTTGGAAAATATAGTATTCATTCATTTTATATTTAAAAATAAAATTTAAAGTGAATTTTAATTCTGATTAATATTTCATACTCTTATAATTATGCAATCCTCTGTGAATGTGTGGGTGTGTATGTTTATATATATAAAAAGAAAACAATGCTTTTCAGGTAATAAGTTAATTATGTATATTTCTGAAAAATGAAAGATAGTTCAATTATCTATCAAATAAACCACTCCAGGGCAAAGATCTCTTCAATAGTGCTGTACAAAAAAAACAACTTTCAGGTTTTTATCTATGTGTTCTTCATTTCAACTCAATCACATCACAACTATTTACTAACACAGAAGGGGATAGATCATTCTTTTTCACTATGCATAAATTTGATGAAGAATCATCATTTATAAGGTGAGCTAGAAATATTAAAAAGTTGTATCTCCATGTCTTGGTTGACAAAATGCAATGAATGTTAGAACCCTTTCACAAGATGCTAATAGTGATTAGAAACTAGTACCTATTTTGCATGAGAATAATATCATGAAGAAATATCCAGCTATCAATGTGGGAGTAGAGATGCAGGTGTTAGATGCCGATAACTCATTTGATGAGTATGAATAAAAACTGTTTACAGTGAAAAAGTGTGGTAAGTTTGTCTATGTTGGTGAATGATTTCAATATGATGGAATTGATGTGAGGGATGAAATTATAATTTTTTTAAAAAAAAACCATATCTACAATTTATACCCATTCACAAAGTATTAAAAGAGGGTGGAAATCAGTTTTTATAGGAATGAGAAGAGTTCATGAAATATTAAATTGTCAACAAGAGCATGGAGTTTTAGATACTTGTTATTTTTAGTTCACCTGATATGTTTCACCTGTGTGAAATGCATGTGTAGAAAAAGCAAGCTACCAATCTAGGCTGGTGGATGATTATGATATACCAATGTTTAAATGAGAGATGCACTAATAAAAGGCAAAATTGTTGAAGTGATATGTTCATGTAGGTTTATATTTACTGTAATGAAATGAGGATTCAAGGATATGAATATTGTTAAAATAAACCAAGTGTGAGAAAGAAAAACAACATGACCAGTTTCAACCATTATCAATCCAATCCACTGCAGGATGAAGATCTCTCCAGGTTCAATTCATTTTCTCCAATTTTTAGCTTTTCTTCTTGATACCATTCCAGCACACTCCTTATTTCATCCATTCATCTCATGTGACATTTTCTAGGTCTTTTATACTCCCTTGGAATCCAGCTAAAGAGATGTCAATTGCCCATCTATTATCCTCTCTTATAGCATTATGCCCAGCCCAACCCCATTTCAGTTTCTTAATTCTTTCAATGATGTCAATAACACCTGTTTATTCTCTCACCCATGTATTTTTTGTTTTGGATCACATTTTGTTATTCCTTAATATGCATTTCTCCATATTTCATTGAGTGGTCTGAAGTCTTCGCATTGCTCTTCTATCAAGTGTCCAAGTCTCAGATCCACAAGTAAGAAATGGTAAAATATATTTATTAAAAACCTTCCTTTTACAATACATAGAAAAATATAAACACATATAAATATATACTTTTACTTATACCCATATACCCATTCAAACATTGACATTTCTTTTATAATGGTATAGAGACATAGATACCATTTGTATCTGAACATATTATCACATATTCTGATGCAGGACATATTGTTAATAGTATAGATTATATACTTGAATCCTCAATTGTGATAATGATAAACCAAGTACTATTCAAACTTAAATAACTCATAGTTAAGCTTTAACATAGTACTGGCTTTCATTTTCTGACCACCATCAAGATTCAAATCTAACAGTGTATTGCTGACAGGAGTTTCTAATATCAGCAAAGTAGATTAATGGAATACGCTGGATTTAGTGTTTTGCTTTTGATTTCCCATAATATATTTCATGTTTATGTTATAAGGCTGTATCATACTTTGATTTGCCAATGTTATTATTACTAGGTGTAATGGTTTGTGGTAATCAAATGAATGAGTTCTGCCTATTCATAACTTTCAACCTACGATATGAGAATAATTTATGGCTAATTTTTCCTCCAACTATAATCATATTAGTGATCTGTTACCAATGTCATCACTCTACTACTGCAGTATGGATTAGTACATTTGTTAAATAATATACACAAAGCAAAGAAACAAATCTCAATTAAAACTCAACCTATCACTTATAATATTCAAACATCATATAATCTCCAGAGCAACTAAGCATTCACCTTTTTTTAATAATAAAATATCAAGAAAATATATGTAATTATTATCCATACTGAACTTAGTAATTGAAAGGAATTTGAACTCAGACTTCCAAGCTCTCTACAGCTATCCACTCTATGTTATACAACTGATGCACATGGCCACATATATGTGGTAAAGATAAATGGTCTCCATTACATATATTTCATGCTGAACCAGCACTCACCAGTTGGTCTAGATCTTCATATCTCACACACTTATATAATAAGTGCTCAGTTTATAGCAAATCTTCAAACTTTAATGGACAGGTTTCAATCCTCTCAACTCTTCAACTTTTCAGCCATCTATACGATTGAAAATCTGAAGATGGAACATTCAAAGCTTTTGTCGATGCCAATCTTATTGCCATATCCATGTCTTGTATAACTGTAGAGAACTTGAAAGTGTGAGTTCAAACTCTCCAATTACATTCAGTATAGACAATATAATTGTATTTAAATATTACATATTCAGTCTGGATTTTACCCATCCCTCTTTTGTGTATTTAAATTGACATATTAAGGTTCTACATGTGAGGGATCAGAGGGACTTAAAGTCAACATGGCTATGACAATAAGATTGGCATCAACAAAGGCTTTGAGGGTTCCATCATCAGATTTTCAATGATTTAGATGACTGAAGAGTTGGAGAGGATTAAAGCCTCCTGTCCATTAAAGTTTGAGGATTTGCTATCTTATTATAAACTGAGTGTTTATTGTATTATATGTATGTGTGAGAGATGATGATCTGGACCAACTGATGAGTGCTGTTTCAGCATGAATTATGTACATTGGAGATCATTTACCTTTTTCACATGTATGTCATCATGGGTCTCGTTTGTATAAGATAGAACAGATAGCTGTAGAGAGCTTGAAAGAGTTCAAATTCCCTCCAATTACATTAAGAAAATATATAAAAAGTTGAAAAAAGCAAAACAAAAGCAAAAGTAAGGTAGTAAGAATAAACAAAAAACAATATGTAGATCCATTTTAAAGATTATTACAGAGAAAAGTGAAACACAATACAAATTTCATTATAAGATAAAGGGAAAAAAGTAATAAAAGAATTTTAAAAAAACAATACTTAGACCCCCATTTTTAATAAATTTATTACAAAAGAAAGTGAAATTTAGGACAAATTTCACAATAAGACAAATATATATGCCATATGTGGAAATGATTATATGTAGCTATAGTACTTCAGGTTAACAGAATCTGTATTTATTGGTTGTGAGTTCATGAGAAACGGTTATACGTAATTTGGTGCAGCGGTAGAAGGCAGACTCCGTGACTCAAAAGTCTATAGATCATAACTAAGACTTATGATTTCCAAAGAGATAAACAACATTTGACTACTTTTTATAGCCACAAGCAAAAAATTATTTGAGAGAAAAACACTAAAAACAAAAACAAGATTAAAGCGTTTCTTAATTTTATTTAACAATATTAAAAAAAATAAATCAAATTATGAACTAATAATTCTTTCAGCAGTCATCCTTGGTAAATGTGGGTGGTGAAGAGATGTCAAGTAACGTTCAAGCATCCTAATGACAGATTGAACACATAATATTTCCCATTCAGTTAAATCAAGCTGTTTTTTCAATTACTTTTAATTTTTGCGACTCTTCTACTGCGCAATATCGAAATACGGCTAATCGTTCAATAATTGAAATAAATATTTTCGCTATTTAAAGGTTCGAATACATGGCCTAGTTATCAATCTGACTACTTGTGCTTTATATCAAAATGTTGCATTATAATAAAAAATAATAAACATGTCTTATATATATAAAATCCAATTATAATATTTATGATAATCTTATTTAATAAAAATTATGGCTCCCAAGAAAGGGAAGAGATTAGAAAGAGAAGCCCATTTTATCCAATTCAGGTCTGAATTTGAGAACACAATATAAAATATACAGGCCTTTACTAGTTTTTTCTCAATAGGAAAAACAACGTTTACACTTTCATATGATAAAATATTTAATAGAACGACCTTCTTTTAATTCAATGCAGAGATAGTAGAATTATCAACTATAAGATAAAAAATTAAAAATATTCTAGAATTGAATAAAAGAAATAGATTTTTAAAACATATTTATGAAACATTTATTCAAAAGTAAAATGAGTCTCTCTAATTCATAAAATTATGTTTTTTACTGCTAAATTATTTATCAAATTGTGAACTATAAACTGATAAGTATTATAATCTCTTTTCTCTTCCCAAGCGGTGATGGGGTCGACTGCTCATCTTGGATCTAATTCAAAATACAGTGATAAAGGAAAAAAACATTTTTTTTAAAAGAATAATATTGATCCATTACATTAGTTTTATATGAAAAAATGTATTTGGGCTAAATTTATAGATTTTTATGTGGAAAAGAGACAAAAAAAAAACATTATTCTTATCATTATTACAAACTGTTGATATATTTATTTAAACTTTATAATCAGAAGTTAAAAATTAAAATAAATTTTATGATTTTAATTTTTGATTTGCTAACTGATTAATAAAGACATTTTAGAATGTATTACTTCAATTATGAATCTATGGAAAAGAAACTACGGATTTAAAAATAAGTGGAAGAGGGGGCGGAAAAATATGGAAGCTTTTACACTTAGTAGCCTTTGTTCTTTTATACACTTACTTTACTAAATAGCTAATATAAGAACCTTTAATCTTTTTCTACCTCCACTACCTGTATCGGCGTGGGTGGACGACAGCCTCCATACAATCCACCCTACACGTACATCATGTATCTATACATAAAATAAACGTCTCTGTAGGAAACCAGACTTCATATTAAAATGAACTATTGGTTAATAAAAAAAAACAAACGAATTCAGATCTATTCTCTCCCTATTAAACTCAACAATTGCTCAAATACTTAAGCTTAGTTATACCTTACGGAGTTAAATTGTTATAAAATTATTTCAGAAAAAAGTTGGCGAAGAAAGCATTATATGGGTATAAGCCTCTTATTTCAGTTAATAATGAGGATGAATATAAAAAGAGTAAAACATATTAGTACAAAATTTATTTACATTATTAATAGTGTATGCATATACATACAAATATGCAAGAAAAGATAAAATTTTTACACATGTGTAAATAATTCTAACATTAACTTTAAAAAAAAAAAAACTTTTCCGATAGAATTTTAGCATTATTTTAAATATTAACTATCACGTAACTATGTCTAAAGCAGCGACAGAAATTATCACTGTATTGTAAGCAAAATTTTTTATAAAAAATAAATAAATAAAATTATGTATATATTTAAAATATGTAGTAAATGCTTCAAGACATTTAGAACGTGATCACGTTTATGTATCAACTTTGAGTAATTAAGTATATAGCTTACACAGGAATGTCCAAAACATATATAGCAAGTAGATATATCAAGTATAGCGTTATACACTGGGATTATATAATAATATATATGTGAATAATATCTATATACATATATGGGGTAATATCTATATACATATATGGGGTTATTAAAATATATGGGATTATAGAAAGGACTTTGCTGTTAATTAGAAGGAAACTCTTTGATTTCTTTTTTTGAGGCAAGTTTCTAAAATACACTACATATATTTCATTAGTTGTAGTTATTATTACTACGTGATTATTCAAATTGTAAACAAACGTGGATAGGCTGCACCCAAGCATGCGCGAAACAGCATGATGAATTTATTGGTTTATTATCTCTAAATTTAAGATCATTCTCTTTCTTTTCAGTTGCCTGTGAATTCTTAACTGAAACATTAATTGAGTTTTCTTGAAGACAGGATAGAATATATTTGTGAATATTTTTTTCTGAATTTATTGGCTTATTACCTTTGAATTTAAGATCATTCTCTTTCTTTTCAATTGCCTGTGAATTCTTAACTGAAACATTAATTGAGTTTTCTTGAAGGCAGAATGGAATATATATGTGAATATTTTTTTCACTTAATTATTTGGCTTTTATTTCCAAGAAGCTTTATCATCATCAGTCAATACAGCAGTTGGTAATTGAAAGCAGAAGTTGCTAAAAATATGATTTTGAATCCAGGCTGCCAATCAAATATAAATGTTAAATGCCTTTTGCTTATCAAAATTACAGAGTAGAAAAAAATAGATAATAATTTTTACTAGGTCAGTTTTTAAAATGTCAACCAAAGTAGTAGCCTCTTATCACAACAAATCTCTTATCCAAAAAATGTTATATATGGCATAGTGGAAGCACATCAACATTATATATCTATGACATGGGTTTGAATCCAGGCCAGACAAGCCTGATTAGAATATAAGAAAAATCAAATTTTTCTCTTAGACAGCTGGACCATAGTCATACCAGATAATAATCTGAAATTGGTCAGTAAATAAATAATTAGATATTTTTATCTGGAGGATAAAACAAAAGTATTCAAAATTTTAGCACTCAGCAATTGGTAAATCTAATGAGGTAATACCTTGTTTTTTATTGTTTCTTTATGAAGGCCATTAGAAAGATTGTTTCCCTGTATTGGACTTTTTAAAGAATATTTTAAAGTTGGTTTACTTATTTTTCAAATAATATATGTGTATAAATCCTTAAATGTCAAATCTATTGAGTTATTTGCAATATGGAATAGATACCATTTTATATATATTTTACAGTAACAAATTTCTTCATTATTTTTTATCATAGTCCTCTATTGCTCACCAATATTTAATTATTGTTACTCAATGCCCTTTTCTAATGACTCTCCATTGCATCATTCCAACCTTTATGAAGCCCAAAAAGGTTTGCAGCTGTAAATTTTCAAGTTGATAATAATCATAAAACATAATTAACTAGCAGTTGAATTAACTTTCTTTAACAAATGCATTACTTCACATGATTACCATTTTTTATGCATACACAAGCTGTTTAACACAGAGGCAAAACTCTCCATACAGTAGCACCACTCAGTGAAAGCCAGAGTAATCAATGCATGCAGGAAGGTTTGTGCATAAAATCTCTATCCAGTGCCTTCTCATCTAATATCCCCAGACTGTTTTCTAGCCTGTGGCTTTCATCAGTGAGAAGTCTTGGATCTGAGAGCACTGTATCAAGATCTTAGGA
Organism: Epiperipatus broadwayi; assembly: GCA_028023455.1. Classification (NCBI taxonomy): domain Eukaryota; kingdom Metazoa; phylum Onychophora; class Udeonychophora; order Euonychophora; family Peripatidae; genus Epiperipatus; species Epiperipatus broadwayi. Next base: position 4,064,620 of record JAQFVV010012479.1, on the reverse strand, counting down.
TCTAATGCAATCCTCCAGCAGCCACTTTTTATTTTTTTAGAGGCTTAATACCTATTCTTCCCAATAGGATTATGGTGACTGTGGCTATTAAAGAACCAAAGACACCAAAAAGTATGGATGCTGAACTGAGTTGTTAATGAGCTTGAATTGAAAACATGATTGTGCTTTTTATTTTGGGCTCAAAGCTTTATAGTTAGCTAATAAGATAAAAGGTGGTTGCTGTAGGGTTGCATTAGATCCTAAGATCTAGGTGCAGTGCTCTCAGATCCAAGGCTTCTCAGTGATGAAAGCCACTAGCTAAAAACTAGTCTGAAGATATTGGATGAGTAGGCACTAGATAGGGATTTTATGCACAAACTTTCTGCATCCATTGATTACTCTGGCTTTCACTGAGTAATGCTACTGTATGAAGAGTTTTGTGTCTGTGTTAGATCTGAACTTATGATCCTTTAAGATTAAAAATGTTTTCTACTTTCTTCATCATTTTACAAGAGCAAATTTAATTGTTTGCATCACTTCCATGTACAGTAACACATTGTTTTTCTAAGTAATAATGCTTTTTTGATACTCTTCAGTATAGTTTCAAATTATCTTACAGTTTTTTCAAAATTAAAAAATAACTAAACTTTGAGAAAGGCTGTTTAACATATGAAATTCAAGGAACTGATATTAAGGCAATCTAAAAGAAAACAATGCAAAGAGAGGATGTTAAATTATCTATAAATCTAATCTATTGGTAAATTAATTTTAAATGTACTTTGAGATTATTGTTGTGGCATAATCATCCAGCTACAATTTTTCTAACTTTGCAAATATATTTTTATCACTCATGAATATCACTTTAGATTTAGCAAAGGCTAAAATTTAAAAAATGAGTTTTTGAATTCAAGTTAATTTTAAAAAAAAATTATGAATACTATATAAACAAAAGATTTGAATTAAATAAAGAATGCTGAAAATTGCTTTTGTTTATTAAATTTTAATAATTTTTTTTTAATATTTATATTGTATTCATAATAATTTTTTAAAATTAACTCGAATTCAAATTTTTTAAATATAAAGTTCCTATTGATAATAATTTTTTAAAATGTAATTGAATTCAAAAACTCATTTTTTAAATATAAAGTTTACTAATCTTTAAAAAAATAACAAATCTAAAGTATTAGAATAATTCACAAAGTTAGAATAATTATGGCCGATGTTTTATGTCACAGCAGTGCTAATCTTAAAGTACCATTTCACTATACACACTGCTATTGGAGATTATTCATGTTTTATTAAAACAAGAGATTTCAAGTAGAAAAGTAGCAATATGTATATATTACATATTTATTTTAATTGAGCAATAATCACTATATATTTAATGCACATTAATTGGTATAATTAGTAGCCATGTACCAGGGTTGTTCTTAACGAGATCAGACTCAATATAGCTGCCAAAATGTCAGATGGCACATAGTTTATTCTCTGGTCTTAATGTTACTTAAATTTTTTTTAGAGTGATTTAGTATTATGAGATGTGGGATTAAAGCTTAGATAGCACCTTATGACATAGTGTGAAAAGAATGTAGTCATTCTTACATTGGGAAAAATACCACTTTGGGTATTATTAATGAGGTTGTTGATTGTTAGTTATTGATTAGATGTCTACGACTTTTACAAAGGTATACTGTGAAAGCATTAATATTTTTGAAAATCAAACAAACAAATATACATGGAATTTAAAAATGATATGACTATTGATGTTGTTCAGTAAAACAATTAATTGTGTAAGATATAACAATCTATCAATAAAGTAATAATATAAAACAGCCCAGATCTTACCTGGAAACAATTTTAATTATTTTAAAAAACCTAATTTCATACTGAATAAGTGATCTCTTAAGAGACTCCTTTTAAAATATTTTTAAAAATATGTATTTAAGCAGTCAATCTTAGCTTAAGATTGAGCTTCATGTTTTCACCTACTAACCTGTGTTCAAACCCTATATCCCATCCCGCTCCTTTTGTTGTGTATATATATTTTATGTATATAACTGAGATGCACACCTAAAATTTTATAAATTTTAACTTTCAATAACATTTTTATTATTATTATTAATTCTTTTTTATTAAAGTATATAGGTGCGGCTCAAATATTTATATATATATATATTGTAACGGGATGGGGGTATCAAGAAGTTGGTGGAAAGTAAAATTGAACTGGGGTGATGGGAAAACATCATCACTCCCAGTCCACTTAAATTATAAGAGTATGAGATTATTGAATCTCTGAACATTGAGAGATCACGAGCTAACTCAAAAGAGCAACTAAAGCATAATTATCAACCAGCATTATAAATAAAAGTAAGTATGAGTACTCAAGAGAAATAATCATCCATCATCATCATTAATGGGAATAAACAAATTAGTACAATAAATCAGAATAAAATCAACAGACCATCTTGTGGCTGGATTGAAAATGGGTCTTCTTTAGACCAGGCTAACTTCTGAGTCTTTGCCAGCTTGGGCAATTATATAAACATGACTTGGATGCACCAGCTTAGTGCCCATCCATTAAAATACACAACTAGAAAATCTAAATAATAATGCTAGGACATTAAAACATGCTGATCATCATCAATGCTCAGGCCACTTGTACTGGCCAACTATAAACCCAAATTTTTAATAAGACCAAAGTAAAATAAAAAAATAATAGTGCATGGGCTTTAAAGTGCATCCTCTTTTGCGCCAACCAGGATAATGATTGATCATCACTGGATGCCCAAAGCACTAAACACATCCCCATTTATCCGTGTCCGAAATCTAGCTCAGAGAACATGGGCTTTATTACTGTATGTGAATAAGAGATGATGGAATACAATTTTTAACAATTAAATAAGTTTATTAATAACAATAAAAAAATAAATGATTAAGGTCTTATAAAGGTTCTGATTTTGAAAAGTATACATTGAGTTACATGACTAATAAATTAGGTTTATTTAAAACCCATTCAGGACACAGGCATGTGGCTTGATACAAAATAAACACGTTTGAATTAACATTTAATTTAGAAAAATGATCAAAATTTTACACATAAGTGTCTATCTGACACGCATTATTATTTACAATACAATTGACATATATACGCACACATATGTGTGTGCGTAAAATAACCTACTTGACTTGTTACAAAATAATTATCAAATTCTTAAATTATATAAAATACAATAAATGATTGAAGTTTCAGTTAAATGAAATACATTTTACATACTAGGTTTACTGAAACACGTATATATAATTTGCACAGACGTGCGAAACATTAATTTATATACATAACATTTGTATTTATCACAAAATTATTAAAGATTATTTCGCAATTTAATTCTCTTTGCTGAATATAATCTTTTTCTTTAAAATAAGAAATACCAAATTTTTGACAGTTAATTGATTTAAAATGTCTTTCTTTCTTTTTTTTTTAGTCTAAAAGATTTTTGGAAATCTTTTTCTGGATTATTAATTATAACTTTCTTTGGATTTTTTTTTTTTTTTAAATATAAATATAACTTTAAACAGTTTTTTCTTCTTTAATAAACGATTTTAAACTAATATCGTTTTATATATTTCTATCAGTTATAAAAATGTCATTTTACTAAGGAAATTGTTTAAAACTTTCTTATCATATATAATGCTACTCACCACCAGCTGTATATACGTTTAGCCGTGTTTCTCTGCCTTTCAGCAAGCTGGAAGATTTTTCTTGATGAGTTTGTTTTTTTAGTGACTGTCATAATCAGGAAAAATTACATAATCCAGGTATGGTTGGCTTTTTCCTTTCTATAGTCAGTTCTACTTATACTTGGATTTTTTTAACTTCAGGTCAGCAAGCTGTTTTCCAGAACACTTTTAAGGCTATGAATTACAAAGAATCTTGACCCGTTTCCTCCACGTAAATCCAAACTCCTCCAGTGAAATGTAGAGCAACCACTTCCTTGCATTCTTAAATCCTCATGGCAGTTCTCTTGATAATTATACTAGCCATCCTTGCAGCTCGCTTTACTATGGCTATTTTCTGCTACAGTTACCAACTCTTTACAGGTAACTCTTCTGCTAACTCTTACAAAACTGCCAGCCAAACTGTTCTTTTTAAAATCACTCTCCAGACTGGAGATAATTTGTTATCAGCCCTTTTATAGAATCATCTAAGGTGATAACCGCAGCTTGATTAAAAACAGAGTTTTTATTTTTACCTCACTAATCCCTTTAAAAACATATATGTTTTAATTAATTAAAAATTTTTCAAAAACAAGTATTGTGTTTTTACATTTCACAAACAGAATAATAATAATAACAATACAATATTTATATTTATTAAGACCTTTTTTAACATTTAAATTATATAACAATTTTTATTTTAACCAGAGTTATTTTTTTAACCCTTTGCTTATCATTATTTTATTTTAGCAAATATAAAAAAAATATCTACAAAAATTTATTCTGTGTTTATTTCTACTTTTCCTTTATTTTCCATATATATATATACACACACACACTATATTATTATGGGTGTATCATGTAACCCAACTGGTTACATTATATATATATGAGCAAAAACTTACTAACAATGTTGATTTTTAAATATTTTAATATACGTCATTCTTTAAACTTTTTCTTTTAAAGTACTTTTTTCCTATTAAACAATACTTTTCTTTTTAAATCCAAAATGGAAGATGCAATTGTAAATTGTCTAAAAATAATTAAAGGGTTGGAAACACTATTGTTTTAATCTGGGGAAGGTATTTTTAATTAAAGTTTTTACTTAAAATGGGATTAAGATTAAAGATTTTCTTTGTTATAAACATTTTTGTCAAATCTATTTCTAATCTGGAAATATATTTGAATTTATTTTTGGACATTATCTAACAGTTGCATCTTTCAAAAACAATGAACTAAGTAATTAAAAGCATTCTTCAAATACCTGGGCAGGAGTATAAAAGGGCCTGATAGAAAATCACCAATAGATTAGCTACTATCGAGAGAACAAATGAGTTATTGAAAAACCTGCAGTGAACATAACCTACGCTGGTGTGAAAGTTAAAAAAATAATGATGTAGTAGTAAGTCCACCACCCTTCTCGGCCCTGTTGGGACATCATCTGCTGCGCCATTATATTATGCTCCCTAGAATGAAGTAAAGACCCAATGGAGAACTTTGGAATGCTAAATAAAAGCTTGCTGTTATTTAAGAACCAATTGCCATGCATGAGCAGACTTTAAAATATGGACTCTTAAAATAGTGCAAGGTAAATTTTCCAGCCGCAAGTAAAGCTAGTATAACTAATCTCAAACTCTATTATCAAGACTTCTTCTCCTAATGTATTATTTAACTTTATTTCTAATATAATATGTAGATTGCTCTCAAATAATTTCTTTAAATCTAATTTTCTCTCATATGCTCACTTTCTTTAATTTTGGTGTGGTCATTTATTTATAGTTATTATTAATATGCCAATTTCAAACAATCTGATGAGTTGAATTTCTAAAATCTTTTCTTCTTTTTAAGTAAACCTTCATGAATTAAGATTTTTAACATCCATTTAAAACAATGCATTATTAATTAATACACTCACCAGATTGTTTTATGAGCCAACATTTTATTTATGTTTTAATATAAAAAAATATATTTGTTTAACTCTGGATTTTCTACCTGGGGTGAATCCAGAACTCAAGCTAATTAATGCTTTGAAACCTTATTTGTTTTATAAATGTTATTCAATTCTGAAAAGGCAACCAATTAGTTTTTTTTTTATAACTGCTTGTTTTATTTTTACTTACTCTTAAAATACCAAATACAGTACTTATATATTCCAGTTGTTGTAAAATCAACAAAGGTGGGATTGATTTATTTTAAATAGCAGAAAAAGAGATGGGGGTAAATCTTAATGTTTCTATTACTAAATAAAATCTTCATGTATATTTTTTAATCTAAATATTTCTATATATATAACTGCATAGCGTATTATTTGTCTAAATTATAATATTCAAACTAGGGTCATTTATTTTTAAAGCAGTAAAACTTATTCAATGTCGTTAGTGACATTTACCCATACTGCATTACTGACATTCAGCCTATCTTCATATATATATATATATATATTACATGCTTCTAATCTTCTAATCTGGGGTGTGTGACAAGTTCGAACCTATAGATTTCTTTTCAAGTCTTGTCCTGAGGATAGTTAATCTTCCCAGGACCATTTATGTCATATAAAAAGGCCTCTGGTGGTGATTCCCTAAGTCTGGCACACACTATGCCTATCCATTTTCTTCGTATAAAAAAGGCCTCTGGCGGTGATTCCCTGAGTCTGGCACATGCTATGCCTATCCATTTTCTTTGTACAAAAGGCCTGCACGTCGGCGATTTCCACAGCATGCTTATCCACTTTGTCTTTTGTTCAGAAGCATGACTTTTCCTGTTATTTCTTGGTTATTATGTCAGCACTGCAAAATTCTTTATATTATTATTTCTTTTGCTTCATGACCCAGTTTTAATGCTCTAATATTAAAATTGTGCTCTGCTTGAAATATATATATAAATGCCAACTACTACTAGTTTTATTAATTAAATTTATTTCAGTTTTATACAATCCCACCATTGTAACTTAATTCTGTATTTAAAAGTATCTATATGCTTTGGGGAAAATAAAGCATTCTTCTTACCAGCACTAATTAAAAGAAGTTTCATTAAGTATTTTATCATATAATCAAATGTGTTTTCAAATGTATTTTATTTATTTTCACGACTGTAATGGCGTGAAAATAGTTGGTATTATATCTGTAATGAATCTCAGTATGTTCCCCTAAATAATTTTGGTCACCATGTTTCAGAACCATAATCCAAATTGTTAATAGCAATATTATGTAATTCTTTCTAATAATTGATTGGCATCTTAATATTGGACCCACCAAAGATGTGTGCTTATTTATAATATATAATTTAGCTAATAAAGAGCATATGAGAAATAATAGTGTGACTGACACTCAATCATCTACCGCTTGCTCATTCACACACACACTAATGTATACCATTAAGTCATAATGTATAATAAATTGTCATTATATTAAACTATATTTTTATTGTTTAACTTATTTGAGTAGTTCTAATTCATTTTTCTCCACTTCCAAAATTACAGCCATGCTTATATATATATATTAGTTTTGTCATAGTAATAGATGTCTCATTGTCTTCTCCGCTTTGCTAGTGGGCTGGATTAAGAATTAATTCTCATGTACCATCATTGTTATGTTGTCCATTATGTGTTTGATGTGGAGCTTAGAGAGTGGGTTCAAATTCAGGTTGGTCCCTGGCTTAAATTTCTGGCTTGACTGGGCTTTAAAGTACATTTTGTAATTTGCAGCTCATGTTAGATGGATAAACATGTTTTGACCAGTACAGTATCAAATTTTATAAGAATACAAATGTATTCATTATTGTAAATATGCTTTGGCTTCTTAGAGAATAAATCTTACAATTAATTAAGTTAGAGAAGTATACAATCATAAGAAATCCATGGTTAGTAATAAGGACAAAATATCAAAAAGAAACCCAATAAATAGTTAACAAAAACAGATAAAAAAAATACAAATTTCAGTCTCATGATTAATTGAATATACAGCAGAGAATATTCTCAGCTGTTTTCAAAAAAGTTCAAGACATCTTCAAAAGGAGTTTAATTTCATAACGATATATTTTTTGACATGATAGTTATAGAAGGCATAAGGAGAATCAAAATTTCTCCCAAATGAGAGGGGTTATCCAACTCAGCAAAAATAATTTTGAAAACAGCTACACTAAAGATTATGCATTCTTTTGTTTCGGAGTTTGAGCCATTTAGCACAGCTATAAAGTATTGAAATTAGTTGGTGCTTTAAAGTCACAATTTTCTAAGCAACTAATTATTTGATTATTTTTTCACTATGCCAATTATGTAGTGATAGGAAAATGATCTTAACAGCTAAAAGTTGCTGGATCAAAGCTCATCCTATTACTTTTGGTATCCAAATGTATAATTCCAAGAATGATTAACATTTGACATTTTTTAATACCCCTAGTTTTTTTATTTTGGAAAAATGTTTCATTTAAGTTAAAGCTTTCAGTTTATAGCAATAAAAATATTTATTTCCAAGGTTTATTTATGGTTTTTTGAATTATCAGATTTTTCATAAACACTCATTTTAGAAGATTCATTTTAATTACATTATTCTTCTACAAGATAATGAAGTTTTCTATGATCTTTTTAAGTAAACAAAGGCAAAACTCTCCATACAGTAGTGCCACCCTGTGCCAAACAGAGTAATCAATGGATGCCAGAAGGCTGTTTGGCACAGGGTGGCACTACTGTATGGAGAGTTTTGCCTTTGTTTACAACAATTATGTGCTAGTATAGAGATGGTGATCATGTGATCTTTTTAAGTACCAAATTTTCCATACAGTAGTGTCATCAAGTGCAAGCCTTCATAATAAATGGATGCAGGAAGGTTTGTGCATAAAATCCCTATCGAGTACCTACTCATTCAACATCCCCAGACAAGATTTTAGCTTGTGGCTTTCATCAATGAAGAGCCTTGGATTTGAGAGCACTGCATCTAGATCTTAGGATCTAATGCAACCCTCCAGCAGCCACCTTTTACATATTTGGTTAACTATAAAGTTAGGAGGCCAAGATGAAAACACCATATGTTGGATAAGTAGGAACAAGATAGGGATTTCATACACAAACCTTCCTGCATCCATTGATTATGAATGTGGGCACTTGGTGGCACTGATGTATGGAGAGTTTGGTACTCTTATTAACAGAATCTATAAGCATGTGAGATGGTGATCATGTGATCTTTTCAGTTATTGTTAATGTCATCAATTGTATAATCTGCCTTTTTGTATATGTTTTCACCAGTTTTCATGCTGCAACAATGCTCTCAACTGATTTTATTCTAGAGGTAACTTCAAAGATGACAACTTTTAGCATAGGCATTTTAGGCAAGGTTTAGATGAATTTTTATAATCATTATTCTTATTTATATTGCTAATAAACAACTATTTAGATAGAAGCAAATATGTCTAAATAAAAAACAACTATTTAAATAGCCTGTGCTGAGACAAATACCTCTTCAATTGCTACTTATAAAGGAGCAGTGAAGAATAAAGCAGCTCTCACCAGATTTTTCTGATTGTTAGGTAGTGTAGCTTTGAACAGTTTTTGTACTTTTGTTTTGTCCCTTAACTAAGATAGCTGACTACTCATTTACTACAGTTTCTTAGTTTATCTATGAGCTGATTACTTAAATAAAAAGCCTAATCCTGTAGGGTTTCTGGTGATGGTAAACTCATATCAAAAATAAGAACTTACAAGTTATGGTTAGTGACCATATATAAAAAATCTCATACAATATCCTGTGTCAGATCAAGTACTTGTGTGATAAGTTTTAATATTTGTGAAACACCGAGTATGAAATTACTTTTATACCTTGCCTAATGCATAACTGTAGCATTTTTAATAAGATTGATTACACAATTGTTAAAACTGACTTCAACATAATTTTTAACCAAGTCTCAGCTATTATTTCCTTTATAACAAAACTCAATGAATGATATTTTGTTTTGACTTAATAATTTTTTAGACAAATGATTTTGTAAGGCATTAATTATGCAAATATTGTGAGAACTATATAAGAGATTACTTAGTTGTCCATATGTTTTATTAAAAATATATCATATCTTTCATAAAAAAAACCTCCATATTACAATTTTTGTTTCAAACTTTTAAAGACTTATTATGACTGTCACTAAAAATATAATGTGATTTTCAATATTAAATAATTAACATTTATATCATTGATATTTTATATAGCAGTCAGCACAAGCCTGTCACAAACTGGATTTCAAATTTGTAATAAAACTGAAATAATTCCCTCTAAGTTAATATATGATTTCTTAGAGGTAGTTCATCCATATTTAATCTAAATAGCCATGGAATATAGCTAAGTAAATAGATGCTTAGAACTTTTTTTTAAATAAAGTAGATCATGGTACAGAAAATGATCTTTTCAATATCTTCCCCATCTCCCATCCAGAAATCATAAATAGAAAAGGCATTAAAAGATTTGGGAATGTCTGTGTAATGAAAGTCAAAAGAATTTTCATCATCTCTAATTATAAATAGCTGTGTATCAATTAATTAATCAATATTGGAAAATTACTGGATATTTGAAAAAGCATAATGCTGATTAGAATCTGAACAAAATTTTCATGCAATACCCATCTGTAATTCAAACCTAGATTTTGGGCATCACAAAAAATATATTACCACTGTATTATAAGGATGCATACTGTATAAAAATACATATGATTGAAATATTTGTGTGAAGATTTGAGATAATGAAACTCTATATGCCAGATTATTTCCATCATCTAGATAAATTGTTAAATGATTTTAGAAAAATCAAACTTTATACTTTTCTGTATCAGTAGCAACATACAGGTTATCATAAAAAATGATATTTGAAATTGTATTTTTCTGATCTCTTATTCAAATGCTGCTGGACTGATAAGTAACAGTCTATCATAGGAATTGAATTGGTCAAGTTGGATTCATGAAAATCCAATTTAAGATGAGAATCTATCCCAAATGTGCTACTAAATTTAAGATGACGCACTAACAATTTTGGCTATTACCCAGATAGTTAAAAGCATTCCCTTAAATTTAGTATTCATGAATATAAAAGTTATCCATTTAGATTATAAAAACAATAAAAATGATTATTATGTTTATCTGAAGATATGTGATTGGAAGAATTTTACATGTAGTTATATGTTTGACTATTTCTATCATTATTAAAACAGGAAAAACTTTTCATACAGTAGTGCCACTCAGTGCAAGCCAGAGTAATCAATGGATTCCAGAAGGCTTGTGCATAAAATTTCTATCTAGTGGTGATTGCATTAGATCCTTAAATCTAGGTGCTGTGCTCTCAGATCCAAGGCTTCTCACTGATGAAATCCACAAGCTAGAAACTAGTCTGGGGATATTGGATGAGTAGGCACTAGATAGGGATTTTATACACAAGCCTTCTGACATCTATTGATTACCCTGGTTTGCACTGAGTGGCACTACTGTATAGAGAGTTTTGTTTGTTTTAATAACAGTTATGAGCAAGCATAAGAAATGGTGATCATGTGATGTATAGTCATTTAATACCAATCCTGTCTATTTCTATCACAGTTAAATTGTGAAATGTTTAGAAAAGTCCAAAATTTATTCATTACAGAAAATAACATATTGATAAATTTTATTTATACTTTTTCAAATACATTCAACTCTTAGAAATAATGTATGGGTTAATGCAAGAGACAGAACTTTGAGTGGTACATGGGAATTGAACTGGAGCCTTTAGACCCATGAATACATAATTTAAGACAATGTTCTAACCACTACATAATAAATTTAAGGTGAATATCTAACTATTTAGCCTATAGGCTTTTCTTAGCTGGTTAATGCATCATTTTAAGTTTAGATTTCATAAATCTTTCAATAGTCAGTCTACAAACATCTGGAAAAGAGGAGAAAAATACTATTCAAAAACATTGTGTTTGATGCTTACTCATGTATTATTACTAATAACTTGTTGTATTTGAAAAGATATAAAGTTTGAATTTTTCTAAAAGTCATTTAATTCTATTAGATGATGGAAATGATTCAATAACAAAACCTTTTCTTATGAGTGAGATAAATAACTTTTGCATCTACAAACCCAAAGTTTTGGTTGATCTTGAATTCTTATATCATAAAATTATTTGAATATTTCTATCCTATGCACTTCACTCATAATTGTTTGCTTAATTATTAAGAACTTGAAGAGGGGTGAGGAGTTAGTCCTGTATTAATTAATGCCTATTTAGAGAGCATGATAATGAAAATAAGTGACTCAAAAATTAAAGATTCTGATCTCTAACTAAAGAGAACATTTTAATTTGATCCATTAATTTGTTTCGTCCATCATTAATAGTATGGTCACAGAATGTCACCTTATAATCAACTGTCCATACAATTATTAATTATTCTGTTTAAATGCATATATAATAAAAGTGGAAACACTTTTTTTAAGGATCTGTTGATGTAAATATAGGCATTCACTTTCTCCTTGTCAGAAAACCTAAAAAAATAAAGTGACCATTTATGTTTACGGTATCAGGTTTCAATAAGGATTGATTTTCTGACAAATACAAGTTCAAATCAGACGCAAACATAACCAATCTAATACTGGCAAGAATAATTGTATTTCATTTTAAAAACATTGTGATTAGCTCAACTATTTATAAATATTTAATAAATGCTTTTTTGAATATATGTAAATATTTTCACATATTTAAATATTTAAACAATTACAGGTACCAGTGAGTTTTCCTGTAAACCAAGATGGCAGCCCGTATTTTTGATAAATATACAGTTTCAAGGCAATATAATCTATCAAAGATGTTTTAGTTGTTTAAACAAAATTAATAAACCAATTGTCAAATTTAAAAAAAGAAATAATTTCATTAAAAAGCTTTATTTCATTTTTTTTAAACTTATATTATAACATAGGAAATGACAAGATTCTCTTAACATTGTTGTACTTTGGCTCAATTCAGCATATTTCTATTTGTCAACAGTTTTTTTTTTTTTTTTGTTAAATTGTTATAATGATAAAAATTTGGGATTTTCCTGTCACAGATCATGATGCAGTGGACTATTTCCAAAGGGATGGGCCCTCCCAAAAATTGTGTGTTAATGGTCACAATATAATGATACACTGCTGAGATGAATAAAGTGTAAATATTATATTTATATTTCCATTTTTCTGTTAATAAGTTAATTAAAAATAATAATAAACTGTATATATTGTAATTAATTTTTCCACAATGGTTTCTTTTTTTAAAATAACAGTTAATAAAAAATAATATGTAAACATTAAATGTGATGTTTCCTAGCTGGCATTTTTTGGAAAGCATTTTGCCCCCCCCCCAACTGTAGCTTTATAAAAATACAGACTGCCATTTTGGTTTATTGGAAAACTCATAAGTACTCAATTACATCTGTTAAAATTTATCACCATATTACTTCAAATTTAAGCTGCACTTTTTATTGAAATTTTGAAGATGTAAAATTAGAGTGCGGCTTAAATTCAAAGCGAACATTTTAACATCTTACTTCTGCCAATGTCATATTCATCAATGATCATGTCTTTCTATACATACACATCATATTACAATCATTGATCAGTTTATTTGTGATTCCTTGTTTGCACTTTTCTGAATTAATCTAGTTGCTATTTATAGTAGCTGTATAGAATTGTGTCATATTTGGACATATTTTAATTTTGACCTTTTATTATCTCTACTAATTTGAAGTGAATATTTTAACATCTTATTTTTTCCAATCTCACACTCCACAAGAATCATGTCTTTGGTTTATGCTATGCATGCACATAGTATTAAGATCATTGATAGCAGCTGTATGGAATTGTGTGGTATCTGGATGTATTTCAATTTTGAATTTTTTTTTTACCCATACTCACTAATGATGGAAAAATGATCTACATATGATAATGAATTAAAAAGAAAAGTTATATTAGTTGTTATTTAGGTAAATAAATAAAAAAAAATTTCAATACCATACCAATTACAAAATCATTTTTGGATTTTTTTTCCAATTTTCAAAACTTATGGGGGTGACTTATATTTCAGTAATATGATAATTTATAATACATATGTAATAGAACTGGAAGCAGAATCATTTTTTGTGAATTTGAACTTATAAGATAAACAATTTAATAGTATCTTACTAATTGGGAAAAGACTGCTTTAATATTTATTTATAAAGGTGCTTTCAATCGAATTACAAATTACCAGATGGTCTGCTATTCAATTTTTTTTCATTTGTGGTTTATCTAGTCTCTGTAAAATCCCTTTATGAAAGAACAATAAAAAAAGGTGTTATTTAATAGAATTAGCACTTGCAAGACTGTGACATTTTGAATATTTTTCATCCTTGTTTTATCTTCTAGATAAAATACCTAGATATCCATTTATCAACCATTGTTAGATAGTCAGCTGGGCATCTATCTTTAAAACAGTCCTAAAAATGAATAGTTTACCCAACTAAGTATTAAATATGAAGGGTAATGCACCCCTATTACACACAAAGACCTTACTATATAATTACTACATATAAATGCCTATATATCTGTATATAAATTACTTTTTAGAAATATGTACATTTATCATCTTTGTCAACTATTATCAATTCACTGCAGGATGAAGGTTTTCTCCAATCTCTACCTTCTCTTCTCTACATCACTCCCATACACTTCCTTATTTCAACAATTCATCTCACATGTAGGTTTTTTACAATCTCTTGGGATCCAATTTAAGATTTCAATTGTCTATCTATTATCATCTTCTCCAGCAATATGTCCTGCTCAACTCCACTTCAGTCTTTAAATTCTTTCAGTGATGTCAGTAACACTGTTTGTTCTTTTACCCATATATTTGGTTTTCGATTACTTCTAGCATGCATCTCTCCATACTTCTTTGAATGGTCTAAAGACTCTGTATTGCTCTTCTGTTAAGTGTCCAAGTATCAGATCCATAAATAAGAAGTGGTAAAACATATTTATTAAAAACCTTCCTTTTCAAACACATAGGCATATTTTCTTTTAATATGAAATTATTTTTAACCAAAAACATTCCAATCAAGTTTAATTATATTATTCACATATAAATCCATACAAACATATATATATATATAGTAAATGAATCAGCCCAAACATATACGATTACAAAAAATATCTACTTATAATTTAAATAAACTAATCTTAAAGAAGAAAAAAATGTGAAATTAAAATAAACAAACAAAGTAAAATAAAAAAAAGCTATAATCTTTGATAATGAGAAATGAGTTCATAAGCCAGAAAAAATTTAATACATTATTAAAACAAACTTTTTTTTTCATTTTTAAAAAAAATAGCTTTACTGATGCAAGAAATAATAATATTACTTATTTCAAAATACACAAGCATTTAAAATACTATCAATTTTTTTCCTTTATCCTTTTCTTTTTAATTCATTCGAGAATAAGATGAAAATAAAAAGAATTGCATTATCATCTATATATAAGAATGTAAATCCACGTTGGGGCTTTAAAAGTATCTTTTTACTTTTAAAAATAAATATACATTAAGTATTAATGTTTAAATTGGAAGAAAAAAACTATCAAATTTAATTACGATTGCTTTATTTTTAAATCATAATCATTTACATGTAAAAAAAAATAATAAAGAGAGCAAAAAAATAAATAAATCTAAAAATAATCATGAAAGTTGATGGTTTTCATTTAAACGTTATTGATATTGGGATTGTCTAAGTGTTGATTGGCGTTTAGTGATTACTTACAAACCCATTTAGCCTTGAGCATTATTACACTTATATATAATTAAAATAAATAAAATATATATTCAAATATACTTAGCGTAATAGAATAACAACTATATACGTATAATAGAAATTTTTTTAATATATTGTAGATGTTATGAATTTGCATAACATATAAGATGTTTTTATAATTGTAATTGATTTAGATTATATTTCAACCCATGAGACTATTACTTGCCAAGGTTTTTTTTTATAAATTATCAAGTGGTTTTTTTTTCACGTGATTATTGAATGTTAAAGATATTCTGTAGTTATTATTCAGTAGCTTTAACTTTTGTTAATAACATCCATTGCTAGTAATAATTCATGTTTATATTATTCTACATAATTTTTGAACTTATATTAATGTTTAACTGTAGCAATCCACTGAAATACATTAGTTACCATAATTTTGATGGGTAAAACATTTTTTCCTGGTAATAATAAGTGAGTAGTAGATGATATCAAATGACTGAAAATGATAATCAGTTATTGAAATTATTGCTGTCTAATTACCTAATCTGTCTTTGGCAGAAAATGTAATATATATCCAGATTGACTCATGAAGTGTGAATCTGGAACTGAATACTTAACTGTTCTATTCATAAGTTAACATACAATATATACATATACTTTAGTTAATATAGGAACAGTTGTCAAGCGTTGTTAGCCAAGAGGTCATCGCAGTCACCTTGCAAGCAAGTAGTTGGCTGCAGACGGTTGTGGGTTCGCGTCCCAGCCGATGCTATGACATATGGAAAAAAAAATATAGGAACAATTTTGATGAAGTACAACTGATTATATATAGATGTACTAATGATAATAGTAAGTGTAATAATGCTCAAGGCTAAATGGGTTTGTAAGTAAACATTAAAAAACAATCAACACTTAGACAATCCCAATATCAATAACAATTTCAAACTGTTGTCAAGGTAACTTCATTTTAACAATAAAAGGATTCCATCTTTATTGTTAAAATGAGGTTACCTTGACAACAGTTAGAAATTGTTGATTGTTATTGATATTGGGATTGTTTAAGGGTTGGGTGCTTTTTAATGATTAATGATAATAAGTATAAGTTCAGCTGTTTGAGATGCCAAGAGATGTTTAGGCAACAAAATGATTGCTGAACACTACAGTTTATAATATTTTTTATTAGTTTCTCCATCTTGATATCAGCACAAAAGCCTTTAGCCTTAGAGTTATAAAATAATCTACAAACAAATTAACATTTTGAATAAAACTACTCACATCACACATTACATTACAATGATGGAATAAAAGTCAGAAAAGATAATGGTTCCTGAATAAATGATGACCAGCTAATCATTTCCAGTGTTTGAAACCCCATAACCAACCAAGCATTTATTACATGATTATTTTTATTGTATTAATCAACAATTAATAATTTGATGGTTAGTTTCTGGGGAATTCATATAATGCCCAAGCATTGGAAGTGACAGGTTGAGTTAATCCAGGAATCTTTAGCTTTCAAGTCCATTATTTTACAATAACACTCAACTTCATAGAATGAAAAAACAATAATGCATGGAAATAAAAGTACTACAAAAATCACAACAGTTTAAAATGCAAAACTATCATATAAAACATAAAAAACAATGTAAAAAAATTGATAATTGAAATCTAAAATATTAATTACAATAATATAAATGCAAAAAAAATATACATTAAATACTATTATATTAATGCTAAATACATTTTACATTTTTAATATTTCATATGTCTATTCCAAGAGATTGTAAAAGACCCAGAAAGAGACCACATGTAAGATGGATGGATGGATGAAATAAGAAAGTGTGCAGGGGTGATGTAAAGAAGAGAAGCTAAAGATAGAAAAAGATGGATTGAACTTGGAGAGACCTTCATCCTGCAGTGGATTGATAATGGTTGATGATGATGATGATGTCTCTATTCTAATTTGTTTTTGCCTATTTTATCCTTTGTAACTGAATATTCCACTGCAATATTCAATACATTTTTTATATATAAAAATTCTTTTAGGTAATATTATTAATAAAATAATTTGTCAGTAAAAACAATATTGTCTTCTGTTTCGACCAGAGATTATCCTTTATTAGACACAGTGTTTAAACTATATAAAGATAATTATAGTGGTTGAAAACTATACGTAACAACATTAGTCAACACATCTTTTTTTTTTTTTTTGATAGCGAAGTTGGCACAATAATAGTTAATCAAACATTAAGTTTAATAAAAATAATTTTGAGCATTTTATTTTTTTTAAGTATGTTAAATTGTAATAAATCAATTATAAGACAGTCACTCAAGTTTTGCATATAAATAATGATTGTTAAAGAAATTAATTTAATTTGTTAAAGTCTGGTGATTTTAGAATTGAAGACACATTTAAAGTTTCTACTCTTAGTAAAAAATTAATATGGTGTGAACGCAAGCTGTGCATTTTGTTGTTTCGTTTTCATAAATAATCCATTTCAATACTACCAAGTCAAAGACTAGTTTCTGTTTCAAACACAAGACTTTTTTTTTTAATTATCAAGTTATTTTGTTAGACTCTTACACTCATGTGTAATAAGCAATAACAAATCATTGTGATAACTCAACCTGTCTTCAGGAAGAAAATTTAATGTACATACATGCATACATATAAAACTCATGACACCAATTTATAAAACTTTTAAATTGCTCATCATAATAGTTTAAGTATTCAAACATATGGAAAATATATCATATAAACTCATCTTCCTATATATATATATATACATGCATAAAGCTAGATGGAATTCACATAGTAATAGAATACAACCAACTGCTACAGTTTCAATCACATGTGTGTTTAAAATCCAAGTATGTATCATACACCAGATGTGTGATTCAAACTTGGATATTTAAACCACAAGTAGCATGGTTGAAATTGTTGCAATTGGTTGGGTTCTATTTAAATATTTCCATGGATTATTATTATAATAAAGAATAGAAATCCCTTTTACTTCCACAAAAGCACCAATAAAAAAAATTGTTATAGATTAATGAGTAAACTTTTAATTTCCGGGATAATCTATTAGTAATAATTGATAGTTTCTTGACAACATCAAAAGCTACTAGTTATTTCTGATTACATTGATATAATCTTAATTCAAGAACAATCTCTATTCCTCTGGTGAGCTAGAGAATTGAAAATGCTATTCTTCCCACCATATACAATGATGTGATCATTTATAAAAATACTAGGATCACATACCAATGAGTTTCAAACCTTGAATATTTTTACAGTCAAATATACGATTATACATTATGATGTTTTTCAAGATTATAGGGTGCAGTTAGAAGCACTTCAAATTAATTTGATTGATTATATATTTGCATTCAGCATAGAGCTTAATATTTACTTACATAATACATAACAATTAATGAATTTTACTAGCATGGTGAAAAATTTGTAAGGAGGGATGATTACTTTCTAAATATAAATACATAATATATCAAATAATAACTTTGCACATCATTAAATGTTTATAAATATAGAGTGAAAATGATCAAACTTCATTTAACAGGAAAATAAACAAATCCACCATATAATGTTTAGCAAACTAAAAAATAGAATGCTCTATTTTTAGCTTGATAGGTTTGTTTAATTTTTTCGCAGTTAGATGGCACTTTGTCATCGTATTTTTTTCATGCGCATATGACCAACTTAATGATAAACTCTCAAGTATCTGAAAAATATTTCAAGCTTCATACTTTGTTTAAACCTCAGATGATGGTATTGAGAACTAAATAAACTCATGACAATATCAAAGTGCTTATATGTATTGTTTCCAAGAATAACATACATTCTTGTGATTACATATACACACATATAATATAATGAGCTGATATTTTATTTTATTTTTCTTTTATAAATTGCTTTTGTTTTAAATACCATACCAAACAACCTATTTATTAATGTCACATAGAGTAAAAAATAAACTTTATAGTTTCAAATAATCAGAAAGAAAGTCATAGCTATTAATATTATATATTAAAATACATTAATTAAGGAAAAGAGAAGTTTGAAAAAAAAAATATTTTTGCAAATTTGAAACACAAATAGATTAGTTTTTTCCAAGTGAAAACAAACAAATAATTCAAAGTGAAAACAATCAAACGATTCAATCTCTCATAATTAATATATATATTTTTCATATGTCATAGCATCGGCTGGGAAGCGAAACCGCTAACACGGGACAACTGCTTGTAAGGCAGCTGTACTGATCTCTTGACCATGTATATGTGTAGAAACTGCAATTCATGGTTTTACACAACAGATAAAAAAATTGCTAATGACTCCTAATATGAATTTCAATTCAAACAGATCTCTTTAAATAGATCAAAGCCAAAAAAATATTTAAATTTAATTTGTAACTGTTGTAAATGCATACTAGAAGCCATAGCTATTTTTCTCAGTATCTGCAACTATATGTTTAAAATGTAAATGCATTGTTTCTGGTTTCTGGAAATAGGGTGTTTGAATAAAGCGAATGAAACCGTTAATAAAAAATGGAACATTTACATAAACATATATAAAAACTTATAAATGTATTTGACTTTTAATAGTCTTGAAAGATTATTTAAGAGCAATAAAAATAATAAATTCTGACCTGATCTCTTACAAAGTGATCAATAATCATAAATGTATTTATTAAAAAATGGTTATTCTAAAATAGTATGTAATATGCTTATACTTAGAACATCATCAGTTTCTCAATGAAATGGATGGTTGAATAGTTGGTAGGGTAAGAAGATTGAAGCTTGTTCATTAAAGTTTGAAGAAGTTTGAAGAATTATTATCTTAATATAAACTGAACATTGTATATCTGTGTGGGAAATTATGATCTGGTTCAACTGATGAGTGCTGGTTCTGCATGAAATATGTTTGTTGAGAATTGTGTATTTTTCTTCACATGTGTGTGGTCATGTGTATTGGCTGCTTGAGATAGAATGGAGGATGAATAGATTGAAAAATTCTGAGTTCAAATATCTCTACTTACATAAAAAATGGCCACTATAAATAGTTGTTTACTAAAAATATAAAATTTATCAATTTGAGGTATGTAAATAAATACAAGGGTATTTTTTTTTGAAAAGAAAAACTTTTTTGGGTCATATTGTGTATCATGTTCTGCATAGTGATATTATTTAATCCTGCAGATAAAGATTCCTGTTTAAATTTTCTAAAATGTCCAAAAACAGTCTTCATCCATTGAAACTAGAGATATTATTCCATCCAGCACACAAAGAATCTTGTTTAAACTTTCTGAAATCTCCAAAGCAGTCTTCATTCACTGAAACAGAAAATTCCATCATAGAATTAGGTTGCCAATATATCAATGAAATCACAAACATTTATTTTACAATCATCCAAATTATTTAAAATGGTTTTAGAAGAATAAATAAATAAAATAATGGGTTTCATTTATGGCATTTATTTAAACTGTTTGCCTTTATAAAATTTGAAATAGACTCTCTCAGAGTTCTTAAATCATATTTTTTCACACAGCAGTTAATATTTTAGTATTATCAAAATCAAGAGTGTGATCAATTTCTAAAAAGTACAATGTAAAAGCTGATATAATCAATTTTTGATTGAAGCCAATTTTATGCTTCCTAACTCTGATGCCAATTCATCTATTTGGTTGACCCATATGCACTATGAACATGAAATTTCATAGATATTTTGATGTTCTAAAAGTAGTCAGTCTTTAGGCTTATGGAAAAAAAATTACAGTTTTTTGTTAGTGGAAAAGTTTAATATTGAAATTAAGCAGTTGTCTATTAATCTTATCAGTGACCCCTTTAATATAAGATAAAACAATCCTGTAACCAACTAAGAAATTCTTAACTTTGCCGTCTTTTCTTTTTTTATGGTATGATCCTTTTAATATAAGGTAAGCTACGCTACAACTTGCTGAGGAATTCTCAAGTTTGCCATACTTTTTATTTTTGGTATCAATTAATGTTTTTACTGTAACAAAATATTTTTAGTTAGTGCTATTTCATGGACAATATATTAGACAAACTATATGCTCTCATTTAAAAGATTTTTGCCATAAAAATATATGATCAGGATGATGATGAGAATTATGGAAGGATTTTCTGTAAACAGATATTGATAAAGAGCTATCAGGTTTTCTTAGCAATTAAAACATCTGGAAGAAGAAAATGTTTTATTACTTTCAACATCCATGGTAAACCGATACCATCCATTAAAAAAATTAAAAATATATCCAAAGCATCAATGAATCACTGACATATCTGAGCCAAATAAAAAATATTTTACTAGTTGCATTCAGTATTTGAGTCTCAAAATCATTCAAGAAGAGAACAGTAATTACAGGTGATAATTGACTGTCCATATAAACACACACACATATATATATATCTGGCTGTAGTTTTAGATAAAAATCAGTCCTCTAGTTGAAAATTAAAAAAAGCAACTGTTAGTCAAATAACTATTTTGTTTTGGGTTATATACATATATTAGAAGGACTTGAACTCAGAATTTCAAGTCTTTATACCTAAACACTCCATCTTGTACAATCTATACACATGATCACATGTGAAAAAGATAAATGATCTCCAATATATATATTTTGTGCTGAATTCACCATCTCAATATATATATTTTGTGCTGAATTCACCATCTCAATCTCTGACTCTTCAGCCATCCATATCATTGAAAATCTGATGCTGAAACCCTCAAAGTTCTTTGCTGATGCCAATATTATTGTCTTATCCATGTTGAGAAGTCACTCTGGACCCTCACATATAGATCTTAATATTTCCATTTAAATACACAGAAGAGGGATGGACAGAATGCAGGCTGAATATGTAATATTCAATTATAACATGGGTATGACAATAATATTAGCATAAACGATGGTTTTGAATATCTCATCATCAGACTTTCAATGATATGGATGGCTGAAGAGTTGGAGGGTGGATAAGATTAAAGCTTCCCCATTAAATCTTGAAGATTTTCTATCTTCATATAAAATGAGCACTGATTGTATATATGTGTTGGAGATGGTGATTTGGACCAACTGATGAGTGCAGGTTCAGCATGAAATCCATACATTGGAGATCATTTATTTTTTCCACATGTATGTGGTCATGTGTCTTGAGTTATATAAGGTGGAGTGCAAAAGCACAGGGAGCTCAAAAGTCTGAGTTCAAGTTCCTTCTAATTACATTGTTCAATATAGACAATATATTTATATATAATAACTATACTAAATATATGTAAAAATGTAATGACAATTTCCAAGTACTATTAAAATAATTTTATCCATTTGGCTGCTATGTTCAAAAACTTTTACAGTAAGAATGGTTCTCTCTTACTTTGATCTGCAATATTTGATGTTTGTCCATATATTTGCATACTTTAAAAATGAGTGGAAATGCTTCTAGTCTGTAAAGTTAAATATCAATCCTTTAGCATTGAATATTTCCAGCTGATTTAATATACATTCTTCTGTATGTTATCTAATTATAAAAGTTATTGAACATGGGAAATGCAGGCAGTTTAATTATTTTTTAACCATATTTGGAAATTGTCATATGACTTTTACATATACATAAAATTGTGTGTATGTTAAAAGATTTTCATGACCAATAAATGTAAATATCTTATTATCCAAATTCACCTATGTACAATTAATAGTGTTATCATACCATAATCAAAACTAGACCATAGTAAAGGATATATTATGTTGATAATAAATAAATGTAAATGTAGTAATAATTATTGATTATACACAGATGAACCTGAATAATGCCATTTATAATTGTCTGGATATATATCTAGATTGTCATTTGAAGAAAATTTACTTCCATTTAGACTATAAGTGGTATGAGATACCATTAAATCCAAAAAAATGGACATAAAATTTATAATACCTGAATTTATTTCAAACTAATTTGATTTTTGCAAAATAGAAACATGGTACTGAATGGACACTTGTTCAATTAAAAAAATATATAAAATTAAGGCATTTGAAAAGTTATAATAGTATTTCATACCAGTTGTAGCTGTTGTGGGTTAAATAACATTGTAACTATATTTTCTTTTAAATAATAAAAAAATAGTTTTTTTCTTTATATATATAATTTAAAAAACTGTAAATAAACAATTTCTATCAAATATGTAGAACTGAGAATATATAATATTTAGGAATAATAAATCCATATGTGCATACCACAATAACAATTCACAAGCCAGATTTATTAAAATCATTTTATTTACTGAAACATTTGTAATGAACATGACGGAAAAGATTTAACAAACTTGTAAAAAAATGACCACTCTTGTATTATTGATTACTTATTAATGAGACCAAAATAGTCTACATTTATTTAACTTACACAGTTGTATGGATAATAAATCATTCAATGATATTGAAAGAGGTGAAACTTTATATCAGTGACAATATTTGTAAAATATTAATGTAAAGTTTCACTCTTTGTTTGATTTATTATCCATATAATAGCAAGAAAGTTGGATAAAAGTGAACCAGTTTGTTTTTTCTAATAAATAAACCAGCTTTGATATAATAGAAAACATTTTTTGTAAGTTTGGTGAACTGATTATAAATATTTGAAAACCAGGCACTCTTCACAAACCTGGATGATTAATTGTAAGTATAGGGGATTTGAACTCAGATTTTCAAGCACCCTTCAACTATCCACACTATCTCATATGACTGATACACATGACCACACACATGTAGAAAAGATAAATAATCACCAATATACATATTTTGTGCTGAACCAGCACTCATCAGTTGGTCCAGATTATCATCTCCCACACATATATATAATCAGTGCCCAGTTTATATTAAGATAGCAAATCTTCATACTTTTATGGACAGGCTTCAATCCACTTCAACCTCCAACTTTTCAGCCATCCATATCATTGAAAGTCTGATGATGAAAACTCAAATCTCTAGTGATGAAAACTCAAATCCCATGCTGATGGGCATGACAATAATATTAGCATCAGCATGGGATTTGAGTTTTCATCATTAGACTTCCAATGATATGGATGGCTGAAAAGTTGGAGGTTGAAGTGGATTGAAGCCTGTCCATAAAAGTATGAAGATTTTTTATCTTAATATAAACTGGGCACTGATTATATATATGTGTGGGAGATGATAATCTGGACCAACTGATGAGTGCTGGTTTAGCACAAAATATGTATATTGGTGATTATTTATATTTTCTACATGTGTGTGGTCATGTGTATCAGTTGTATGAGATAGTGTGGATAGTTGAAGAGTGCTTGAAAATCTGAGTTCAAATCCCCTATACTTGAACTGATTATAGTAAGTCTAGCTTTTGAATTGTTATGGTGATATATATATATATATATATATATATATTTGGAGTCTATTTTCCCATAAATATTACTATATATTCTCAGTACATATTCTATTGCTATTGCATAACATTTTAATTGTTACTTGAAACTGTGAATTCATTTTATTAATACTTTGTAAAAATTTCCAATAATATAAAGCTTCACCCTTTGAATATCAAAGATTGATGCATTATCTATATAATAGCATGAAAACTGAATAAAAGGAAACCATTTTTCATCAAATAAATACATTAGCATTGATTTTATATTTCAGAAAAATATATCATTTCTATATTTTTCCTGCACATTTGGAGTTTACTTTTCCATAAGTATTATATATTAATTTAAATACATTCATGGATTAATTGAAATGTAAACAAAGAAATGCATCAAGATATTTTCATGTATGACTAGAAAATTTATATTGTCAAGGTTGTTGCTAGTAACTATCAATTACTACTGATAGTCTTCAAAACTAAAGTATTTGCCCTAGTAGTCCACAATACCTTTTTAGTTTTGAGTTTATTTAGAAATAGAAGAAGGTCCAAATCTGGTTAATTTGTGAATTCAAGCTCTGGAAATGCTAGAACAGAAATTAATAGGATTTTATGCCTCAAAATCTGATTTTTATGATTGCACTAAAGTAAACAAAAAATATGATTTCATTTCACAAGAATTTATAAGATGCTTGAACTCCAGAAGTAACAGATTTGGAAATGATCTGATTATCAGATTGATTCCAGTTCTCATACTGCTGGAGCTCAAATTTCTCAACTTTCAAGAAATAAAGACAGATGTAGGATTTCCTTTTATTTCTAAGTAAATAGTTTGGCCTAAAGACATAGTACTTATCAATATCAGTGCTAATATATATTTTTAGCTATTACAAGTGAATATGACTTTTCTTTTCCTTTGTTTACACACCCATATATATATAAAATAAATATAACAGTAATTTACTACTATATACAGTCTTTCAAGCATAACACAAGCAAACATCATAAGCTCAAATTCCATGAATCCTGAATTTTAATGTTAGCAGTTTGTCTATTAATTATATACATTTTATTTCTATTTATTAAAATTGCCTCCTTAATTTTTCTTTTATTATAGTTTCTCTTTTCATGAAGAATCTTAACACATTCAAGATCAGACTTAAATTTGTATTTACATTTCCTTTCATGATTCAGAAAACTGAAGCAGGCATTAAATCATTATTTTTACTTCTCATATGCTTGTATAACAATTCATGATCCTTTATTCTTTTCTCAATACTGCATCTTGATTCACCTATGTATGATAACATACATCCACAATAAAATTGATATATAACATTACATCTTTGCTTGAAAGATATGATACTTTTGAATTATTCACTAATATTATTTGTAATACAAAATGAAACATTGAACACATTCATATATATATATATATATATCCTTAAATGTGTTTTCATTTCACATTCATATATATATATATATATATCCTTAAAAAATTTCATTTAAGCATTTGAAATATCCATTTTTTATTATTAATCTTCAACTTCTTTAAATCATTATAACTCTTTTTAAATTGACATAGAGTATTGTTAATTTGTTTAATCTTATAACCAAGTTCTAGTAATACTTTACGTCAGTTTAAAAAGAGTTATGATAACTTAAAGGGGTTGAAGATTAATAATACAAAATGGATATCTATTCCATATATTTAAAATACTCAAGTGAAATATTTTAAGAATATATATATATAACTATGTGTTTAATGTTTCATTTTGTGTTGCAAATAATGTTAATAAGTTACTGAATAATTCTAAAAGTGTCACACTTGTCAAGAAAAAAAGAATGTTATGTATCAAAATTTTTATGGATATATATTACGATATGTAGGTGAATCAAAGTGCAGTATGGAGAAAAAAGTAAATGAGCATGGATTGTTATACAAACATGTGGGAAGTAATAATAATAATGATTTAATGACTGCTTCAGTTTCTTGAAGAGACATGTAAATATAAGTTTATATTTGATCTTACAAAGTGTTAAGATTCTTAATGGAGAGAGAAACCATAATAAAAGAAAAAGTATGGAGTCAATTTTAATAAATGGAAATAAAATGAATATAATTAATAAACAAGCTGCTAACATTAAAATTTCAGGATTTATGAAATTTGATTTGATGACATTTGCTTACATTATGCTTTTTGAATTTAATGTCAGTTGAGGAGGATTAAAGAATTAACTGAAAGTACTTCTGCAGATTGAACAATGATATATAATAGTTAATTAGTGTTATATTTATTATTTTTATTGTTTTATTACAATAGTTTTTAATTAACTAACATTTTAGTATATATATATATATATATATATATAAGGGACTTGAACTCAGACTTTCAAGCTCCCTACTACTATCCACTCCATCGTATGCAACCAATACATATTACCAAATAATGTGAAAAAGATAAATGATCTCCAATATATGTATTTTGTATTGAACCACCATTCATCAGTTGGTCCAGATCACCATTCTCACACATATATACAACTAGTGTTAGATTCATATTAAGATAAAAAATCTTCAAACTTTAATGGACAAGCTTCAATCTTCTCCATTCTTCAACTCTTCAGCAATGCACATCACTGAAAATTCGAGGATGGCATCCTAAAAGATTGTATATATGTGTGAGAGATGGTGATCTGGACTAACTGATGATTACTGGATCAGCACGAAATATGTATGCTGGAGATCATTTATTTTTTTCACATGTATGTAGTCATGTGTATCGGTCGTATAAGAGGGAGTGGATAGTTGTAGAGAGCTTGGAAGTCTGACTTCAAGTCCTTTCTGATTACACTTAGTATAGGAATATACATGTATTTAAATATTAGAGATATACATAACATAGCATCTCTTAAAAGTTATTGTATCCAAATTTTCTACATAATGGCAAATTGACGTATTTATATAACAAGATAATGCATCATATATTTATTAATCACAGGGGAAATGGTTTGCCTTTATTTGCAACATCCCTAAAATAATTTTTAATAGTCCCATTTTTATTATATATAAAGAAGATAAATTCACATAATTACAATCGTATTATAACATAATACATTTTAAAATGATGTACGAATGTACGCTGAATAATTGATCATTTAACGGGATTCTATTAAAATATATTTTCCATCCCAAACTTTTGAGAGATAATAATTAGAATTGTTAGTCAAATCATACGACTTTAATAAAAGATTATCTTGTTTTAATGATTTTTGTTTTTTGACTTTTTTAATGCTGTAGATTTATTTTCTATTATTTGTCATCAGAAAATTGGAAATCAATAGCCCGAGCGTCTGGAATAAAACAAGTTTATTGGGTGAGTGCGTGAGCTGATGAGAGTCGAGCTGAACTAAGAAAGCTATTAAATGATTGTAATAACTAAAGACTGTCTTAATCTAGATTCCTGCTAACCAATACAATAGAATTGTCTGTTTTTATTCTTTCTTTTTCTTTAAAACTGAACACAAATTTTCATCACATACAGCCAAATAATGTTTTTTGTTTGTCTTCAAATAAATATTTCATTATATATAAAAACATTGTAACTAGCAATATTTTTTCTTTATATTAATAGTTATTATTAATATTCATGACGTCAAATCTGTTTGGATTTCTAAGGCTATTAAAATACACGGTCAATATTGTGATGATGAAGAATATCCAATTCATTACATCATTTTCACCATCAGTTTACTTTTCTAATGACTTAGATTTTCCCACAAAACAATTAAAATGTGACAATTTTTACTAATGTCTTCTGATTTATGTTAGGAGGGATGATAGAGGCTTCTGATGGTTTTCAAGAGAAATTCTGTGATGGGAAAACATGAGTAACGAATTTGCAATATGCAGGAGATATAGTTCTGATGGCAATAATAGAGAAAGAACCATAGTGTATGATAGATTATTGATAAGAGTAGAAAATGAGTGTGGTCTAAGGCTAAGTATAATGAAGATAGTGGTAATGTGGTTAAGTGGAAGAACAGTGAATATAACCATGAAGAATGTTCATCTAAATCTGGTTTCAGAGTTTGTCTACCTAGGTTTGAGAATAAATCAGAACATGTGTGTTTATGTCAGGAAATATCAGAGACATGAATACGTGGACAAAGTATTTCTGTAAAATGGGTGATTAAATAAAAGTTATTTTAAAACAAAACTAAACAATGAACTCAGAATGTTAAAAAAAATTACAAATGAAACTAATTCTTGAATATGTTTTTGAAAAATAAATATTTCACTGGTATGGTTAAATCAGTAATAATTGGAAAAAGAAGTACAGTATTAAAGTTTGATATGGTCCATTGCAATGTGTGGATAAAAGACATGGACTTAAGAATAGAGGGCAAAGATTAATGCTTTTGAAATAAAAATAACATCGAAAAATACTTGTAATATTTTGGATGGCTAAGAATACTAATGAATAGCTTTTAGTGAAGACAAATGCACAAAACAACTATTGGAGATGCTAAGCCAAAAAAAAGGTTACACTATTTTGAACATGCTATAAGACAGGAAAACATGATGGAAAAGAATATCATAATTGGAATAATGAAGGAGACAAGAAGTAGAGAAAATCTAAGACTATCATGGATAGACAACAGAATGGATGGGATTAATAATATAGTAAGAATACAAAAATGCAGAAGAATGACCTGCAATAAATGGTTATTCCAACTGTCATGCAATGTTAAAACATTGGACCCAGAGAATGGTGATAATTTTAAGCTTTAGATAGTTTTACAATCGTTAAAGCTTTAGATAGTTCAGGTTTAATATGATCAATTATTCATTTGTTGGTCTTTCTTGCTGTCCACAATAAATTTAAAAAGTTTTTATGCTGTCCACAATAAATTTAAAAAGTTTTTAACACTGTCATAATTATAAAAAAAAACAGTACATTTTTACTCTATTTTAGTGCTAAGTTTCCACATTCATAGAGAACCCAATGAACATTACAGCTTCAACAATTCTGATCTTCATTTTTAAAGATATATCCCTACCCTTAAAAAATTTTCCTAGTCATTAATTGCAACTTTGTCTGGTGTTAGTCTCCGATAAATCTCTTGCCTCCTAGATCTTTTGTTGTGACAAATAATTTAAAGATGCACAAAATTGTTAACCTCTTTTATGATCTCATCAACTTTATGAGCAGTCTCTGATGTTTCATCATAATTCTTATTGCCTAAGTATTAAGGATTTAAACCCAATTTTTTCACTTTTTATTAAAAACATGAGGCTTTCTATATTTGCAATTGTAAATGTGGACATGTTAGCAGATCTAAGATTACTGATATTTATTTTGACAAAAAACTTCACATCATTTCCAATGCTAACAGCAAATTCTCTTTATTCTATTCTTTTGCTTCCAAGTATGAAAAGCTTGGATAATCAACGTATATTAGATGATAATGCTTATTAAATCCATATCCGGCACTACCTAATTTATATCACCAGATTATTTCTAAATTATATCCTTTGCCAATGCTGAGCTTAGATTAGAATCTAGTGCACCTGGACTTATTAGATATAATGCCCCTTTCATTCCCCAATGGCCATAAATATTTTTACAGTTATTATGATAATTAAAAAAAGAGTAAAATATGGATATTGGGTAGTTATATTAATAACACTAATATTGAAGAGGATATGTAATAGGTGACTCCATAATTCCAAACCTTTTTACAACAATTTTAAAATAAGTATTTTGTCAATCAAATAGAACCTAAGGGATTAGGTAAATACATATTATTTGGCATCTAGATTTTGCAGGTGATGTAATTGTTTTTGTGAATAATGCTTCAGAGGTTTAGAAAATGTTGCAAGAGTTATTAAATGAAATTTAAAAAAAATTGGACTAAAGATAAATGCAAAAAAGATTTTTTTTCCTCATGTGTCATAGCATCAGCCAGGAAGCAAACCCACTAACCCGGGACAACTGCTTGTAAAACAGCTGTTGCTGACCTCTTGACCACCAATGCTTGACAAAATGCTAAAAAGATTAAAGTAAAGTTCAATGGATTTTCTCAAAAGAAGAAAATAAAGATTGATAATGATGAATTAGAAGAAGTTAACAACTACAAATATCTTGGTCAGATTATTACAATAGATGGAAACATAATGGATGAAATTAATCATAGAACTAAACTTGGGTGGAGTGCTTTTGGTAGAAATAATTTAATACTAAAAGGTCATAGCTTATGTGTTTGAAAAATGAGATTTACTAGTTCTTACTTATGGATCTGAGACTGAACACTTAACAGAAGCAATATACAGACTTCAGATGACTCAACAAGGTATGGAGAGATATACATTAGGAGTACCAAGAATGGCCAGAAAATAAAATACATGGGTGAGAGAATAAACAGGTATTATTGACATCACATTGAAAGAATTAAGAGACTGAAGTAAAGCTGGGTTGCACATATTGCTAAGAAATATGATAGTAAATTAACAGTTGAAATCTTGAACTGGATCTCATGATATAGTCAAAGACCTAGAATAAGACCACATGTGAGATGGATGTATGAAATAAGGAAGTTTGTTCATATAATGTGGAGAAGAGAAACTAGAAATTGGAGCAATTGGATTAAATTTGGAGAGACTTTCATCCGGTGGTGGACTAATAATGGATAAAAGTGATGAGTAGATAAAAAGTGCATTAGGTCCAAAATATCCAAGTAGATGGATGGATGAAATAAGGAAGTTTGTTCATACAATGTGGAGAAGAGAAACTAGAAATTGGAGTAACTGGATTGAATTTGGAGAGACTTTCATCTGGTAGTGGATTGATAATGGATGAAAGTGATGAGTGGATAAAAAGTGCATTAGGTACAAAATATCCAAGTAGATTAGATCCAGGTCAAAGACCTTATCAATAAAAATCATAAGCCAGAAACTGATCTGTGGATATAGATAGGGTAGCATTAGACAAGCAATGTCCACTAATACCCATTAATCTTTCAAGTTAACAATATATGGCAGCAGTGAAACAGAATAAATAGATGTTGTACCTGATATTTTTATCTTAATCCAAACTTGCTTTTCATAATTAAATAAATAATTATTTGAGATGTCTTCTTAACTTAGAGGATAGCCTTATTATTAAAAAAAAATAGAATTGACATTAATTACAGTAAAAAACAAACAAAAAAAAGGAACAGCAAAAAATAATGTATAGATAGATGAGTAAGAATATTCTTTTGTCCTTGGACAAAAAAGAATTACTCAACACTTATAATTATGATCATAATTATCGACACTTATAAGATGTAATAATTTCTTTTCCAATAACTCTTTGTAGTCATCAAATCTGCTTTCTAAAATGCCATTTAACACGACTATTTATACTTAGAGCATATATAGTATTCATTACTACAGTAGTTTTTAGCCAGGGTGCTGGGGCGCATTAGGCCAGGCGTGAAATATAATGAAAAGAAGAATCATAATGCGTTTTTTTTTTTTATGATGAAAATTTAAAATTAAAATATGGCAAAAGTTGAACTTGACACATTCTGAATTGACACAAAAGATTAATATTTTCGTGAAGAAAATCTTTAGTTACATTGTTGCGACTATTAAAAATAACAAAAGGGACTGACTAAAATCAGTTTATGAAAAAACGGTGCCTTTCTTTTAAAAAAAGTCTGCTCCAAATTCAAACACCATATTAAATATATTACTTATATTGGAATTATTATTTTTTAATTTTACTATAGAATAAACATGTTGTATACCTTTGTAATCACATTATTGAAAAAACTATGAACAATTTAAACTAATTAATAATATATTATAAATTATTATAAGTATGCAAATAATAAATTTGTATATACAAAGTATATAAAGAATTTTAGCAAGTTAGAACGTATTATTAGAAAAAGGGTCCGAGATGGCTAATGCATAGAAAAAATAACTGTTCATCTAGAAAATAAAACACAATAAAATAAAATGCAGTCAGATAAGCAGAATAATAGCCAAATCATCTCATTGAATGCTAATGGATAAAAAAATAAGAAATTTATTTCTCGTTGCCCCTGAAGCTTTCAAATTACTATTTGTAAAAATGAAAATGCAATTGTAATATAAAATGGCCTTTATCACCAGTTCAAAGTGGTGTCGTTTCGCCAGGGGTGCTGAGCCCATGGTTATTTTTAATTCAGTTTTTTTTTATACCAGTTTTTAATATGCATATAAATTTATACTAAAACGTGTGCATATATATATATGAAATTAAAATAAGTGATGCATATGTTTGCCCTTTGCTTTAAAGTACTTTTATCATGTTCAAGTAAATGCAAAAACCAGTTGATTTGTTCTTATAAATAGACATTATGAAATAGACAAATCTTGACGGAAAAATATTTCCAATTTTAAGATCTATGTAATCCCTTCAGGCCGATGTTTTTGCGCGGAGCTGTTTACATAAATTCCGTTATGATGGATTCTCCATAGCCAAAGACGATTATGTGCCGCATTTCTTCGTGAACTTCTAAATTCAGTAACTGACCTTTGAATTTATCTAGATTATGTTTACTATTTTTTTTATAAAATCTAACTCTAATTATGAATACACTGTAAGTATGTGTGAATATATACTTATAGCTAAAGTGACCTTTTTTAAGAAAGAGCTCACTGCAGGACAAAGATCTTCCAATAGCCTCTCATAAAAAAAAAAGATTCTCTGAGCTTGATGATGGCTGTATAGTAAGGGTTTGAGTAATTTTCCATCTTTGTTTTATCTTAGTTATCCATGTACTAATCAATGTTTGATTGGTAGCTGTGTTGTTTATATAACCTTAAAAAAAATCCTAAGCCTCTTGAAAATTTTCACTTGACTCGAATTTGAACCCAACAGCATAGACATGGCAGGAGAATATCTTACATTTGAGGCCTGAAGCCCTTAATATACAACAATAAAAAATATACAAAATTAACTACTAAAGAGATAATTTCAAAATAAAGGTTTCTCTATTAATTTTCCTCACGAGCTAGCATTTATATATGCACAAAAATGTTCAAGATCTAGGTCATAAACACTGTCATGGTTTTCCATCCTTATCTTAATCAACATAAAGAATAGCTGAATGCTCATAATTTAGTCAGTCATATGCATGTATGTTGAATAATCTGCCTGAAGATAAATAAACAATATATATATATAAATTAAGGGCTCAACAAATATAGCAGTATATCAACAATTACATCAAATATTTTTTACATACTTATTTATATGATTATAAGAACTTATCTATTCATTTTATTCTAGAATGCTATACTATAATCTTAAGTGACTAACATATACCTGTGCTATAATAGTATGATATCCCTATTTTCAGACTTCCTGTCATCAGTAAAGACTGCAATTTAAAGGTGAAGCTAATGTACTTACCTAACTAGCAGCTACTTTTTACTCCCATGCTACTCAAGCTGTTATTTTGAAATTCAAAATAAATCTTAAGGTTGTGAGATCAAGCTAACTTGATTGCATGGTTATATTGATTTTGACATCAGGGAGGATAGTTTCAACCACAATGTATGACTTTCTTATACATTTATTTATATGTTTCTAAGAATAGAACTCTTTATCCTATCTTAAAATTACCTACTGCAATTTTGAGTAATAAATGTACACTATATGTTGTATTGGTATAATATCTTCACCCAAGAAATGTTCTCACTTTTGTCTTTGTCAATAGAAATTGAAATTTAAAAAAAAAATGGATTTACACATATAGCACTAAGCTTTTTCTCTATTATGGTATCCGAGCTAAAATATATCCAAAGTCTTTCAATATTATCATGATAATTCTCGTAGTCAAAGTGTAGTAGTAAGATGGCAACCTCTTACATTTATAAAGAAAGTGATCTGGTATCAGATATACATAACTATGCAAATCATAGAATAATTTAGAATTTCAGGGTAATAGCTTGAATAATATAAACAAGGAAAAGATAATTGCTAAATATATATGAGGAGATACCTAAAAATAAACGGAATCATTCTCTGGCAGTCTCATATCTGTTGTAGTACATACTTCTTCTGCTAAATACTTTTTGTAAGGATCCATCTGAATCAATTTGCCAAATGACCTTACCATGTGAAATTGTGGTATCATGTAGCATGTTTTTTTTTGTAAAGTGCACTTCGCATGTCGATTTTTGCAATGGCAGAAACATTGAAATAATATGCAATTCTATTTTCTTTTAGGAAAAATGGCAGAGAAGCAGGTGTAATGCTTAAAACAGCTTACAAAGAAGTTGCTCTGGGAAAAACCATGTTTACAGGTGGTTTAATGAAAGTATCAAATTCCACAACCCTAAAAAAACCCTGAGTAAAGTCCAATGTCAAGACAATGCTGATTTTCCTGGATTGTTCACTCCAAATTCATTTGTTGTGATTAGGTGTTTAAAATCTATAAGTTCCAAAACTTTTGTGTGATTCAGTAAAATATAAACATCCTGATTTGTGGCAAAAGAAGGACTGCAATCTTCATAATGATAATGTGATAGCACCCAAAACCTTGAGTGTAAACCAATTTTTAATTTAATTCAGTAGAGTCCAGCCTATCCATCAATCATATTCACTTAATCTCACTTTATGTATTTCTCAAATAAAAGAAAAATGTCTCAAATTTTTTTTCAGGCTTAGAAGTGGTGGCAAAAAAATGATGAAGATGTTAAAAAGCAATTCTTTGCAAGAGTTTCCAGTCTACTTTAAAAAGTAAAAAAAAAACACTTTCAGAAACAGTGCATTACATTAAATAAACAATATTTTAAAATGGATTAAATTTGTAGCACCCAAAATTAAATACACTACTTTTTATTACAAAATGTCACATATTTTTGGGTACTCCCTTGTAAGTACATCTAACTCCAGTTCTGAATCATATTCTTCACTAGTTAAGACAAAACTGCTATGGAAATGAGGTTATCACAGCACTATATAATCTAATATTCATTGATTATGTAATCTTGCAATCTGTGCTCTAGAGTAGAGTGAAGAGGTTTGCATGAATAAACATGTGAACAAGTCATTGGATGTTGTTGATAGTAACAGTTTTCCAAGCCAATCAACAGATAGAAGAGGAATGTAGTTGTCATAAAGGTCAGGTATCTAAAATGTATAAAAGTTGGCATGCACCTGCTCAAATACAGAGGCAGTGCCAAGTTGATAAAAGCTCAGCAATTATGGAAAATGAAGAAACATACGTTGAGGTAAATGATATAGAGAAAACGGAAAACAACATAA
Source organism: Epiperipatus broadwayi (assembly GCA_028023455.1). NCBI lineage: Eukaryota > Metazoa > Onychophora > Udeonychophora > Euonychophora > Peripatidae > Epiperipatus > Epiperipatus broadwayi. The sequence continues at coordinate 4,028,429 of JAQFVV010012479.1, read as the reverse complement.
TTAATAATGATAATAATAAGCATGTTGACATAACTGATATGGAGAAAACTGAAGTAAAGGAAAAAAAAAATAAGCAAATAGAACATTTTCTGTCAAATGTCTCTGGAAGGCACCCATCTATAACTGAGTCAGAACTTGAAACAGAGAAACTAAACCAAAATGAAATGGAACTTGAAATAGTAAATCTATACCATAATGAGACTGGTGTTAATATGAATGATTGTGGTCATGAAAGTGGCTATGGTAGTATAAGGCAATGAAATCTTTGGATCCGCACTATGTATAAGTCATTAAATATAGTCACCATTAATGTTAGAGGCATCAACAGCCATGACAAGGTACTAAAGCTTACTGATTATCTTGCTTCACAAAAATTTGATATTGCTATTCTAACAGAAACAAAGATAAATGTAAACACACCTGAACAGTTTATCGATCAAATTAAACAGAAAGGTCTATTATTGTACAAGCAGAACATTAGACCGGCACAAGGTGTTGCCATTCTAATTAATATAAAGTCTAAAATTTATAAGGTGTGGATCATAAGTATGCAGATCAATCACATAGTAATCTCTTTTCAAATGCAAGAACAGATGCACTATGTTGTAGCAATTTATTTGACAAATAGAGGAAGGGAGGTGCCCAAAATTATTCAAGAGATGCAGTTCCACTTGACTCTGCATCCAGGAATAGTAATAATTGGAGGGGATTTTAATGTCATGTTTCAGGACATTCCAGTTCAGCTAAAAAATAAGTTGCAGGATATTGATGTGCTGCCATGTCAAAGTAAATATGGAGCAAACATTGTTTTATTCAAGCCTCATAATGCCATAGTTATTGTGCATGTAATGAGAGCAATATGGATATCTAGGTGTGCTCTGATCTTTGATAACAAGAAGATATATTGGAAAAAAAAATGGAAAAAGAATGGGATGACATGTTTTATAAAGGTTTGAAATTTTGGCCAAGAAAAACGTTTTTATTGGTATGGGGTGGTTATGTTCCTACAAGGTGTGAAATGTGGAGCTGAATGCCCTTACAGAACACTGATTAAATGAAAGGTGGAGATAATGTAATTTACTGGATACATTTGAACTTAATTTATTTTTTAAAGTAATGATTGTTACGATGTATGTACTGAATCATATGTAAATATAGTTTTTTAAATAAAAAAAAAAAAGTTGGTATCAGATTAATATAATTATGCAAGTGAATTAGATTGGGGTAGAACCTTTAGGTACTTTTGAGCTTCAAGGTACTAGTGTGAATAGTGCAAAAAGGATACAGAACAGTTGCGAGATTGATATATACATTAGTTCTAGCATTGTATCCTAGCCTTCACCAATGAAAGCAAAAGTGAGAAACTGATTTAGTGAAGAAGATAACATAGCATGAGACTTTTTACTGATTAGTCAACATTATAATAGAGGACTCTAGAGTAGAATGATCTCGTTAGCTCATGTGTAAACATTGAAGAGGTCATGTGAGACTTTAGTTTTTGTCTAAACCTTCTTAGCAAAAAGATAGAAGCCTAATTATGTGAATAGTCTTGGTTTAAAACCTTAGATTTTTTTTTTTTGATTTTCAGATTATTAATTTGAATACTATAAAGGAATAAAATGTATCATATGCTTAAGTAAATTAATTTCAGCTTTAAATCCTAACTTCCACCAATAAAGACAGAAACCAAAACTAATTGGAAGATGGGAATGTCATAGCACTATAACATTTAATGTTCATTCAAGTTTACAAGTTATAGCCTTAGAATAGAATGAGGTTATCTACTCTTAGAATATATAAATATAGCATCATCATTGATGGTGATAACTGATCCATATTTCAATCATACAAAATTTTTGCAACAGTCAACACATCTAATAAATTTGAATAAACTTAAGGTTTTTATTTTTTTAAATAATAATATTTGATACTCATTTAACAATCACTATGTAAATGCTAGTTTTGTTGTATACAAGAGGCTATATTACCCCCCCCCACCCAATGTAAACAATTGTTAGTATCAATGATGATAAAGAATCAGATGTTGGAAATATAGTTCTTTGCTAAATCAAACTTTTGTAGTTGCAAAATTTACCTTCCAAATATTAATATCATGCATACATTATGAAGGCACTTAAAATGTTGAAAACCTCTACTGATATTTTCTTAAATGTAAATCATCAAAATAAAATCAGGAGCCAAAATCAACATTTAAAAAATCCCTACCAATAGTTTTCCTGCCAGGGCAGATTTTTCCAAATAGAAAATAACAGATCAACCAAGTGTATACTAAATAGGCAAAAACTCTCCATATAGTAGTGCCACCTTGTGGTAACCAGAGTAATCAATGGATGCCAGAAGGCTTATACATAAAATCCCTATCTAGTGCCTACTCATCATGTGATGTATACTAAATAACTTTCCATAATTATGAGAGAATAGAATTATGAGGGTATATATATATATATATATATATTGTAACGAGATAGCCGGTTACAATATATATATATATATATATATATATGTTATTATGTGATTCAGAAGTCTACTTTAGTAGAAAAATCATTAGTAATGAATTTTTAAATTTATTTTTGGTTGGTGATTTAATTTTAAATGGATATACTTGATTTATTATAGTGATTAATTTGGTTTTGGCAACTGATATCACATATGCATGTAATAATTAATTATGGTGTATTTGAATCCAGAACTTTCAAACTCCTTTCAGCTATCCAACGTATCTCTTGCAACCAATATGCATGCCCACATGTATGGGGAAAAGATAAATGATCTCCAATATATGTAACTTCATGTTGAACCAAAACTCATCAATTGGTTCAGATCATCATCTTCCACACATGTGTAATCATGTATATTGGTTGTATGATATAGATTAGATAGCTAAAAGGTGCTTAAATGTCTGGAATCAAATCCCCCATGATTACATTTAAAACTCCAGGGATATTAAGTATATCTGCACTTAAAAATGTAATAATTAAATAACATAGCATTTTAGATACATATGTAATTTAGATAGAAAAATCTTCCACTTATGCGCTATGAATAACAATAAATGAATGGGCAGCCACACATGGTTAAAGCTTATTTTTAAATAAACCAACATTCATTGGCAATGCTAATTTAAAAACTAGGCTCTTAAATAAAATTATGCTTTATTTCCACTACTATTTAATGAATATTGGTTTATTTTAAATTAAGCTTTAAGAATGATGACTTTCCATTCTTTTGAAACATTTATTGACATGGAGTTCTGTCTATGCACAGTGCATAAATGCAATGGTAGTTTTCTTCCATCTAAATTAAATATATGTATATAACTTGTAAAGGTAATAAAACAGGCAAAACTCTCTATATGTATTGCCACTCAGTGCAAACCAGAATAATCAATGAATTCCAGAAGGCTTGTGCATAAAATCCCCATCTAGTGCCTACTCATCCAATATACCTAGACTATTATTAAAACAGGCAAAACTCTCCATACATATTGCCATTCAATGCAAGTCAGTGTAATCAATGGATGCCAGAAGGCTTGTGCATAAAATCCCCATCTAGTGCCTACTCATCCATTATCCCCAGACTCGTTTCTGGCTTATGGTCTTCATCAGTGAGGAGTCTTGGATCTGAGAGCACTGCGCTGAGTGATAATACATATAGAGAGTTTTGTCTGTTTTAATAACAGTTATAAGCAAGCATAAGAAATGGCGATCATGTGATGTTTATTGTGAAGATACTCCACTGAAAATTCTAGTTAAGACAAAATAATATTTTAACAATTATAAGTGTCTTTATTCCAATCAATATAAGCTTCACAGTTTACATATTAATCCTACTGACAAAGAAATTTCAACAATCATATTATAAACATGAAATATTGAATTTTATACATTTAACATTTAACTTTAAAAATAATTTATAGATGAAATATATTCATAATTTACTTCATATTAATTTTTTATTTTTTTACTGCACATATGAACTTTAAATTTCGTTCTAAACACATATGTATAATAACTATTAGTATTAAATTAAATCTACACCCATTTTTGTTAAAACAAAATAGTGTGAATAGAATGTAACTAAATTTAATTATAAGTTACATATCAAAGTATCAAATGTTAAGTTCTTTTTCTATAACTATGCCATATGCAAAAACTTGAGATATGCAAACCAAATTTGCTTTCCGCAGATTCTCATCTAAATCATTTAAAATTTAATATTCTATATTTTTATGACATGATAATTGAAATTTTGTTTACCAATTATATTAATATCTAAACTGTGTATTATATGCCATTTGAAATAAAGACACTTGTAATTATTAAAATGCAAAGTTTTTATAGGTCTCAAATTGTGATTAAGATGGCAAATTATCTCTGATGATGATCACGTATTATCATTTGATCATAGTATTCTGATACATAGTTATTCTGATTTCAAGTTTAATATTTAACATATATACATCTTTATATACACATGTGTGTATATGTATAAATAGTTGTGTATAAAATGAACAGAACTTCAATAAATATAAATTATATTAATAAAAGACTTTTTTTATTAAGAATATGAATGACAAATTATAGCCAGTAGGAAAACATTTGGGCATGGTTTAAAATATTTCCTGAGTGAAGAATTTCTAGAGACATAATTCACTATTAATGAAACCCCATACTGTCCTATCCATTAAACATTTGGCATTCTCAATTTCATTAGCTAATTTACTAGAAGGAAATGGAGAAAAAACATGAATGGATTCTCTTTTCATAGTACAAATATTTCATTTTGTATTAATTGCAAATATAGAATTGATAATATAACAATCATTTAAAATAATTTAATGAATATTAAAAAAAAATATTTAAGATTTTCCAAAAAATGTATTTTTAAAGTTTATATTGCATAAAATTATTATCTCTTTTTTTCTTCTAATTATCAAGAATATAAAAGTATGGAAGCTTATTAAGATTTCTTAAATGCGAGAATCTATATTAAATTATATAATAAGAAGACCATCCATAAGAGTTAAACCTATTCCTATTTTGACTGTACAATTCTTCTTCTTTTGGGAAGATAAGAGTAAAACATGACTGTTGGATGTATGAATGCAATAGTCCCAGGTTCAAATCCTAGTTTTCATTGATGATAGCAAAGGCCACAAACCAGTCTGAGAATGTAAACATCATAGCACTATGACAGATGTTTGTAGAGTAGGGCAAAGAGAACTGCTCTTGGAAGCTGCACACACATAAACTTAGAAAATCGTGTGATGTTGTTGGTATTAAATTAATGATAGTATTGTATTTAATAATAATAGATATATTAAAACAATAGTAACTCTCTTCATTCACAGTAAAGCCACTCAGGGCAAGCCATAGTAATAAATGAATGCTAGAAAGTTTGTGCATCTAATTCCCTATGCAGTGCTTACTCATCCAATATCTTCAGAGTAGTTTCTAGCTTATGGCATATATTAGTAAGGAATCTTAAATCTGAAAGCATTGCACTTACATTTTTGGATCTAATGCAATCCTTCTAGCATACACATACCTTTTTAGTTAACTATGAAGCTATAAGCCCAAACCGAAAACAAAATGTTTTGAATCCAAGCCCATTTATTTGTATAGTCATACAGATCTGAAACTTATGAGCCCAAATTAAAAACACCATAATGTTTTCAATACAAAATTATTCATTTGCATAGTCATAGAGATCTGGATCCAGTTTACTATCTATGCATTTTGGTATATTTAGTTTTTTTAATAATCATAGTCACTATTATCCTTTTGTAAGGATTGGTGTTAAACCATTAATATGTCGTGATGTTTTAATAGGTATATTTATTTTTAATTAAGTTTAAAGTTTATAACTGGGATAAAAATAATATAATAATCTCTAGACTAGTAAATGATTAGTTATAATCATTAATATATTTATTGTCAAATGAATTAATAAAATTTTCTAGATTAAGCCGTAGTAATATAATATATTTACTTGAGCAACATTTAATCAAAAATCGTATCTTCTAGAAGTCAATTACTAGTTTCCTTTCTTTTTTTCAGATACCCATTTCACATATGTTGCTATAGATAGCATTCTTTTTCATTCTTCACTATTTCCATGTAATTTTCATATTAAATTTTATACTAATTTTCTTTTTTTTTTGGGAAGAGAGAGTTCATAATAAAATCAAATCATTCTTTGAAAATAATTTAATATATCTGAAGTTTTGTTTACATAAATAATATATATATATATTATTTTAATATACTTCTGAATGTTAACCCTCTTGAATTCTGACATTTTCTTTTGATCCACCTGGTGAGAATTTTTGAAAATGCTCAACCTTTCTTTCATTTTGATATAAAATATTTGTTTTATACTAAAACTCAATAAGTTGGACTTTATTTATTTTTAATTAAATTTAATAAGTAAATAATATTCTAAAAAATCACACTTGACCTTTTTAAATATTTAAAAACTGACTTGTAAATGAGAGTAATATATCATAAACTTCAATTAAATTAGTATGGGCACTCTTTCAAAAAAGAAAAAAATATTTATTTATTTAACTTATTAAATGCAAATGAACAAAGCTTTATTTATGATAATATCAAATTTTGCTTTAAAATGTGATATTTGCTTTATAATAATTTCAATATTTGAAAAGATTTTAGTACCATATCAATAATGATGTAAGAGGTGCTACATTTATTTTCTTTATATTACAATCAATTTTATTAACTTCTAAAAATAAAAGTTAAATTCATGAACTGAAAGTTTAAACATGTATTTCTTTTTATTTTTAAATAATAATAAACCAATTAGTGTGTAAATATGAAAAATATTTTATGAACAAGCAAAAAATCATATTTTTTTTATTCCAAAATCTTTGTGTGAAAACTTGAACAGAAGGAAGTAAACATCTTCTGAGCATTTTTTCTGTCACAAACAATAGAGTAATGCCTTAGATCTAAGCTGACTGTCCATAATTACTGATTACTTCAGATATTTTTTAAATTAAAAGATCAATAAATGCAATCCCTCAGAAATATTAATATTCTTATGATAATGGTGAAACAGTAACATAAAGCAGCATAATCAACACACATTTTCAGAAATAAATAAGCCAAAATGAATTTGAAAGTTATCAAGTCAATAATTATTACAATTTATGATTGCAGCTTTAAATTTAGATAATATAATAATTATATTAAAAGAGTGGTAAAACAATGATAAACTATTACTGATGATGATGATGATGATGAAGTGTTATTAGATAACTGTCACTTTACAAGCTTTTAAGTGGAGAACTTAACAAGCACACATAATATAAAGTGATCAATATTTCCTTTAAAGATAATTGTTCATATTAAAAAAAAAAACAAATTTTAGTGATAAAGTGCATATTGTAACCAAAGATGGAGCCACTATCTACACAACAGTGTAGCAAAGAAAAGGATAGTTGATGTTTCATATTTTTTGTTAAATCAAAAAAAAAAAAAACCCCATTAATATATTTGAAAATATGAAAAACTGTAATTTATTACAGAAAGAAATCTGAAAATAATATATTTAGGGAACAAATAATGATTGGAAATCAATAAATGTGATCAGTGCAAATATTAGATTGGAAATTTTTTTAACAATGATGGCAAATATCCTATATATTTTAAAACAGGGAAATAATTCATTTAGAAAATAAACTGGAAGTTTGATACATTGAGTGAAACAATAATGATTGAAAGATAAATATTTTCAGTAAAAATACAAACATTACATAAGAAATCAAATTAACAAAAATATCACATGCCAATTTAATTTCTTCCAAAATATTTTCAGTGATAAAACTTATAAATATTTGTTTATCATCATTGTTTGTCTGCTGAATATATTATTTTTAGGTCTTCAAATATACCCTATTATTTATTTATTTATTTTTAATTTGAAACATCAATTAGGGGGTTTTTGCTGCATTTTTCTATAAATGGTGGTTTCATTAATGAGTAGAACATATATTATATCAGTACCAAACAGAAGCACTTTCAAATCATTCAGATTTTTTTTATCTCTTGTAGAATAAATTTGCATTAATAATTAGATAAAATGCCAAAAATTAAATGATCTCAAAATAAATTATTATTATTAAAGTTTTATTACTTTTGTTAAATATTATTACTATTGATAAACAATTTTACAAATTGTTTATTATATTTTATTTATTTTTAGGATAAACATTTACAGACACTCATTAAATAATAAGGGATAAACTTTTTAATTTTTTTAAAACAAAATAAACTTTTTTTATATGTTTTGTTGATGACTATATATTATAAATTCAATTGTAAAATTGATCAATTTAACTGATCTTTGCTACAAGGACAAATTTTATGTTGAAATATATAATTTAGAGTTAAATATTAGTAATCTCTAGTTTAACGAATGACTAATAAAAATTGTTAATATACTTTCATTAAGTGATTTGTATCAAAGTTATGGGGAAGCATATTTAACACATCAATTAAACTGTAGTAATTTGCTACCTACCTGTCTGCCTTCCCACTTCTCCCGCTTGCCTACCCATCCACCCACCTCCCTCCATCCTTACCTGTCTGCCTGTCTATCTATCTATCTATCTATCTATCTATCTATCTATCTATCTATCTATCTATCTATCTATCTATCTATCTATCTATCTATCTATCTACCTACCTACCTACCTACCTACCTACCTACCTACCTACCTACCTACCTACCTACCTACCTATCTATCTATCTATCTATCTATCTATCTATCTATCTATCTATCTATCTATCTATCTATCTATCTATCTATCTATCTATCTATCTATCTATCTATCTATCTATCTATCTATCTATCTATCTATCTATTCATTCATCTATCGATCTGTCTGTCTGTCTAACTCTCTATCTATTTATCTACCTACTAACTACCTACCTACCATCCACCCACCCACCCATTTATCTATCTATCTATCTATCTATCTATCTATCTATCTATCTATCTATCTATCTATCTATCTATCTATCTATCTATCTATCTATCTATCTATCTATCTATCTATCTATCTATCTATCTATCTATCTATCTATCTATCTATCTATCTATCTATCTATCTATCTATCTATCTATCTATCTATCTATCCATTTATCTATCCATTTATCTATCCATCCATCCATCCATATTGAACAATGATAAAGATATGTGTAAGAGATTGTTGTGGTCTGGACCAACTAATGAGTAGCTGGTTCAGCATAAAATGTACATTTGGGGTCATAGATCTTTTTCACATGCCTTTATATGTTTATGATTACATTTCTCCATAAAGTGTTAAAAGTGGATAGAAACCAGTCCCTACTTTGTGTGAGAGTGGTGTAGTCAAAATTGCACTACAGAAATATTATTCAGTATTGGATAATCTCTAGTATAATGAATAACTAATAAAAATTATTAAATATTAGTGTTTACATTTTTTTTATGATGTCTTAAGTTACAACTTTTAAATTTGGTAATTTTTTCACTCACTATCACACCTGCATAATACATATTCATAGTGACAGTTTTATTGTAGCAGGTTTAGACATTCACAATCATCATTACCTCTAATTAGCAGTCACTTATGAATTAATCTGGCTAATATTAAAGAAGAAAAAAAGGCAAAAAGTACAGATTAAAGGCAACTACAAGTGATTACACAACACAGAACTATTGAATTGAGAGTCAGAAATATAAAAAACTCATGATGACCAGATCCTATAATAATATGACAAGACTACGTAAATTACAAAAATAACATATAGAAATAGAATGAAGGAAAATGAAAAGAATCCACCTTTCATACAATGAGCAGCAAAGTAACACAGCTTTCAAATGGTTTATTGTAGGTTCTTATAGAGAAACAGTAAAAATGAAGGCATTATTCAGCAGGCTCACCAATTACCAGATGATGCGAGTTTGATGCGTTTTTACCATTGTTTTATTCTATAGCTAAAAATAGCTAGATACCCATTTACTGACACAATATTAGAGGAAATAACCCTTTGGTCATAATCTTTTTACAAATTTATAAATGCTCACCCATAGGCATCAGTTTAAAAAGCATATATAAATCACAGAATTATAGTTAGTGCTTAACGTTATATAATGCATCTCTTGCTCATCGTGCTGTAATCAGGGCTTTAACCTATTGTATGCCTGATATATAACTTGACGAATTATTTCCCTTCTCTATATTACATACGTAGTCAAATGCTATATAAACAGACTATTTATGGCGAATATTATATAATTATCTGAGTTAGCTTGTTGAAATTTTTTATTTGGCTCCAGTTCGAACTCATATCATAGTTATAGGAGGCAACTATTATTCACGAAGACGCTCTTCGTATTGAATATTAATTAGAAGCAATTATTTTTTTTATTGATCTCTGTTTTTGTTTATCTCCAAAGGAAACCAGAATTAGTGAAATCTAAATTACGTTAAGATTACACGTTGGTCGTTTTTTATTCTAGAATTCTATTTTTTAACTTCTCTCTTCCACTTCTTTTTTTTTAATTGGATCGACAAGCTGTAATTTCACCTAGAAAGCAAAAACAGAGAAAACAAACTTGCTGAGGTTTAATAAAATAAAATCAGATTATCTCATACTGAATCTAAACGCAGAACTTTTTTTTTTTTAATATCCCCTGGTTTACACTTTTTAAAAAAAGTCATATGAAAATAAATTAAATTTTATAGATTTCTATTCTAACACACAATGCATACACTAACGTTTTAAAAAATAACTATGCATATATAGCGCATAGTAAAAAATAATAAACAACAACTCAAAACTGAGTATGGCCATTGAACTCCAGAAAAAGAGAAAAAATTACTCCAAAATGAGAAATGAATTTTGCAGTGATTATACAAATCAATATGTGAATCACAAATACGTTCACCTATAGAACATGCTGACCCACTTTTTTGTTTATGTTACATTTTACAGATATTGCCTTTTAGTTTCTTCAACAGAAAAAAAAAATCGTAGTGAAATACTTCATCACCATGTCTAATTATAATTCCCCCATGTATTCTAATTTCTCCATATCATTCCCAATGAAAAAAAATGATATTGTTTTGCTTTTTAGAATATTTTATAGATGGGGCTATCTCTCTTACAAAATCTTTATTCATCTTTACCATAAAACACCCTTTTAGTAAGTTTTTCATTGGTCATTAGTTTTATAAGTCCAATCCATGAAGGTGTGATTTTACAATAGTGAATGTTATCGAATTGCATGCTACAAATTGAATTAACATCTTTAAATCAAACTTTTGTAATGCCTTTACATTGCATTGATAGGATGTCCAAGTTTCACATCCACACAATAAGTTAGGTAAAATAACAGCTTTCTATACAACTAACTTAGTTGCAGTAATTTAACTTGTAAAAAGCAGAAGCAATACATTAGAGTCTGCATTGGATTGCAACGCCACCTTTCTATTTATAATCCAGTCAAGATATTTAAAGTGATTTACATTCTCAAGCTGATAATTGCCTAAACTGAAAGTTACTTGGGATTTTCCTTCCACTATTCTCTGATAAAGAACTTTAATTTTTTTGAGTATTAATTAATAATGAAATCTTCATTCGCTGCATTCAAAACATTAAGAACTTTCTGAAAATCATTTTCTGAACTGACAAAAATAGCATAATCATTAGCATACTGTAAATCCTGAGCATGAAAAGATGAAGTTTTTGTCTTTAACTGATTCAAATTAAAAATTCCACCATCAAATCTGTATTGTATTTTGATCCCTGTCTGATTCCTACAAACAATTCCAAAGATAACTTATAAAAAATGAAAACAATGTGAGTGAAAGCACATATCCTTGTTTAACAGCAGTTTTCATTTCAAAAGCCTCCAACTTTCCACCTGTAGTAATAACAATTCCTCTCATTTTATCATGTAGAAGTTGTATAATTTGAACAAATTTTGGTGGACAACTAATTTCAAACAATGCTGGAGATCTAACCTATTAACTGAATCAAATGCTTTGATCAAATCAATAAAACAGTGTATAAATAATTCCCTTGATCTTGACACTTTCATTGCATTTGCCTGTCAACACAAATCATATCTATAGTACTTACGGATTCCTTAAAACCACATAAAGTCTCTAATAATCATTCATCTATAACTGAAAGCAATTCTTGAAAGTACTTTTGTTGTAGTGGATAATAATGATGATATTCCATGATAAATACTGTAATCTTATCTATTCCTTTTGTTTTTAAAAATTAAAACAATAAAAACATCATTAAAATGAGGTAGCAAAATTTCATAGGTTTAGATTTTACTTTCAGAAATTAACATAAGGCCATTCACTAGCTATTTCAACCTTTCCATTTTAAAAATACAAATAAATGTTTTGACTTCACATATTTTTGTCTAAAGCTAAATAAGTAAATAAAATGGATATATCATTAAAAGTTACCATATCAATTATTGTATCATTATTCAAAAGATGATCAAAATACTCTTTCAACTAACTCAAAATATCATTATCATCATGTAAGAGAATGTCATTGCTGTCTAGATTTTTCCTTCTTATCCTTCAGTAATTTTTTTTTAAATCTAAAACTTTATTAACCCTACAACATGCATTGCTGTTTTTATGTTACTGACAATACCAAAGATTTTGTATTTTATAACTGAAATATTGACTACCATCTTTCTGGTTGCCATAGCATTTTCTTCACACTCAGTCTAACTGTGACTATTCATTTGTATCATATTTCAAATAATATTCTTATTTTGTAGACTGAAGTTGGTCAGTGACTTCATTGTGATTGTTGCTGTAAATTATTTCTGTGATGGCATCTATTATGGATTGATTTCTATTGTGATGGTATTGGATTAATAGAAAGATCAATAATTAGTTAATAAATTTGCCTTTTAAAGAGATTTTCAATTGAGGAAAATAAAAAACAAAAGAGAAAAAAGTCGCCTGACCAATTGAGATAGAAATGTTATGTTCTGCTTGTTTTGGTGTTGAATATTACTTATGTATATGTTTTGTTAAGTTCCGCACAAAATTTATGATTCTCAATTCTTTAGACAAATAGAAACCAAGGATTTGTTGAGGATTGTAATCCTGACCTGTTTTTCAATAGAACTGTAAATCACACATATTTGTAATTTTTAAATAATATGATGTGGACTTAAAATGGGAGAAAAATATAAAGATTGATCCACATGATAGTATAAAGACTTTTGAAGATATAATATTGATGTTATTTGAAAATGTGACAAGGCTCACAATAAGAAAGCTGTTGAGAACAGATTTAACACTAAGGAAAATGACACTAGACATTACTTGATGAGGCTAACAGCTTTGTTAATAAGCTAGAGTAAAATGGAGGCATGCAGATCAACTTTGTATAGATATCAAAGTCTGCTATAGTACAAGATAAACTGATACCTTGGATCAATACTTCAATATGTATAAATAAAGAAGATTTAAGTTCTCAAACTGCCAAAGAATGCATTAATAAAGTATATGAAATGTTGGTTTAAAAGCAATAGATAACAAATGAAAGACTGATTTTTAAAAAAGATTAAAATTTTAAAAGACCCAAAATGATATATGTGAGTTCTAATATAAACCTAACTATATGGAAATATGGAATCTGAAGAGTTGCTGCAAACCATTAAATGCCCATATTTCTTATGCATCTTGAGAAGTCTCATACACATCTAATAGCTTGTGTAGCCCAAAATACTACTACTGGTCATTCTTACTTTGTTTTGAAATGTGGCAAAGGTCTTACTCTGAATGGTATTACAAATGTAGGATAAGCATTTAAATTTAGGTTTAAAAATATCTGCAAAAACCTCCAAAAATATAGACTATACCTAATAGATTAAAAGCTATGTTATTTAACAATGAAACATTTTCATAAAGAAAAGATCTAGATTATAATGATTTGCTTGGAAAAAAATTCATCTGAAATTATTTCTTTTGATCTGCTTCTGCCACTAAATAATCTAAAGTTTTCTAATGTATTAATTGTGAAACAAACAGAACAAATAATCATTCAATTGATTTTTAATCACCAATGGTATTCTGAACAACAATTCTTATCATGATAATAATAAAATGAGTACTTTTACTGGATTGGATAATCCTGATATGTAATTATAGATTTTTACTTTCAAGCAGTTATTAATATTCTTTCAAACAATGATCATCAGGAGATGACAAAAGATAGACCATTTCAAAGACCAAAAGATGATTCATAGCTTTCTGAATTTATCAGTAAGAAACAAAGCCAATCACTTGTTCTAATGGATTGAGACTTCTTTACAAACGGAAGCTCAGAATTAAACTAGGAAATTTTTTTATAGAGGTATAAATGGTCATTAAATATTTGCTTCTAGTGTATCCAGAGTACAAACAGTCAAAAGTTTTAACAATTTTATACATTAACACAAGGATGATCAAGTTATGGTTATTTATGCAGAAAGCAAACTCTTGCTCAAACATTCTATTTTTTAATCAAAACGTACTGATTGGTATTGCTGTTGAGGTTTTATCTTGAAAGGATCATGATATCTGAATCAATTTTTCTTTATTATATCTTCCAGGTAATTCCCTTCATTTCTGGAAATCTTGCTTCCATTATTCACATTTTTTGAAGTTGAATGATAGTTATCTTTCTTGACGTAATATGCATCATTACAATTTGTACATAATTTGGGTCAATTACAACTAACTAATGACATGACAATATCTCATAGCAATTATTTAATAAATGGGTAATATCAACATAGTTGTTTCTATTGCAAGAATGATAATCTTCATGATCATAAAAACTACTTCATGTATTAATAAATGAGATATTATAATTAAATTTTCCAACATATTTTTTAGTGTCTTCAATGTAAATCAAAGTATACTTAAAACTTTTTGTATATTTATAACACAATGAGATATGAAGGGATCCAAATGTTTTAAACAAAAT
This sequence comes from Epiperipatus broadwayi, assembly GCA_028023455.1. Lineage (NCBI taxonomy): Eukaryota > Metazoa > Onychophora > Udeonychophora > Euonychophora > Peripatidae > Epiperipatus > Epiperipatus broadwayi. The sequence goes on along the minus strand of JAQFVV010012479.1, from coordinate 4,013,377 downwards.
GGTTCTTTTAATTGATTTAACAATGTTTCATGCCTCTTTAAGCTTTCTATAAATGATTTAAGCCATTAAACGCAACTGAATTTTATGCTGTTGTCATAAAAAAAGGCTCGGCCAATAAAATAACACTTTCTTTTTTTATATCTTATTAACTGAGATTGAATACCATGATAGCTAGATTTTAGTCTTCCTGACTTTATTATCAGTTCTTTATCAATAAAATTCAAGAGATCCAAATGATCTTGTCAATAAATAATTAATTATACAATATTTATCTAATACATTTATTCATTAAAAAACTACAATCCTTCTATAAATACACAAATATAAGTAATATGAAAGAAAAAATATACTGAAATATTATTTTTGGCATATTGACACACAATAATGTTAATAAAAATATTTTTGTTAATATATGAATGTCTATAAAGAAATGTAGTGTTGCACCATTCATTTGGAGCATGAAATAAAACACTACACAGACTACTACAAATATTTATTGGTATATAAAAACTGGCATAATTTTTTTATTAATTAATGAATTTAATTTAAAAACTGTTTCCACTTTGAAAAATATTATATAAACTATTAAATGAGATTTGAATACAGACTTTCAAACTCTCTCCCTTCAATTATTCACTCCATCTTACTTTACGACACACATAACCACAAACATGCCTGACTCCTGCCCATCTATCTTCTGTATATTTAAAAGGACTTATTAACATTCTATAAATTAAAGTCAGCATGCTTAAATCATCATGAGTATGGCAACAATATTGGAATCAAGAAGGGCTTTGAGCATTCCATCATCAGATTTTCAATAATATTATGGCTGAAAAGTTGGAGGTTGGAAAAGATTGAAACCTGTCCATTAAAGTTTGAAGATTTGCTATCTTAATATAAATTGAGCACTGATTATATATATATATATATATAGGAGATGATGATCTGGACCAACTGATGAGTGCTGGCTCGGCATATACTGATAACTTTTATCTTTTTCATATGTATGTGATCATGTGTATTGGTTATATAAGAAAGAGTAGATAGCTGAAGAGAGCTTGAAAATCTGTGTTCAAATCCCCTTTAATTACATCTAAAGTTTAGTATATACATTATACTTGGATTTTAATATATACACTATCATAAATATATTTGCATAACTGTGGCACCAAGATAGGCATAACATTCTAATGCTTTATGAATATAGTTGAAAATTTGCACTTATTATAATAAATTATTACATAAGCTGCTATGAATATATGCACATTACTACCATGAAAACAATGGCATAGCTTATTAATATATGAATTTAATTCAAAATTTACTTCCATTACTACTATTTATGCAAGTAATAGAGAAGAACAATATATTATAAAAGCATTTTATTCTGAAAGTAAAAAAATCAGTTAAGATAAATAAATGATTGATTTGAAAACCTTTAAGACAAACATTATTTTAAATGCCAGTTTTACTTATACTAAGAAAAACAATGTTTCCCTTCTTTTTAAAGACTCATGCCTCTATTAAACAAACACACACATAATATCAAGTATATATATATATAATAAAATAAAACTGGAGATAAACTTACCAAAATTTGCTATACTCACACTGCATACATAAACAAATAATAACCTATAGCAGTTTATGATATGTCCATCATTGCTAATAATAATAATATATATATATTAAAACAAAGATTTTCACATACTACAGAAATAAATGAAATATTATCCAGATACATCTGTATATAATTAATTTTAGTAAATATATATATATATATATAACCAATGCAGTCAGGCCATACTGGTTATCAACTGGGTAATAAATATTATAAAAATAGTTGTAGAGACACTGTAAACATTATACGTTAATGTTTATAGCATCTCTATAACTATTTGGCCAGGTCACACCGGTCATCGATTGAGCAATAAATATTAACATTAACGTTTATAGTAGCTTTACTACTATTTTCATAATATTTATTACCCAGATGACGATCAGTTTGACCTGGCAAAAATATTGATAAATATATTTTTACTACAATTAATTATATATGGATATACCCGAATAGCATTTCATTTATAATATATATATATATGGTTCATTTGAAAGTGAGAAGATGAAAGACACACCCAAGTTAGTTTGTAGCTTGATATTTATTTACATTATTACTACGATATATATTATAAGAATATCTTTTGTTTTATTCTATCATATGCATACACTAACATTCACAAAGCAAGAATTTATTGTTTTAAATTTTAATAGTTAACTGTCAGTATTTTTTTTTTCTAATGGTTTTAGTTGGTGAAAAAATTAAATGGAACGTGTTAGACTTATGCAAAAATTTCATTTTCTATCTTCCCACTATTCTAAATTAATCAGCTCAAAAATTTTATGAAAATCAATTGGACTTAACAATTCGGATAACACATTAATCAAAATCTACCTGACAGCTATCAGTGAAACATCTTACAGGAAGAATAAGCTTTTCAATGTGAGATTTCGACTAAACATGCAAACTATGAACAAAAAGTCATAAACCTCTGGAATATAATTTATTAACATCAAGATAAAACATGTGCAAATTGTCAAAAATTTCAAATTAAATTATTCATTTTTATTTCCAAGACAATTTTATTATTAATTATATATGTATATCGCAGTATCTAGAAAATAGGTTATTAGGACGAACAATAACGTTTAATCATCTTCATCATCAGTGTCTTAAATTGTTTAATGCCACAGTAGTTGGCCAGTTCAAGAGATAAAAGACTGTTGGCCACAGCTTGGTTCTGCTTCAATTGTTTGAATGGCATGTGACCTCGTGAGTTGCAAACCATTTGATTACTATCATCATCATTGGTAGTTTGCCATTATTTGCTACTTCCTCAACACAATACAATTAAGCTTGTCCTTTTTATATTATCACTAGTAATTTTTCAAAAAGTATATGTAGAGCACATTATAAATAATTATTTATATATTTAGTAAAACTTTTGCAATAATTATTGCATTTTTTTTTCTCATGTGTCATAGCATCAGCCGGGAAGTGAACCTGCTAACCTGGGACAACTGCTTTTAAAGCAGCTATTCTCTCAACCACCAATGCTTTACCAAGCTAAATGGTTAAGCCAAATTTTTGAGATTATAACAATATTACTGTATAGTTATTTCATTCACATTATATTAATAAAGCACATAATTTTTTATGTGTACATACCTTATAATGAGTTTTAAAGCATAATGATTAATACATCCCCTTATCACTGTTCAGGATATGATCGGTAAATCCAGGCTGTGTAAAAGTGGATTTTTTTTTCAAGTTCCAAACAAGTATAGATATACAATTATTATTACTGTTGTTCTATTATTTAGGTGGGCAACTGTAAAAAATTAATTGATAAAGGAATATTTAATTATTCTTATTTAGCAGGAGAGTAAAATAAAATGAAAAACTGCTAAAACTATCATCACTTGGCATTTAGATGTTCTGGAGAGTAACATCTTTTATTTCAATGTTATTATTTGAAGGACTTTAGAAGATGTTATTCTCTGTAATAGCATCTTAAGGGATGTTAAAAATATATAAATAATTGAATAGAAAGGATTTTTATTTTTTTTCCATATGCACTGTATTAATTTATATAAGCTTAACAATGCTGGGTTGAGTACAGGAAACTCTCAAATCCAAACACAAGATACAGACATTATAAAGATAAGAATGGCCATCTTATCTTTAACCTAAATTCTGATTTGTATAGGTCAATCTAAAGTATCTTGGTTTAAGAGAATGAAGATGTTACTCTGTTCACTTTTGCATCCATTAGTTTCTTTCATATATTAATATATGTAAAATGTTTTGATTTACTACAAGTCAATTTTAAGAATTGATAGAAACTATGTAACTCTGAAATTTATTTATTAAGTGCATAGTAAGTATGTAATTGAATAGAAAGGATTTAATATATTTTATAAATCACATGATAATAGCCCAAGCTTATTTACACCATAAATCTTCAATATATTATCAAGAAATATATATAAGCAACAGATAGATTCCCTCCTTTCACTCTAAGATCTTAACTCTTTGTTAATATCATACAAAACAATTCATTTTTAAATTTTTTTGCCATTTAGTGAGAATTACTGCAAAATTTATTTTTAAAATGTTGTTTTATATCATGTATATTTATTTATTCTAAAGTTTTAATTTTAAAAAATTCATAGATATCAGGATAAGTGAAAATTCAATAACATAAAAGGCATTTAAGCCCAGTTTTGATAAGTATCTATTGTCTTTCTGATGTCACTAATTTTTATGATATTACTTGAGAAAAATAGTTTAAATAATAAAAAACTTGCTTATTTGTCAGTTTATTAAAATTCATGATTATTGTTGTACAATAATTTTGTAATTATTATTAAAAAGCAAATATATAAATTCTTACTTATTTATTTTGAGTTTAAATGTTTTATTTTTAAAAACGTTATAATTTTGAACAATGAAAATTATCCAGACAGCATTTACAAGCTATTTGCTAACATGTAATCAGTAAAATCCATGATTATCTGTCAAAATATATTGCAGTACTGTAAAAAAAATTAAACCTTTAAATCATAATTTGATTGATTTTATAAGATATTAATATTTATTCGTTCACACTTTAAAAACAAATGTCAAATAAAAAAGATTTCATTTGTTTTCTTAAAATGTTCTATCAGTAATGATGAAATACATTTATTGTTTTAATTATGATGTAATTTTTTTCACAATTTCAAAGTTCAAATGTAATTATTTAGAATCAAGGGTACATTTATGTGCAAGCATAAGAAATGGTGATCATGTGATGTTTAATGGTTTATCTTTATGCCTAGTGATAAAGTTCTAGTTCATTTAAGACCTTTAGATATAGGTGCTTTTCTCTTGAGTTTATGTCATTTATTTTTGCCTTATTATTCCTTATGTGGATTTTGTTTGTGATATATTCTTGTATAAAATTATGAGTAGTGTATTACCATGACTTTATTCTGGCAATTGATATATTTTGTAGGTGCCAAGAAATTCTACTTTTACCTTTAGTTGCACTCTATCGAAGTATAGTTTGTCTTGATATATAGGTCTTATAGCTATGCTTTCCCATCACCTCAAAATGTACACCTGATAAATATTTAATATTAAAATTTTAAAATAGTATATGTGGCTTCAGTAAAGAATATTCATTTTCTTCAGCATTTATCTCACCATATGAATTGGTAAGTTTGTATTTTATAAGGGTATTAAGTTCATTAGGGACAATATAATTGAATAATTGTTTTGTCTAATGAGAGAACTTTGTCAAAATATCAATACAGCATAAGGTTTCATTAATCACCAAATATTATTTATTTTCTATTTACTCATTTTCAAAAATGGAAGTCAATTACTTTCTAATTATATTTTGTTTGTTGTGTCTTAAGAATTCATTTTGATAACATTGTAAAATAGTAATCTTTTAATGTCAAAATAAATGTAATTTTTATGTTAACTTAGTTTTCTTATCAGCTTATCATCATCCACATACTTTCAGAAATCTAAATATCATAAAATTTATCACACAATTATATTTACTTGCCATGCATTGTGAGTACATAAATATTAAGAATTTGATATGAGAGTCACTTTATTAAAATTTCATCTTTGATATTAAGAAAACATCCAAGAAAGAGATTGCTTTATTTATTAAAAATAATTATAATTATATTGATTATTAGATGATCACTTTAATCAATTTTATTTATTAAAAGATCACATTGTTTTATTTTAGAAAATTATTTTGTTTATCAAAGTCAGATGATAAAATTGCTTGGTTTTACTTCAGAAAAAATATTTAAAGAAAATTTATTAGTGTGATATTTTGAGTGATCATAAAATCCTTTATCTATTCATTATATCCTGAATACTATTCTAATATACTGTTTTATTCTAAATTAAGAGTTTTCATCTTTGCTTTAAAGAGTTATTATTGTAATTTAGTGAGATATTATCTTAAGAGTACGAGTATGTCTCATGGCTTTATTATTTTATTAGGATCTCATTCTTTGTTTGATATGTTTTAAAAAATTAAAAGATATGAATAAAATTTATAATTATTAAAATATTAATCATATGAACCCAGAGATATCCATTTTAGATATAAGATTATTAAAAAAATTATTTAACTTAAGAACAAAATTATTTAAAAAAAGTCAATGTAGCAAAATATAAGAATACATGCTTCTATTTAATAAAAGAAATTTAATGTAAATCTGATCATGAGACAATAAAACACTCATTATGGTTGTAAAATGTGATGTATTTGGAAGATATGTGTGAGTAGAGTCGTTAAAGTAACCTAACCCTTTAATGATATAAGGAGCTATTATGTTTTAAAGAGATTATGAGAAGACCCCTCCTCTTTATTTGCTTGTATATTGCATTTATTTTAATAATTATTATTTACTCTTACTCCTGCTCTTATTATTGTGGCATTATGGCATTTGAACCCTAAACTTAGCTGATATGATATTTTTTATCAGCTCATTATTTACCTCTGTGAGGCAATTCTGTAGTGGATTTGTCTTTCCCCATTCTTTCTGTTGCAATATATATATATATATATATATATATATATATATATATATATATATATATATATATATATATATATATATATATAAAAACCAAACCTGCCTAACACTATACTAGCAAAAATAAAATGCAAAACCATAAAACAATACAATACTAGATCAAATCCAAAATTTTACCAAAATCCTTACACAACCATGGTTTCATCTACTACAAATAGACATTCTCAAGTGAAAATCAAACTAAAGGAAATAACATATATATACACACAAGCAAACCTTCCTATAATTCAATTCAAACTCCACCTTCCCTTAATATCAAAAGAAGTCTTCATAAAATTGATAGCCTCAGAATCAAGATTTATCATCAAAGTCTCCTTTATAAAAAGAATGAGTTAAAAAGAAAAATAAAGGAGACTTTGATGATAAATCTTCTTGATTCTGAGGCTATTAATCTTATGAAGACTTCTTTTGATATTAAGGGAAGGTGAAGTTTGAAATGAATTATGGGAAGGTTTGTTTGTGTGTATATATATGTTATTTCCTTTAGTTTGATTTTCATTTCAGAAGGTCTATTTGTACTAGATGAAACCATGGTTGTGTAAGAATTTTGGTAAAATTTTGGATTTAATCTAGTATTGTATTGTTTTATGGTTATGCATGCATATATATATATATATATATATATATATATATATATATATCATATCACGATAACCAAAGCCTGCTTGCATAAACTATACAGTCTATAATTTGTTGTCAAAGCAACCTCAATAAGCATATAGTATTAGGATTTTTAATATAGACATTTTATGGATATTATTTATTTATAATAGATAAAACAATAAGATATCTTTTAAATTTTTCATTGCAAAGTAAAGCTTTACTAACAGCTCTGCTCTTCTCCTTCATAGAAAAATATAAAGATGAAGATATTCACCAAATTTATCAATTATTGGTTGATGCAGATTTCAAAATTGATCAAAACAGTTAACTAGATTAGATAAAGGATCACTATCTAAATCTGGCTGATTTAAAAAAATTGTCATATTTTATACAGATAGGATTTAAATCTGGAAAAGAGCACATCCAAAAGATGCACTATTAAAACCTTATATATATATAATATTAATATTAGTTGCTCCTTCTATCAACTATTTTAATATTTTTTAATTAATACATTATATAAATAATTAACCTATTCATTCAGTATGGAGAATGTTTACTACAGTAAATAGAGGGATTTGAACTTAGGATTTTAAGACTATATTTATCTTCCACTCCATATTAAACAACTGATACACATGACCACACACATGTGAAAAACATAAATGATCCCCAATATACATATTTCATGCAGACCAATTAATGAGTGTTGGTTCTGCATGAAATATGTATATTGGGGATCTTTTTGTATACACGTGTGGTCATGTGTATCAGTTGTTTGAGATGAAATGGAAAAGATGAATATAGACTCAAAATCTTAAGTTCAAATCCCTCTATTTATATTATATAAGTTAAATTAATATTTTATTTTGTAATTAAAATAATAATATTGAAAATGATGAACAACAAATATTTAATATAAGAAAGCTTTTTCAAAAATGTTTTATTGCCCTATTATTGTGAATGCTTAAAGATGCAATGTGATACACTATGACTTCTCTATTATCAGAGTCAGGAATCTCTCATCCACTATGCCCAGAGACACCTGTTAGCCACCTTACATTCCCCGTACATTCCTTACCCTAAGTTTTTTCCACATCATTCTCTATCCTGCTCCATCCATCATCTTTATCCAGTCTATGGTTGTTATATCTAAATCCCCCTTATCTTTTTTGAAACCCAGCTTAAAAAAACCAAGAACCTACTTTCTGTATAATCACTTAGTTTATATTTGTTGTTCCACAACTTCATTACATTTAATTAGATGCCTAATATTTGTCATGCCTGCCTTACATAACTTGCAGACTAAATCACCTACATTTATCCATTTATGTATTTATTCCCTTGTTCTAACTATCCTGTTCAAGCCTTAAACAGTAAACTACTTTCCTTGCTGTTGTCATAAATTAATTCACATCCAATATTATGTTTACTTCTATATATATATATATAAACTCTTTTTATTCTCCCTACTAGTTTTCCATCTCTCTAATTCCTTACTTTTTATTAATGCATCTATTCTTCTGTCCCATTTTTTGCCACTATAACAATCAACAATCCTCCAACACAATCATCCCACCTTTTGTACAAGTATACTAACATAAAGTTTTTATCCAAATTTTCTGCATACCATACTACTTTTCTCACCTATCTTGTTTCCTGTCTTTTACTCATAACCCAATTCAATACTATTTTGGCTATTCTCTTACTATCCAGAAATTGCAATCTACTAAATATGTTAATTTTGGTTTTTGCATAATATTATATTTATATAAAGTGACATCTAGATTTTATTTTTTGAATTATTAACCTGTTTTTTCTCTCCCCATAAGATAAATGCAAACTATAATAAACTCAGCATCCGTAGAAGCATAGAAATAATAAAAAACTGGTTTACAAAATTATTTTTATTGTCATATTCTTATTTTCTTTAAAGAAAACATATTGGATTTATTAATAAATCCTATTCAATGTGTTATCTGATAAAATAAAGGTAATCTGTGGACTCAGTACCTGTAAGAATATGACACCTTTATTGATGATGAAAGTTGCATATTAGTATACTTTTTAATTTTTATAATCAGCATATAAGAAAGCCATATTACCCAATCAAGATTACCCACAATCTAATAATAGCCAGATAACCATTTACAAACCAATAAAAGGATGATTATTTGGATTAGCTATAACCATCTAATGAAAAACAATTGTAGGCCTGCTCGCAATATGGTTAAAGCTGTTTCACACAGTCCAGAATTAAATCCCAGGTAACAAAACTGCTTATAGTATGCACTAATTATTATGTAAATTACTTGATAAAAAATAGTGCCTTTGATCATTTGTCATAAAGATAAAAATAGTCAGCTAATGAGCAAAAGTTTACAGTACAACTAGAAACTGAAAAAAAAAAGTCTAACCAATTGAAACAAATAGCTCCACATTACTATTTTTAGATCAAACCTTCCTGAATATTATGAAACTGTTCTTACAAATACTTTTATAAGATTATGAAACTCATTATATCATTAAGATAAAGTTAATGTATACACTGATATGTGGTCTTTGCGATGATGGAGATAGACAAAGTACTTTAATCAGCAAATTGCTGATCATTATCAATTTAATTTTCCAAGGCCTGCTATTACTTAACACAATTTTTTCCACCATATCAATTTTAGAGCTATCTCATAACCTTTAATAAGCTTCTAGATCAATGATTTGCTTCCCGAATTTAAGCTCAATTTATTTGAACATCACATGACCTCTAAAGCAACTATTCATTATTATTATATTACCATTAATATATATATATCCAGTGTTATATAATAAGAGCGCATTTTTCAATAGATTGCTTTTGTCTCGTTTAGTCTTTTTAATCGTAAAAAAAAAGTTTCTTAGCAAATGTCTTTCGCTCTACTTCATCAAGAAGCATCATAAAGAAATTTAAAATAAGTACAATAAATTAGTTCTACTATTGCTCTATATTAGAAATGATGTGAAGACGAAAACTAGCAACATCATTTTCTGATCTGATAACTCCTAATTATCAGTAATATCACGTGGTTCCTTTTATTGCAAAAATATGCAAAATTCTGCAAGTAATATTGAATGCGTTTAAATTGTTAATTTAATGGTAATTTAATTTTACAAGTTCAATATTCAAGAAAGTAACTGCACTATATGTAGGCAAGATAAAAATTCATAGCACAAAGGCAATTAAGAAAATAAAATTACTTTTAAAAAGAATCCAGGGACTCAGACTTTTATAACAACTTTTAAATTACTATTGGAAAAGTTTGTTATCATGTGCATGGTTAAACACAACAAATCAAAATATATGGATGAAAATACTAATTAAACAACAAACTCCTCAATTAAATATGTTATTATGCATAAAATAAAATTCAATTAAAACTACATATTTCTGTTTTACATTTCACATAAAAATAGTAAATGATAATTTTCTTTTTTTAAAAAAACAACAACTTAAAGTTACTATAAAAGATATAGATGACTATTAAAAATAATATACATACATACTTCTGGGATGATATATGGTTGCAGCAGGATTGAAATATAGGTAAAAGATGCATTGATAAAAACAAAAATTTGGAAATATATAAAACAATGCAATTGTACTGATCTCAACAATGTGTTCAAAGCAGATAAAAAACATTTCTCTACCTTGCATCAGAGCACTATAGCGCAAGTGGTCAAAATTGTTGACATGGTCAAGAAAACTCAGGTGCTAATATTTCTATAATTCTATATACATATTATACATTAAGTGAGATTTAAAGAGTACATTTGGGCTAGGGATAACCTGTAGTTTAACAATGATTAGTAATAGTCATTAATATATTTTCATAAGTTGTTTAGTGTAGAGAAAGTTTGACATTCATAATCATAGTAATTTGCTATCTATATAACATTAAACGAATGATGGTGATATTTGTAAAAGATGGTGAATGGACCAACTGATGAGTGCTCATTCAGCATGAAATGCACATCTTAAAGATCATTTATCTTTTTAACATATCTCTGGTTATGTGCTTTAGGAATGTGTGATGAAATAGAAGTATGAAATAGATCTAAAAAATATATTAACAAAATTAAATTTAAATATAACTAAAAATGCGTACATGAAATTAAATTATAACATGCAATGCTCACTGGAAAAAGTGAAGTGCAAATTTCAAAGTGTGTTGAGAGATTGAGCTGACTTTTGGGCTTATGCTTGGTTGCAATAGGATTGACCTAAAGATAAATGATGCATTGATAAAAAAATGAATATTTATAAGTTCAAAATTATCATAAATAATTTAGCTTTTAAAAATAATTTGTTCATATTATACATACAACAGTATAAATAAAATAAACAAATAGTCACTTAGGTGATTATTTTATATAATTATTATCATCTTATATATAAAATCTGTATTTTCTCTATTGTCTGATTTGTGAATGAATGTTTGTCCGATGATATCACAATCACTATGTTTATGCAAAGGCAGTAATTCCACTATTAAATAAAAACACTTGGGAAAAATCAGTATGAGTGCTTTTAATTACAGAGATATAGTATATATTTTATGGTAAAGGTTCCTATTTAGCTGCAGAAACAGACACAAATGCCAATTACATAATTTGATGGTAAGGCGCTATTTGCTTTTATGAGCCATCAATCCTCTATCAATTCTGGAATATAGTTCAGATGAACAACATACTTATCAATGTTAATTTAAAATGTAACAAACTTTTATAAGTGCAATGATTAATAAAAAAACATATTTACATTCAAATCTTAAAAAAAATTATTAAAGCAACCAAGGTCTCCACCATTAAAAACTGCTTGGAAAAAAATGTGCTTTTAACTACAAAGATATGGTATTTAAATCATAATGAAAATATAATTACAGCACATAAATTCATGTCTGAAATGTGATATTAAATGAGGAGAAAAACATAGATGCTTCAGTAACATATTCACATTTAGTTTTGATTAGCATATTATTACGTTTGTGTGAAGAATTAATAAAAAATGCTCAGAAAAAAAATCAGTAAGTCTATATTTCTCATGCTTAAAGCAAAAAAAGAAACCCTGGGATGATGCAGCCTGGTAGTAGATATAAAATAGAAGAATTAATAAAATGTTTTAAATAATGTAATGCATATTTTCTAATTTTATTTCAATGCAATTTGTTATAATAATCAATAATTTTGTCATTCTTACCAAATAAAACTTTTAATATACAGATATTGCAATGTGTTATCCCAATTTTGTCATACATTAAGAACATATTATTTGGAAGAATATTGCCATGATATCAGCTTATGAATACCATTGCATGAAATAAAAATAAGATAAATAAAACATAATTCAGCTAATGTAATGCACATTTATAATTGTCTGTATAATCACTGTTTTTTATAGTAGCACTCTGAATATTATTTACCATATGTCAGAGCCATCTCTTGGAATGAATTGCTTTTTCCATATATTAAATCAAAATACAATTAGCTCATATCTTATTTTTACAATGATCTAATAGAAAGAATTCAAATATTCTAATTCATAGTAAATAAAAATAATACATATCTGTATCTTAAATGATGTATTTATATAAGTAGAATTTGGAATAATTAATTTAAAACAAAATTAAAATAGACAACTCACTATATATAAAAATATTATTTAATACATTAATCTAGTTTTCATTCCTTAATGGAATCTTTTCAAGAATCTTTTTATACAATCACATGACCAATTATCCTACAGCAATTCATCTCAATGGACATTATTTATACTACATTGCAATAAATATAATTATTAAAATACATAGATCAAATATAATTAGTAAAATACATATATGTATATAAAAATGATTAAACTTATTGCAGTCCTTTTATCTCCATATATATATATATAATCTAAAAAAGCAATAATAATAATCCCTTTCTTTTATTTTTAAAAATATAACTCTAATATTTCCAATAATCTAATGATACCCATTTCTCTCCTAATTTTGCTGGATCTTTAATCAGGTTTGCACCTTTGTTTAAATTTTCTTGAACATACAAAGTCGCATAGCATTGTTTTTTTCCTTGTAATTTTTAATGTACTTTATTACCTGAATATTTTTTTCACAATTCATTTTATGTTCAGTATCCTGTTAATTATTCTATCATGCTCCTTATCTCTTTCCAGTGCAGTAATTCCTGTGTGATCTATATATATTCTATTGCAAAGGTCACAACCTGATCTTATATCCTTTCTGTTAATTACCCTATCATGCTCCTTATCTCTTTCCATTGCAGTAGTTCCTGTGTGATCTATATATATTCTATTGCAAAGGTCACAACTAATTTAATAAACCAATCCTATCCCATTTTTAATATTACCCATTCTTTTCTGAGTTACACATCTATTTCCCTAAAAATTTACTATTTTTTTCATTCTATCTTAATATCATCAGGTAACTTTTTTTGTAACAATATCTTATATAATAGGGCAATTAATAGAAAGGATAGAGAGATCAGGGCCATATATACCTTTTTTGGATACTGGTCATAAAATGACTTGTGAAAAAATATTCAGGTAATAAAGTATGCTAAAAATTACAAGGAAAGAACATGTTATGAGACTTTGAGTATTCAAGAAAATTTAAACAAATGTGTGAACATGGTTAAAGGTCCAGCATAATTAGAAGGAAAATGGATATTGTTAGATTATTGGCAACCTTAGAATTATAATTTTAAAAATAAAAGAAAGGTATTATTATTATTATTTTTGGATTATTATTATTATTTTTGGATTATATATATATATATATTTTTGGATTATTTGTAAATATATATATATATATATATATATATTATGGAGGTAGAAAAAGGACTGTATTAAGTTTAATCATTTTTATGTACATATATGTATTTTACTAATTATATTTAATGTATGTATTTTAGTAATTATATTTATTATTAATCCACTAAACATCACACGATCACTATTTCCTATGTTAGCACATAATTGTTATTAAAACAGCCAAAACTCTTCATACAGCAGTGCCACTCAGTGACAACCAGAATAATCAATGGATACCAGAAGGCTTATGCACAAAATTCCTGTCTAGTGCCTACTCATCCAATATTCCCAGGCTAGTTTCTGGCTTGTATGGGTGCTGAACTGGGTTTAGACCCATATGACTATATAAGCTGATGAGCTTAGATTGAAAATATTGTGTTTTCAATTTTATTGTCATGGTTTTGTAGTTAAGTAGATATAAAAGGTGGCTGCTGGAGGGTTGCATTGGATCCTAAGATCTAAGTACAATGCTCTCAGATCCAAAGCTCCTCCCTGATGAAGGTCACAAGCCAGAAACTAGTCTGAGAATATTGGATGAGTAGGCACTAGACAGGAAGCCTTCTGGCATCCATTGATTATTCTGGTTGGCACTAAGCAGCACTGCTGTATGGTAAGTTTTACCTGTTTTTATATTTATTGTAATGTAATGTGGATAATGTTTATTGGGAGGAGTTGCTGTAGGGCAATTGGTCATGTGATTATGTAAAAAGAATCATTTTGCAAAGGTTCCATTAAGGAATGAAAGCCAAATTGATATATTAAATAATATTTTTATTTATAGTGAGTTGTCTATTTCAATTTTGTTTTAAATTGATTATTTTTAATTTTATATATAGAAAGTAATATTATAGACAAATTTTAACATTGACATTTGATCATTTAAAGTATTTATATAAGAAAATATATTTGGGAAAATGCCAACTCAAATTACCACGCATTAAACATTATTCTTAGGCTACCATACACATAAAAACAACAAATCATTCTGTAGCTTCTCACAGTTCAGGTAATACACTATTAACAGCTATTTCAGAGTGAAACCAATCTTCCAAACAAATGAAAAAACTCTTTGTCCTACATCAACACTAAAAATCAGATTAACTTAAGATTAAAGCATGAACATTTGCCGCAGTAATCTTTTTTTTTCTATAAATTAGCCAACACCTATATAACTGGACTTTAATAAAGGTAGACTCGGATATTCATTTTATTAAATATTATTAATTAAAAAATCTGATATTGATTACTTTATTTTAAAATATAGAATCAATTATTTATACTTTAAAATTAGCAAGTGGTTTGTTGGTGGTGATGTAAGATGAATGTGGTTGCATTTGTGTGAAAGCCTGGCTTCATTTTGAGTCAGCTAATTATAAGTTGTTGCTCAAGATAAGTGCATGCTGCAGAGTTATTTGTCATGTTTTTCATGCATGTTGCAGCCTAATAATGAATATGTTAAGGATAGTGATTGGAGTTGATATTGCTGCAGAGTTATTTGTCATGTTTTTTATGCATGTTGCAGCCTAATAATGAATATGTTAAGGATAATGATTGGAGTTGATATCTCTTTAAATTTCTTAACATATTTTCAAGATATATATTTATTATATAAAATAATAAATTACTTGTTTTTTCTAAAATTAGTTTGATGAGATATGCATATCACATATGAATGAGGTGGTGATTGTGCCATTTTTGAAAATGTATTGTGATGATGATTAAAAGATGATAGTTTTTGTTCAGTGATAATTATAAGCCTGTCTTACTACAATCCATGTTAAATTAGCCTATTACAATACTGGGTTTTGAAACAATATTTATGTGAGCACACTTGGACTTAAATTTTGATATATATAGCCAACCAATTTATATAATTAAAGCTAAATATATTATTTATAGATTATTAATGTATGGTCTATGACTATGATAGTATGTGGAAAGAGGTATAGAAACATTATTACAATGTGGACATGTCATGTTAGACAGTTATTTTAATAAGTTTTTTTTTCCTAAATAAAAAGTTGTATGATCATGCTTATACTGAAGATACCAATGAATCTATGGTAGCCATTAATATGTATATATATCTATCTTTAATATTAAAAGGCCTTATTAATGACCTATCTATAATATTTAAATTGTCAAAATAAGTCATAGATCACATGATCCTATTCTCTTAAGCTTGTAAGTTATAAACAATAAGGATTGTCAATTCCTCAACAAGCTTTGAGATAAATGCTTAGCCAGAGAAAGCATTTAAAATATCTCTGTCAGGAACCCTTCCTGAAACTCCTGACCATTGTTTAATATTTAAATTATAATGAATAATTAGCAATCATATGAGTTGATTAATTTATTATATTAGACATATGTTTTAAAATATCATACATGTATATGATACTATATAACCTATTATAAACACTTTTATGCAATGTGTGTATTTTTTACAATAACTATTATGAATATAACATGGTATATACCAGTGTTTCCCAACCTGGGGCCTATGCCCCACAGGGGGCAATTCAATTGTTAAGGGAGGGGCAATTCAAAAATGGACTCATCCAGAGTTTAAGTTAACTGTATGGTGACTCTCAGTCACTACTAGAGCTGTGTAAATGTCCAGTATAAATAACTTCAGTCCATCATGTTCATAGTTGTGATTTCACTGTAAGACACTAAATTGAACTACTGGTTTTTCTGGGATCTCACTTTAGCAGTGTTTCACAGTAACACTCAGCATTTATCATTGGTGGTAATTTGAAATAAGCACACTTTAAATTGTTGTAAAAGTCTCATTTTAAAAAATATATACATTGTATAAATATAAATGATATATAAATGCTATGTAAATTTAATTGGTAATTTCTATTAATTTCAGTTTTAGAAGCATCATTTTCCAGAAAAATCTGTCAAATGAAAAAGTATGTTTTTTGCAGTGAAGTAAATGTGTCATACATATTTAAATATGCAATTTTAATCTACGCTTGCTCCAATTCATTTTTTTTTAGTTTTTAATTAATTATATATTTATTTTTTTTAGCCTATAGTGAAATGAGTGGAGCAAACAAGAAAAAATTCATCAGCGTTTGGAGAAATATTTAAAATTTGGTTTCATACCCGCTGTCAATGATGACCGGTCACCTTTTTGTCTTTTATGCCAACAATGCTTGATTAATGAATCAATGAAATGAGGTCATTTTGAAGTAAATTTGAAGGCAAAACATAATGCTCATATTAATTCAGATTTGAATTACTTTCAAACTTTAAAGAAAAACTTTGAAAAAAGAGTAACACTAAAGTCTCTATTTACTGCTCATAATGCAACTTTCATTCGTACTTTTAAAAGCTAGTTATCAAATTTCATTGCTCATTGCTAAATCTGGGAAAAGTCATACTGTAGGAGAAAATTTAATCAAATCATCAATATCAGCATTTCTTAAAACAGTTCTGGAAAAGGATGATAAAGACATGAAAGCTATGCCACTGAGTAACAATACTGTTAGAAGAAGAATAGACAAAATGAGTAAGGATATTAAAATACAACTTGTTGAAAAGCTGAAAACAAGAAAATTCTTGATGCAAATAAATGAATCAACTTTGAGAGGCAGTGAGGCTGTATTTATAACTTGTGTAAGATATATTGATAAAGGTGATTTTGCCGAAGAAATGTTCTGTTACTCAGTAGAAAGCACCACTACCTTCAAAGATATATATATATATATAGTAAGCTAAAAATTACTTATATTCATAGATATATATATATATATAGTAAGCTAAAAATTACTTAGATGTCAATAATATACCAATGAAAAATATAACATCTTGTTCTGCAGATGGTGCTTCTAATATAATGGGGAAGAAAAATGGTTGCTTAAAATTGATGAAAGATGAGAATCCAGAAATGCTTCTTGTACATTGTGTTATTCATAGGCAAAACCTGGTAGCTAAAAACATTTCTCCTGTTCTAAATGAAGTGCTAAATTTAGTTATAAAGTGTATCAATATTATTAAAGCTAGTACCAAATGTGAACTTTTCTTTAAGTTATTTTGTGATGAACAAAATGAAGATCATGTGAAACTTATACGTCACACTGAAGTAAGATGGCTCTCGAAAGGGAACTTCTTGAAAAGATTTACGAAACTATTTGATACTCTTGGTGATTTTTTAAGTGACAAACCGGAAATGAAAAATCTGTTAACAATCGATTGTAAGGCATTTGTGAGTTATTTAGCCAATATCTTTAAAAAAATAAAACTCTTGGTGATGCAAAAGTGAAGATATTTGGTTTTATTACCTTTGTTGAATTATGTCAAACATATTTATAACAAAAACTTTGAAAATGTTCATTGGGCTCCAAAAATGCAAAGTGACTGATACCACTATACATGCTATTGTCGATCATCTGAAAATTTTATCGGTTGATTTAAAAGAAAGATTTTCAGATTTGAAACAAATTGATTTTCCAACTTGGATAATGCAGTCAATGTTAGTGGATTTGTCTGACATCTCAAATATCAGAATCAAAAAGAACTCACAGAAATGCAAAATGATGAGTCATTTAAAACTTTATTTGATATAAAAGGAGTAATGGCATGGCCTTGTGAGAAAACCAAAATCAAATATCCAAATGCAACCAAATGTGCAAAAGAAATATTGCTGCCATTTCCAACTTCAGATTTAGCTGAATGCAGATTTAGTGCCATAAATGATTTGCTACTAAAAAAGAAAGAGGCTGGATATAAAAGAATGGGGAGATTTGAGACTGAAGTTAACTAAATTGGATCCTGACATAAAATCTCTTTGAAGCAAGCATCGAGCACAAGGATCTCACTAAATTTAAATAATAAATAATTACTAATAATTAAAATAATATAAAAAAAATCTTTTATTAAAATTATTTTGTATTTGAATTTCAGTTCTTCATTATATGTTTAGAAAATTTACTTACTGTGTTTGCTCAATAATTTCCTAGTTATTTCATCCTAAAACCTATCATTCAAGTTTTTTAGTGAACATTTCAATTTTTGAATATTAAAAATTACGTATATGTCAGGGGAGCATAAGAATTTTTGAAAGACTTTGGTGGGGCACAGCACAAAAAAGTTTGGGAAACACTGGTATATATATTCATAGATTTCAAAGGAATAATGCCAACCACTTTTGAAAGATTACTATACATCTATTGGATATTTGTTGAAATAGTGAATTTAATTTAAGCTGAAAGTATACCCTATGATTAATGTTTGTATAGACACTATGAGTATGTATATAATATCTTTTGTGAAATGACTTTTAACCCAATATTATATGAAAATTAGTGCCTTCTGAAGATACTGCTGTGTAATGGCTTTAAATCTTTTTTGACCTTCTTTATCATAATTTACTTCCACTTTGCATTAAAAACTTGAATTAAAATAAATACTGACATTAATTACAAAAAAAAAAAAATCTGAGAAAAACTTCAAATTAAGCCACCAAATGTTTAGAGGCTGTTGATTGGTTGATTATTTGATAATGAGTTTCAAGAACCCCAATTCTTTCCAAAAAATAAAAATTCATAATTTTGTAATGTATTTAAATAGCTGTAATTATTTTTACAAACTATTTTCATAATAATTATTAAAAAAATAAATATATTCATGTTTAAATTTAGAGTTTTTTTGAAATATATTACATTTTTAAAAATACAAATTTATAAATTTAAATACTGTTAAAATGGAAGCAACGATCGCGAAAGATTGTGAAACTCTGTCACTCTGGTATCATACAATGTGGATCGAAATTTTTGATTTTAGGAAATAATTTCATAGATTTGTTATGAATTTATACTTATTTGTTCACATTTAAAAACTAGCATATTTTCAATTAAAATTTTGTTAGTTTTTATTATACAATAGCATAATGACAAAGAACATGTTGAGTAGTGCGTATTTTATTTTCTTATATATTTGAAAAAGTCAGATTTGATTTTTTAGAATTTTTTGCTTTGAAAACTTACATTTCTAATAAGTCAAGCCCTATTCATTGATTTATAATATTAAATAAAAGTTTTAATATTGAAATGTATTGAACTTACTAATTCAAATCGTCACTAGGGATACGTGGAAATATATTGAAATGTTTGAAAGTTAAATATAAAATGATTGTTTCTGATTCATTACAAGTGTTTAAAATAATATATTATGTATCAGTCATCTACTGTTATATTCTAAATATTCGATTCTAAACTTTGTTGCAAATAGCAAAATTTGTGTGTACTAGTCAATCAGAGGATGTGATGTGATGTGATGTATTTGGCTTCTCCTTAAACGAAGTCAAGAATATCTCAGCAACTATGCCCATATAAACCTGTTAGCCACTTTATTTTCCATTCCCCACTCTAAGTCTTTCCATATTCTGCCCATCCCATTTCCACAACATAATCTTTGTCAACTCTATGGCCTTTAAATCAAAATCCCCCTTATCTTTTCGCAAACCCAGCATAAAAACTACTAACTCACTTTCTGTATTGTCACTTTGTTCATACCTATTCTCCCCAAACTTCATTATCTGTACCCTTTCTGCTTTCAAGCATTTACATTCAATCAACAGATGCCTAATATTTTCTATACTTTCCTTACACAATTTGCATGCTAAATCACCCATAGTTTTCCATTTACATGTATATTCTCTTGTTGCTAAAGATCCCGTTCGAGCCTTAAACAATAAACTACTTTCCTTACTATTATCATAAATTAACACGCTTCCAATATTCCATTTATATATTTAAACTCTTCTTACCCTCCATACTACTTCTCCATCTCTCCAACTCCCTATTTTTTATTAATACTTCTATTCTTTTATCCCATTCCTTGCCACTATAACACTCAACAATCCTCCTAACACAATGATCCCACCTTTTATACAAGTATACCGATAAAAATTCTTTATCCAAATCTTTTGCATACCGCATTACCTTTCTCACCCATCTTGTTACCTGCCCTTTACTCATAACCCAATTAAACACTATTTTGGCTATTCTTTTACTATCCATAAACTGCAACCTACCAAACATTTTCATTTTACTTTTTGCATCTCTCATATAGAAACTTGACCATCCCATTTCTCCATGATTTGCCTCCTTTGCTGTCCACATCTCTGCACCTAATGCATGTCTTTCTACTTCCCTTTGTTCTTTCTCTAAATAATCTAAAATCCTTTTACTAACACATAATGCATCATTACCATATGTTAACCCTGCTACTGCAACTCCCTTCCATACAATTCTAGCTACATCATATTTATTATATGAAAATACTGTTAGTTTCTTTACCAAACCTTTTCTTTTCTTTGCTTCATTTACCAATTTTTTCTCCCATTCAACCAAGCAATTTTCCTGATTACATAAGATGATTCCCAAATACCTATACCTCTCCACCACACTTAACTTTATATCCCCCAATAAAAAAACTACATCCTCTCTTTCCCCATTATTAACCATCATTATATTTGATTTTTCTTCACTAAATTTAATCCCCATCTCTTTACCCACCCTTGCACATGTCTTCAACATAACTCTCTATACAGTAGCGCCACCAGTGCAAGCCAGAGTAATTAATGGATGCACTAGTGGCGCTACTGTATGAAAAGTTTAACCCTCTGTGTAAACAACTTGTGTAAGCATAAGAAATGGTGATCATGTGATGTTTAGTGGTTTAAAATCAATTACATTATAGTGTTTTTTTTTTATATGTGTAAACACACACATATACTAAAGTGTTTATAAAATCTATATATACTAATATATATAAAGATGTGTGTGTATATTGTGAACAAAAAAGTTAAATGTATAAAATTAACATTCATTTTTATTCATTTCTAATTTTTTGAAATTGGATAACTAAAACTGCCAATATGGATATCAGTGATATGGGAGAATACTTTATTTGTTTGATCAGCATTTAAATTGAACTATTCTTTAAAATGTTTTTACGCTGTACAGTTCTATTAAAGATTATAAATCTATGTAATATGTGATGTAGTTTTTGAAATAAAGATGACAGTAACCAATATCTACTTGATGAGGTTTTTTCAAGCAGAGATTTGAATGGTGTATAAAAACTTTGTTTCAATCTGATTAAACTTTAAAAAGATGTTTATTGGCAAAATTTAACATATGCTGTTCTATATATTACATTTTTAGATATTGCACATGCACATATATAAAACAATGATCAATACTGATTAGAAGAGTTTAAAAAATATGCTACTTATATTTACATGTGAAAATGTATATATGCCAAATTCTTAAGCATTCTGTAATTGATACGTTCATTACATTTTAAAAAAAAAAATCATTAATATTTTTTTTGTACTCTTATAAACTAAAACAATGAAAGGAAACAAATATCTCAGACCAGGAATAAGAGATGTAATTACTTTTCCCCTGGTTTCATACAAGAGTTAATTAAAATAATTTACTAAAATGTTAAAAGCCAATCTTAAATATATTTTAGATATTTAAATAAGACCAGTTTACTACTGCCTTATGAATTTTTAAAATTCTGTCTCTTTTTATCTAAAAGAACATATAAAAAATCGCAACTTTTAAAGACGTATAGATACTATAATGGTCACTCAATCCATCTTTGATTACAGAGGGTGCCACAGATCACTACGTATCTGGAATATTTGTTTATTGTGATCAAAAGTGGATGGTGATGATGGTCTGCACCGACTAGACTCAGGGAGACATCAAGAGCTCATGAATATTGTTCAGATAATTCAGAAATAAAAGCACTAAGATAAACATCAGCAAAATTAAGTTTAAATAATTTGAAAATTTTATTACAATTCAATAAAAAAAACTACATTAAATCTAGGAAACTGTTTACTAAAGTTTGACCTAGATTTTTATAAACTAATTCATCAGAGAGTGTATATGAGATGAAAATATGAAAGCATTAAATACCTTAGCAGAAATAAATACTCTACCACTTGGGAATTAATAATATATTTCTGCTGGCGATTTATAAAAGAACAATAATTCTAATTATCTAATTCAGAGATATGAAAACAATACGGTCTTGTAGGAAATCAATGAAATGGTGCCGATGAGCATTTCTTGCCCAGAATAATGCATCGAGACAAGAACATCATTTTCCTGGCAGGACAGCCCATGATTACAATGTTTAATGCAATTCATGATTGACTACACCTACAAGGCAAGAAAACTTGTAGAATGATTACGATCTTATGTAATCTGGAAGAGAAGAAAGGAAATCTTTAACTACAGAAAAACTAGAATAACAAACATGCTAAACTGCCAGCCAAAAGATTTGCAGTTTACAAGAAGTGCAAACACAGTAATTTAAATTAATTATTGGACAACAAAATAAGGATAGGTGAGCCAATTAAAATTACAAAAAACTGCTAAAGCATTTAGCAATAGTTTGTAAAATAAAGGGAGACATATTAAGCATATAAAATATAATCTCACAATACACTCCCTGATAAATAAAATTGCAAATAAACTTGGAATCTTAAAACTAAGATTCCAAGACACACTAGAAATACAAAGAAAAGCAAACGCATATAAAAAAAGATGAGATTAAATAACTAATAAACTTTATACATCACACTTATTTTAGATTGAGCAGAGATTTAATTAAAAGAAATTTATTTACCCTGGAAAGAACAAGAAATAATTTTACCTTACAGTAAAGCAGAGTCCATGTAGTTTTTCACAGAGTGCTCACTTTTATTTTAAGTTCATCTTTCAGGTGTCTTCTCTTCATGACAGTGACAAGTGTAGAGGCATATTTTGGGATCCTTCTTCAAACTTTCATGGCATGATGAAAGAACAGCTTGGAATCAGAGGTCCATCCTTAGTTAAGCTAGCAAGGCATGTTGTATGTTAGAAAATACATAGCGGTGAATTTTGACATTTTGTGAAAGCAGATAATATGAAGTCCACTTTTCGACAGACAACAGAATATAATATTTTATTAACAGTAAATTTTAAAAAGAAATTAAATGTCCGAACTGCCAACACAGTACAAATTTCAGCAGGCTAATAAAGAAAATGGTGGAATTATAAGAAGCTGAATCAATCACTTTTAATAGTTTGTTCCAGCCAAGAATAATCTAACATGTCAGAAATTTTTGGGGTTATTTATACCCTCTCTCTATCTTTCATATAAACTTTCATGTTGTCTAATTCTAAGCCTTAGCCCAGGGCAAATCTTAATCTCCCACTCAACCTTAATTAAGAATGCTAATCAGGGATTAACTTATAGAAAAAAAATAACAACACAAAATTAAATCTCTGCTTTTTAAAATTAAAATAAAAATGGATTATAATTAAAATAAAAGAAACAGGAATGCAATTAAAAAGTTTGCTTGCTTTTAAATAATTTGACAAAAAACATAAAAACAAGTGGTAAAAGCTATTTTAGAAATCAAATTTATAAAAAAATAACGTCATATTTTAAACATAAATGAGTATGTGTGTTAATACATGTACTCTTATAAACAAACTTTTAAATAGCTTTCTTGTTAAAAATTTAATAAAACCAATTTTATTTTTGTGAAGCGACTTTTGAATCGGATAAACTATTCAGCTCAATACATAGTATATGCATGAAAAAAGAGATACTTTTCCACTTGTGATTTAAATACTGCCTTTATAATTTTTCAATAATATGGCAAATATAAGTTGAAGATTAAAAAATCTTGGAAGCATTTAATTAAAAACATTCCTATGTAAAATAATCTTGAAGTGTTTCATATTATTAAAGCACTGGATGTATCTTAAATTACACATTTCATTTTTTAAATCGGTATTAATAATATTTAAATAGAGAAAAATCACACACATGACAATTATTAATATATAGTAATTAAAAATAGTGTTAAAATAAAGAGTATAAATGGTTTAAGCATGTGCTTTTCTAGCCAAAGTGTTTCATATAACAAAATGAGATAAAGAGAAAAGATGGTCTGACACTCTCTACAAATTAAAAAAAATATTGTTTTACACTTTGATTTGAGAGTATTTCATTTACTTAAAAATAAACCAGTGTTGTATGAGAAATAATCTTGAAATGTATGAATAATCATCAGTGTTAGGAGAGATGAGCATGCTAATACAATTAAACAACATGCATCAGCAGCAGCACTCTCACTCCATACTATAGACTCAGATCATAAAATTGATTTTTATAATACCAGGATTATATCCAGATGTGATAATCTCTACCAGTGCAA
The DNA here is from genome assembly GCA_028023455.1 of Epiperipatus broadwayi. Lineage (NCBI taxonomy): Eukaryota > Metazoa > Onychophora > Udeonychophora > Euonychophora > Peripatidae > Epiperipatus > Epiperipatus broadwayi. The sequence continues at coordinate 3,987,986 of JAQFVV010012479.1, read as the reverse complement.
AATTAGAGAAGCCATTGAGATACTCAAAAGGCCAGATTGTATCAATAAGTGAGATGATACATGCAAACTTCCTCCAATTTGGAAATATTTTTTTTAAAAAACATTCTTAAATTTAACATTTTTGTTATTGGTGGAACTTTAATGTGTTTTTCAAATCAGTGATTGTAGCACCTCTACAACCATCTTTCTACCTTTTATCACTCAGTGAATGACTTGTGTGACCAAGTCAAAATGTCGGTATATCAATATTTAAATTTTTTAACATGGATGAACCTACAAAATATGTCTTTTATATATATGCATGCACTGGATAGTTTGGCAGAGCAATTGAATGTCTGACTTGAAAACAGGAAGCCCCAGGATTGATTCTGGCACTCATACTTTTAGCACTCAAACTTTTTATGAACACCCAAGTAATCAAGTCATTAGTCTTTTTAGCACTGCATTGTTTGGTATAGTAAGTAAAGCATTTGATTTGGGATCAGCAGGCCCAAGAATTGATTCTGATGATTGATGGTTTGGCATTCAAACTTCTTATGAACTCCTAAGCAATAAAGTCATATATTTTTCACTGGACTTATCAATCCATACATCCCTATGATTAAATATTTATTTGCAATTAATAATAGAATATGTTGAATTGAATAATGCTCATGAGATATATTCATAGCTAATCAAATTTTTGCATTTGTAGCCCACTCCTGTGAAGCTGGTTATTACATTATAAGTTCACAATTAAATAACAAGTTTGGAAGGAGGCTATTGCAAATCCAAAAGTTTTGATTGGTTGTGGATAAGTCTCCAAAAGATTAGTCAATTTAGTGCATAATGTTTCATACACTGTGAACCTTCTAGTCCATTAGGTATTATAATATGGATATTGTGAGGTATGAAAGGTTAAGCATTGCTAGATTAAATATTAAATATATGTATGATTGATAGAGAAAAAAATCAAACCGATAATAATCAATACATAGAAATAAAAAATGGATGTATTTTTTCTCTGTAGAGGTTCAGATATTTTAATACACTGTCTCACTTGGTGTTTGTTTCTGTGAAATATGTATTGTAAACGGTCGGGTTTAAACCCTAGTTACAATGTAGAAAGGCGCACACATATGTTATATAGTTTAAAATTAGTTTCATATAATTTGATTTTATTTCGTTTTAGTATTTATTTTTGTAGTGGGAGAAAATGTTTAAAATTTTATTAAAGTAAGAAAAGAGGGAGTGGGGGGGGAAATTTGCGTTTTATTTTTGTAAAAGTGGTATATATATGTATTTGCGGTGTGGATGGACAATTTTAGAAACGAACATATGAATACATTTTTGGATCCAAGATAAGAGATTATTGTAGAAAAAAAAAAAAAAAGAGATATATTAAACATCGAAGGTCTTATCTGGGGAATTTGAATGAAAAAAAAAGGAATATAAAAAGAAGGTTCGAGAAAAGGTTTCCGGAATGTTAATTACCAAAATGTCTGAAGGTGCGAAAAGTTCTTTTTGCTTATTAGCTTAACTGGCCATCTATACCACGTGGTGAGGAAGAAAGGGGACGGACTGTGTTTGCGAAAACAAAAGAAAACAAAAAAATGACAGGGAGAGTGGAGAGGTAGTTTTTTTTTTTAAACTAGTGTCACTTTTTATTTTGGTTTTCAAAGAGGAAAGAAAAAAATAAAAATATATTCAATTTTTTTATATATATTCTTAAGAAGAGTAACTAGCTACGGCCGAACATGAGTACGGGGGGTAAAGCTTGGTGCTGGGTTTTCTGACCTCACCCCAAAGAATACATCCAGTGACCGGAGAACATCTACCGGAGATATATCAACTTTTCCAAGGGAATCGATCCGACTCGGAATGAACTGAAGTGTGATGAACTGTCTCTACGTTTTGCTCGATTTCATGTGTTTTTCTTCTTATTTTGATATCCCCGGGGACACATCGGACAAAAATTGCAGGTAATATGAACTTAAGATATTTTATTTCCAAAAATTACCACGTTTTTCTGAAACCCTCAAGGATAGCGAACAAGGCAAGAAACTTATATATTTTTTTTATGATAGGCCCTTCAAATACAGCTGATTAGATTTTTATCTGTGTATACGTTCGTTTTCTTGTTCTGTTGTAAATCCACGCAAATACATATTAGGTTTTATTGGGTATGTAAAGTTAAAAGGGTATGGGAAATATATTTTCTTAAAAGTAGAAAAAAATATTATAATAAAAAATGTGTTATTTTAAGGCTTATATTACATGTGTATGTTTTATTATTTGTCTCATAGAATATAGTTTATGAATTTAACAATTGATCCGAGTTTCGCTGTTGTTCATAGAGTCCCCGACATTTTTCCTACGGTTTATTGGCCACCCGCCCTGAGTACTGAGCTAGTGGAGAGGCCCTATTACTATCGTATTTTTCTTCCACATAATACTTATGAAAGTGTTTTTGGAGCAATGATTACGTCCATAAATATCTGGAGAGAAAACGAAATTTCTTATCAATATTTTTTTGCTTAAAAAAAGAAAATATTTTTTTTATATAAGAACTAAAGAACACACCGTAAATATAATGAAAGAAATCACAATTTAATAAAAAAACTTTAGAGTAATAATATGCAATAAATTTGAAAGATGTTATTGGTTACAAATTATTAAAATTATAAACACAAATAAATCACAAAATCAAATTAAAACCAAAAGACTTCTCTCAAGTGATCTCTAACCAACATGCAAATATTCAGAGTTGCATCAAAAGTCCCATAAGGTCTTCACAAACTGTGCACAAATAATGTTCTTGTATAATAATATTTTAAAAATATATTTATTGACATAACAAAATTTGTACAGTTGAATATTATAATACACTTTGATAATGTTGGCTCAAATCCATTGCTGGTATTGGCTTCTTCCATCAAGGCTGGCTTGGTAATGTGGGTGTTCTAGGTCTGGTAAATACATGACAGAGCCATTAACTGCACCAACAGGTTGATGTATGAATAAGTAGCATTCCATTTTGTTGGTATTGTCCACCCTTTTTGAGGTTGGCTCTATAATGCTGATGTATCAGAACTGGTATCCATGTGGTGTAGAATCATTGCCTTTTTAGCAAGATCAGATATGTTGCATTATAGACTACTTCATTTATGATAGACACTATAATGTTGATATATCAGGTCCAATATTCATGTAGAGTTCGTGGGCCATACTAGCAGGTTCCAAGTATTTGTAAATAAAAATCTAGAGGATAATATCTTGTCCTTGTTCTGAAGAACTTTAAGCTTATTGAAAAATATGGCATTGGGGTCCAGTGCTGGTTGTGTAAACTTTGTCCTGCATCTTGTGTAACAAAGGGAATATGTCAGGAAGGTAGATAACCTGATAATTGTAAAGTCTCCAATATAGAGCATATAATATTTTACCACACACTATAGCAAATTTTGCCAAATTAGGTAAAAACTTAACACAGACATATTTCTTAAAAGTATAATAATGTTATTTTTTATTATTATTAGTTTCTCTTATGGTGTATCTATATAATTTTTTTTTTTTTTTGATAATTTCTTGACATATATTTTAAAGTAACCAAAGTAACATGTCTTTCCAGCTTACTTTCATAACATGCTCTGAAGGTTGGGGGTTAAAATGGTTTGACAAATGCTCCTTAACCTGATGTATGTACAATTTTCAGGAATTAGAGGTTCAGTGAACCTGTTGGCTATCTCAATAATTCCTTTTCCAGCAAAGCATAATAATGAAACAATCTTATACTTATCATCTTTAGCTTTATTAATGAATAAGTATTTTTCTATACATTGGACTTATAGGGGCCAACTACTTGCCTTCTGATATCAAATTCATCTATTGCTACTTGTATTGCCTAGTCCAGAGGTCCCCAACCTTTTTGCACTTAAGAGCACATTCTATAATACGGCCAGTTGGCGGACACCATTTATTTTTTCAATGTAAATTTATAGTAGGATATTGTTAATAATACACATAATGTACAAAAAAATATTTATTTCAAAAATAAAATTTTAACATATAATTAATATTTATATTTGATTACAATATAATACAATAATTTATAAGAAATTTTAAAAATTAAATTTATTTGTATCAGATAAATAATTTTTTATCGTGTTCGGATAGCGGCAGGCACACATAAAATGGTCTGCGGGCACCATGGTGTCCACGGGCATATGGTTGGGTGCCCTTGGGCTAGTCTTTTATCTAAATTTAACCATTCTTTTAATTAATGGTCCAATTTAATCTGTGACTGCACCAAATTGCTATGTCTAGCTGACTTACGAGTGCACTTCCCACGAGTACAAATAACTACTAATAATTAATATTAAGATAAATTTTACTATATGATCTTTTACAGCATTTAACTATTTACATATATACAATCATTAACATAAGAAGGCCTGAAGGCATACACAAATAATAATTAAGATCAATACTATCTTTAAGAGTCCTAACTGACTGTTATCATATTCGAGGACTTGAAGTCATTGTGTCATGGGAGACAATCTGCTCCAATATATATGTCCATGTGCACAGATGAAGCTCCAAGGATCAAGTGTTTTTTTCTTGATCCGATTTGCACTGAGCTTCATTCATTGTTTCAATGCCTGAAGTTGATTGGTTAATACTCTGTCCATCCGTTCAGGTGATTCTTCATTTTAATCTCCCTACTGGATACAAGAGTCTAAATCATTATCACTTTATCTTTAATTAATGAGTTATTTTTAAGCTTATAGTTTATCCATGAAGGAAATCTAAACTCGAATTCCTTTAATTGTTTTATATCTTAATATCATACTAAATTCCTCTCTCATTAATTAAACTGTTTTTATATTTAGAAAATAATTTTTTTTCTAATCTTAAAAGTTATAACTTTTATTTCCTATTGTAAAAGAATCAGTCCTTTAAAATTCTTTAATTTATTTAACTTATAATTTTTTCTCTCTATAAGTTTTTTTTTCATGTGTTATAGCATCGGCTGGGAAGCGAACCCGCCAATCCGGGACAACCGCTTGTAAGGCAGCTGTGCTGACCTCTCGACTACCAACGCTTGACTTCTCTCTATAAGTTTATACATATATATATGTATGCGCATTTAAACATACAAATACATATCAAAAAGTAAATCCAAATTTTCAGAACAGCCTTAGGCTATTGACTCACATCAATAAAAAACACTGAATTTGTATTTTAATATTCATTAACCATCTTTACTTTTTTAATACTATCTAAGTTAATGATCTAAGATTTAAACATTCTAATGTTTTTAATCCATGTCAAAGTATAAAATAGTAATTAAAATTTATGACTTTATAAAACAGAAAGAAATTTAATTAAAGTGCTTCTAGAATAGAATGATAAATAATTTCCAAAACTAGATAAAATGTTTTTAAGTACAGAACAAATGTTTTCAAAACTAATTAAGATGTTTTGGGAATTTGGATTTATTTCGTTATAAAAAAAAAAGCAATCAGATTAAAATGTTTATAAAATATTCTATTGGTCAGTTTATATTGCAGAATAAAGAGTCTTGTTCTGGATTGAAAGAATATAACATGAATGAGTGAAAAAAAACATTGAAGAACACAGAGAATCAGGAAATCTACCTTTGAAGATTAACTTAGTAGATTATAAAAAAATAAGATCTACCTCAATGACTATATTATTATTTCAGTAAACTGTAATAACATATCTATACAAAGTTATATATATATAAATGATAATATTAAATTGAGATAAATAGAACTAATAAAATGATTGATTAGTATATATGTTTTTATTGAAATTAGAACTGTATTGAAGATCTGCGTTTATTTATTGTAAATATTAAATTATCATTAAATATTACTACAAGTGTCCGGTGTGGTTTAGTGCAATAATAAAATAGTAAACTCTAGAAGTCAAGATCCATAGATTATAGCTCCATAACCAAACTTCTTGGAATTCAGGGAAATCAATGATTTGAATACTTTTTATTTTATTGTTAAAAGTAGTTATGCCTATTACTTCATTCATTTAATTAATTTGTTCTCACATTTATATAATTTCTTATATATTGTAACAATCAATCGCAAAATATATGTTGTAAAAACACACATATATGTCTATCTGCATTACATATTTTATAATTTAAAATAAGTAAACAAGTTATTAAGAAAAAAGAAATGAAAAGTAGTTTGGGAAAAAAAAAGATTTGCAAAACTGAAATCAAAATAAAAGATTGCATTATTTTATTGGAATAAAACTGTTAATTAAAAATAGGATGGAGAAAAAGAATCAGGTGAGATAAGGATTTAAAACTCTTACTCTCTTCTTTTTATAAATTAAATTTAGAAAAAGAAAAAGGTAAATGTTCAAAGAATAAATAAATGTGAAATGTTTTAAAATAAAAATTGACAATAGTATTAATTAATTAAAAGAAAAATCTTGTAAACTACTCCTTGGACATAAATATAATAAGAAGGTAGATGAATCTAGAAAAAGACTAGATAAAAATGTAAAATTAAATTAAACCAAATTAAAGTTATGATAAAAAAATAAACAATGGAAAAGTTAGGTATAAAAAAGGCAGTTTGTCCATTATTTCCAGTTTTATTAGAGTTTTCATTCAGTTACATTTGAGTATTCATTGTTTCATTCAAATTCTAGTTAAGTTTCATTCGAGTTTTCATTTAGTTGTTTCATTCAGTTTTATTCAAGTCTCAAGTCAAGTTTCAGTTGAAATCTCAGTTCAAGTTTCAGTCCAATTTTTCCAGTTTCAATCAGCAGTTGCAGAGTTTTTACAGCTCACCAGTTCATCGGAAAATATAAATATAGAAGCCACAGAAATAGAAACATGCATTGCTAGAGAATCTTTGGAGTGTTTGATTGGGCTTCATGTCCTGGGTAGCTCCATCAACTGCTCTCACCTGGAATTAATGCCTCATCCATAATATAGACCCTGCTGCATACTCTCTCCCCCATTGTCTGTCAGAGGTAAAGAAGAAAACCCATGAAGCCATTGATGGAGACTAAAAGGCCAATCAATTGGAAATCAAACCAATGGAAATGTGTCATCTTGGTTATAATGAAAAACCTAGGTAAATATACTTTTTCAATCATAAATTGTCTAAACATATATTTTTTTAATGAAATGAACTATAATGGACATTAGTAATATTGAATTCTTAACAATTAATGAATACATATTTATTCTTTTGTGTTAAATTGTATTGTTATATTATTTAAATATATGTGTGTATGAATAAATAAATATTTGTTTAAAATGTTGCTTGGTTCATACTCCCCCCCCCCCTCTGTAACTGTGTCACCAATAATTTAAAGGTTAGAATTATTTCCATATGGTAATTAGTACTGTGCTGGGTTCTCTGATCAAGATTATGAGTTAGCCTGGGTATATTTCAAGTACTGGGTTCATGGGCCTGTCATCAAGCATGCTGGCTATATATATAACATATGATTAAATGGTGCCTAAGACTTGTTCTTAACACAAATAAAGTGCTTTGGATGGCAGGTTTTGGCCCAGCAGTATGGAGGGATGCTATAGTCAGGAAAGATGGTCGAGGCTGCCCATTTGTGTAGCCTTGATCTAGCCATAGATATCATTGATGGTTAATTTATCAATGATATTTTACTTCTCTGCTTGAATATGCAATCTGATATCAGTCATATTGAATAAGAAAGCCAATCTTGTACAGTAAAATAATAAAATGTAATAACTAATAAATGTTAATAAATAATCAATATATCCAAAATAATCAATAATGTATAATAAAAATGATAAATATAAAAATATTTTTAGACAATGAATGGTGGCAATTAACCAAAAAATATCTGTGTTAAGTACCAGATCATTACAATACATAAAATAGTCTTACACTCAAACATAATAACTGATAAACAAATCTGTTAAAAAATGAGACATGTATATTAATGATTTCATTTATATGTTAATTAAGTGTAGGTATCTTTGAGCCTTTAGCTTTAAAAGAACTCTATTCACATTATTTATTGTAAGTTTGAGTTTAAAAAAATATTAAACTATGATGCTTAGAAGTTTATAATTTTTATTAGCCATTCATTAGATTACAGATTATCAATATACTTCTATTAAAGGGTTTGTGTCAAAGTTGTGAGGGCAATAAGCTTGATACATAACAATTAAACTGTAGTAATTGGCCGTTTCTATATACTGAACAATAATAAATATATAAGGAAATATGATCTGGGCCAGCTGATGAGTGCTGGTTCAGCATGAAATATGCTTCTTGGAGATCATATATTTTTTCACTTCTTTGGTCATGTGTTTATGATTACATGCCTCCATAAGATGTTTAAAGTGTATAAAACCAGTCCCTACTTTGTGTGAGAGTGGTAGTGAAAATTACACTGCTGAAATATTATACAATGTTTGGAAATCTACATTGAATAATTTTATAATAGCATTTATATAGATAAGAAAAATGAATGTTAAATTGACCATAGCCTATTAGCACTATGTCTAATTTAAAATTAAACTTAGATACATCAATATAATGTAGAAACAATTGAGCAAAGATTTTACCTATAAACTCTAACATTTAGATAAAATATTACTTAGAAACATTGTGGGTAATGATAAAATAATCATTTCTTTTACAAGTCCGTGAGAGTACACAGAAATTCAATAATGATCAAATTTAAAAATAAATAAATTTAATAATAGTAATAAGAAAGTTATTTTAGTTTTTCAGCTTAATGTAATTATCGATTTATCTTTTTTAATTTAATTATTATTTTTAAATTTTTTTATTTAACTATTTATTTTAGGATAATTACTACTTCTATCACCCTTTACACGATGCATATATAAGCATAAGACTTGTGATTGCGGCCAAGTAAAAGTGCTGATTTAGCACAAAGTGCATTTTAGGGATCTTTTATCTTTTTCAGAAGTCTTTATTCACGTTTCAAAAATATGTAGTAGAGTGAAAATTTTAAGTAAATCTTAAAAAAGACCAGACCTATTGTAGTGATAAACAGGTGAAAGAAGACTTTTTTTTATATATTTCAGCTATTACATATTAGAGATGTCTGCCTATCCCTTGTATATGTATTTAATGGATTATGTCCTGTACATGAGGGGTCAGATTGACCTTAGGTCAACATGGGGGTGACAATAATCTCGGCCTCAGGGTGGCCTTTGAGCATTCCATCATCAGATTTTCAATTGGATGGATGGTTGAAGAGTTGGAGTGTGGAGTAGATTGAGGCCTGTCCATTAAATTAGAAGGATTTGCTATCTTAACATATATCTGAGCACTTGTAGCATATATGTGTGGAGATGGTAATCTGGACCAACTGATGATTGCTGGTTTAGCATGAAATACATATATTGGTGATTATTTATCTTTTTGACATATGTGTGTTCAGGTGTATCAGTGTTATGAGATAGTGTGGAGAGTGGTGGGTCAAAATCAATTATATCATTTTTGCTGTTGAACTATCACATTTGGTTATTATACCATTTTTCTTTTTTCACATGTAATATCTTACAGATATACTTAATAACCACCATTTCAACACATATTCTTTGAAACTCTTGAATGACATTTTAAAAGACAAATGACCTCCAAGATGCAGTTCTTGCTGAAACAGTTGTAGGTGGATCACAATATAACAATTTAATATTGGTATATTAAACATATGATAAAAATCTGTATGACAAATTATGATTTGTGTCAACTGATAAGTGCTGGTTCAGCATGAAATGCATCTCGGAGGTCATTTGCTTTTTAAGATGTCTTTATTCATATATTTAAACGATTTGTGGTGGAAGTGTTGGTTATTATTATTATTAAAGTAATCACATATCCATTATTATTATGGAAACATCATAGATCATCTTAATTTTGTCCAGCATTAATGATCTCTGCATGGATTTGGTGCATTAGTATATTGGCAAATTGTGGAGTTCTGTTACTCAGATGCTTGAATTCAAACCCCATTTTATTATTTATATCTTGTATACCTTAATTCAGTGGCAGAATGGCAACTTTGGAGCTCAGAGTCCAAGCATTATGGACCAGCTCTAACAATTTTGGTGCTCAAACACCACATAAACTCCTGAGCAATAAACTATTTTACTATTTATGCTCTATATAGCCCAGTACATTGCTGGAACAGTGGATTCTGAACCTCAATGTCCATGGATCATGGCCTAACCCTGTCACTTCCCATAAACACTCATGAATAAGCTACTTTATTATTTATGCTTTGCATGACCTAGTGCAGTGGTAGAATAGTGGATTTTGGAACTCAAAGTCTATGGATCATAATCCAGCTCTGTCACTTCCTCTGCTTGAACTTTTTATGAACTTCTTATGAACAATCTTCGATGACAAAATATTTGTCCTATAGTAGAGTTAAAAGTAGTTTGTTCTATAGAAGGGTTAAAACTAAATTGATTTCTAGTTAATAAACTTCCTTAAAAAATAATAATTAAATATATATATATATATTAGTTTTTTTTTTAGCTTAAAGCAATTATTGATTTTTTTATAATTTTTAATTTTTTAAAAGAAAAATATCTTTATTTAATATCCTTGCTAAGAGTAAGATTTTATTTCTGTCACTACTCACAATATTACATATATAAAATTATATATATATGTAATAATGCTGAAGACTAAATAGGTTTGTAAATAATCATTATAAACCAATAAACACTTAGACAATCTCAATATCGATAATAATCAATAATTTCAAACTTGTCAAAGCAACCTCTTTTTAACAATAAATATGGAATTGTTAAAAGGAGGTTGCCTTGACAACAGTTTGAAATTGTTAATTGTTATTGATATTGAGATTATCCTAAGTGTTAACTGGTTTTAATGATATATATATATATATATTGTAACCTTTTAATTGGTTCATTGTAATAAAGAAATATATAAGATGTACATAATAGTCCAAAATTTTAAATTTTATAAACATAACAGGTACTAATAATTTAATATATAACTTTTAATAGAGAATTTAAGAAATAACATTTTTTTTAATTCATAGTTGTATTCATTTTATATATCACTATGTAATTTTAATAACAATTTATATTAAAATAATTATAATGACAATAAAATATCATTGATTTTAATATTTTTATTAAAATATTTCTATGAAGCTGAGTAAATAATTTATTTTAAATTTCAATTAAAACATTGTTTGAATTTTATTATTTTAAAAATATTTATTACATTTTTTTTTGTGTGTTAAATTTTTAAAATAACAAGTCAAATATGGAACTGAGAAACAATTTTCAAATTATTGACCAATGAGAGTTAAGCAATTGGTTTCTACATCATGTTTGGGGGATATTTATAGAATTGGAAGATGATCAGAAAAACAAAGAAATCAAAAGATAAATTAAATCATTGTATAAATATTTGTAAATTTTATCAAATTTTAAAAATATTTTATTTTATACAACAGTTCTAAGTTAATTAATCTTAAAGGAATAAACATAAAATACTTAAAAGAAGTTTAACAAGATGGTAGAGTAATCTAAATTAATTTCTTCATCAGTGTCACAGGTTATAATTTGGGAAAGTCAATCTACAATTTTAAAATGCTAATATAGAAAAAGTTACCAGTATATATTATTGTTATAAATGGAAAAATGGTGAATGATAAAAATAATTCATTACAATTAATTAAAAAGTGACAATCATTTATGTAAGAAAATATTTTCATTTTATCTCTACTTTATTGAAAAACTTAAATGATAGTTTGACTAATAAAAGGAACCAAACCAAGATAAGAATAACTAGCTTTCATGAATTAAGGAAGAGAAGGTATAGAATGTTAATATAATGTATAATTGAGATGAAAAGTTTTAAAAAAATTAATGCTATCAATCAATCTAACTTATACTGTTCAAATTAAAAATATAATATTATTATTTAGGGATGAACATTTGTAATATTTTACAAAGCAACATTAATTTTAATCAAATGAATAGGATAATAAATGTTTATTCTTAATTAATAAATAAAAGTATATAGTCAAGATAAGTCTTCTATTTAGCCATTATAAATTTTTATTAAAGTAAGAACTGTAAAATGGAGGAGAATTCACAAAGAAGAAGAGGTAATAAGCTTAAGTCTGTTAAATAAATTAAAAATTATAATATGAGAGACTTAATTTTAAGAAACTTATTTATGTTTATCCTAAGAAAAAAAAATTCTTATATAAAACAAAGAGATGAAATGAAGAATTTAAGTGAAAATAATTTATTAATTAATACTTCAAATAATTAACAGTTAAATATATGTGTTGTCTTGGTTGGTTAATTACTGATTTCATTAACTTTTATAATAGTATGTATAGAAAAAAATTGTAGCATGTAAAGATGGAAATTTGTCTCAAGAAGCATCTCATAGTGAAGGATTTCAGTTTATTATTGTTGGTGATTATTTTTAAAATGTTGGGTAAAAGATCCTTGGAATCGCTAATAAACATAACAGTTTAAAATCATAATTTCTAAAGAAGTATTGACTATTATATTGAAGTATGTGAGAAGGAATCGCAAGGAAGGAAATATATATATTTTGGATATTATTTTAGACAAATGCTAACATTATATTAGTTGTTAAGTTAGTATTAAATTAGTTAAGTTAAATGATTTTATTTATTATGTATTATATTTTAATGTTTGTTTTAAATTAATAACTTTAAAAGTTATGCTTAGGATGAAAAGGTAATAAGCTTGAAGGAAAGAGAAAATTAAAAATGGGGTTGTTATGTTTGGTTTGGAATACAGACCCAACCTACAGAAATAATACCAAGACAATTATTACAATTAAGATATTTATTATATCTACAAATATATACAATACAATATAAAGTATATATACAAGAGAATATTTACAATGTTGAATATTGTAGCTTAACATAAACTCTGGGTTCTGCCTACCACTTCTAGCTACACCTGATAGCTTGCCTCATGGGTAGGATGTATGGCTCTTCCAGCTGTACAAGACAGCTTGCCTCGAGCCAACAGTAGTCTTAGCAGCATCTGGTTTCTGTGGGACGTGCCTAGCTGCATAGACTAAATAGCATAGTGCTATCAATGGGAATACTTGCTGCTGTTGAGATTAGCAGTTTCCCTGGGAGAATGTGAACAATCTTTCATGTTAGACAGACGTTCTACACTGATTCTCACAAAAGGCTGACTATTTATAGCCAGATCCCTGACCTTATTAAAATCTTTGGATTCAGCAAGCATCATTGCTTATTGGATTGTAATAATCATTGGCTATGTTTTATCTATACATCAGCCTATTGGCCTGTGGCAAACAATGCTTAATCTAATCAGATAATGAGGCATCTGGAATAGTCCACTTCTGAGAGAAGGAAGGACTATAATAGGGGTAAAACAATATTTTGAATTTTTATTGTAAGGTAACAGAATTTAAATTAATTTATTATATGTTTTAAAGTATGAAATAATTAACAATCAGTTTACTGTCATGATCCAGAAACAGAGATTGTAGTTATAATAATATAAACAAAGTATGATAATGAAATTTTAAAGAGCAATATGAAAGGATTAAATGTATAAATGATTAAAGTGTCTAATAAAAAAAAAGTTTTGATCTCAGTTTTAATGTAACAAAGTAAACATTGACTGTTGTCAAATTATATACTTTGTTTTGTAACACATTATTGTTAGATTTGTAAGATAACAATTAATGGGAAAATAATATTGTAATATTATTATGCTGGTATATAGTAATGATGGATGTTAGTAATAGCTTTTTAGAGTTATATAAGTTATCATTCCATGATATGATTAATATGTTTAAGTTATATTTTCATGAAGAACTGATGGAAATAATGTAATGAGGTTAGTCTAGATGACACTCATATATGTAGTTTGTAGACATAATGATGTGGAGAATTTCCATAAAATAGAGATATTAAAATCCATAAGAGCTTAATCTAAAAGCCTGGATATTAAGATAACATCATTAAGAGAAAATGACTACTTGCCATGAGAGCACATCTTATTTAAAAGAAAAAGAAGATCTCCATTTTATATTTATAATATTTTATTGTGCTAAAATCAGTTTCTTATCTACAAAATTTTTAAATAGTAAAAAAAAAAAAAGGTTAGCATCAAATATAGTTGGTTGTATTTTAAGAAAGATTATAATATCTTATCTAATGTGTAGAAAGTTGTTTGATATGAAATTAAAGTAATTGCAAATCAAATGTTATAATACTTAAATAATTTTTGAATTGATACCATATTGAAAGAAAATGAGATCAATGATGAAAATAAAAAGAAAGAATAGATGAATGATTATCAAGGAGTGTTTTAATCTTGGTTCTATCACTTATTTTAATCTTATAGATTTTATATTATAAAACCCAAAAATATAACTGTCAAATTTAAGTATAGTTATTGATAGATTTAACATGTATACAAAAATATAAAATTTATCAAAGAATTGTATTGTATGGAAGAATAGTAAAAAAATAATCTGTTGTGTCTTCAATGAAAAGAATTGGAAAATTGAACCCACAGTCAAAACTGATAAACATTATTATAAAATCTTAGCAAGAAAGAACTATAATATATGTTAGCAATAACCAATTTAAAATTTGCATAATAAAATATTGATGTAATTTAAAAGTTTAATTTCTAAGCAGTATATGGAAGTAAAGTATTGTTCTCATTGGTGTAAATAATTGTATAAAGATGTTAATAATATTATATGTGTTTATAGTTTCTTATAATTTGTAATAGTTAAAAGTTTGTTATTGATTATTGTTATTTGTTTAAATAAACAAATATTTTGATATAAATATAGACTAATGGCTTCGTTTCTACTCTGAATTATTTTCATCATACTGTCATATATCTAATTACATAAATTACACGAATATTATAAAGAACAAAACTTTATAAATTAATTATTTATTAAATTAAAGTATAATTACTTAAATGATATTATTTAAGAGCATCATATTTTTAACCTGAAATACTCATATCTTTACATTATTTTATTGTAAAATTAATTTGAATTCATTTTTAAAATAAATTTAAGATAGTATATGAATTTACAAGAGATTGGTATGGAAATACTTCAGACAGTTTACATTTGAAGTTAAGAGGAAATTTAAAACAATGTAAATTGATTAATTCATTTACTAATGTTATTAAAAAATAGGAGTTATTTTAATTAATGGGTATAAATTCTGATGATTCTAAAAGTGGTTCATATTTATAATTAATGTTTCTAATTTTTAAATAAAGTAATTGTTGGAAAATATGGTAATAATTAATAATTTGGAATTTCTTATATTATAGTTGTAAAGATATGCTAATCTTAAGAAAATGATCTAAATTGTATTTGTAATGTTAGGTGTGGTTATTATTAAGATACCTGAATCTTGGTAAAATCCCTCTTTTTATTCAATTATCTTAAATAGAGTAATTGTTATTTTGTTATAAAAGAATAGTTGATACCTTGAGATATACACAAGGTAGAAATATTTATTATAAAGTATTTGATAATACATTAGACTTCATTAATGTTTATGTAATTGATTAGATAAGTAAAAGAAAATAAACATTTTTAATGAAAGATTATGTTAGTCATTGTCTATTGTGAAGATTTTCCTAAGGAATATACCAAAATAATGGTTGGAAGATTTTTACAATAGCTATGCCATTGGAAGGTATATTTTATATGCTTTCTCAATGTTACAACTACTCTATTGTAACTGTTTCTTAAATCTACCTTAGGTATTATGTAATAGACATTTATAGTCAATTGTTGAGTCTCATAAATTGGTGTTTTTATATAATTTATAGTTGGGTATCTGAGTTAGGCTAAAGATAGGATAGAGTTGTATCATGGATATGTGGCGAATTGGTGCGGACAAGTTACAATATATATATATATATATATATATATATCAGAAGTTAACTAAAAGTATATATATATATATATATATATATATATCAGAAGTTAACTAAAAGTATATAGAAATGAATGTGAAATACACTGACTGAAATAGAATTAGCAAGGATATTGGCATTTCCACTTGCAGATAAATTAAACTGGTATCTGATTTTAATAAATTTGAATGTTTGCATGTGTCAAAATATGTGTGAAAATCAATCAAGCAATTAATTATGCTGCTAAATTAAATGATCAGATGATCAGTGCTTGCTAAGAGAAATGCTATTGGCTATTAAATTTATGGCATTTTAAAGTTGATTATGTGCCAAGTTTCTTTGATTTTATATTTTTTGTTGTTACTTTCAAGGCAGACAATTCTAGCATTGGCAGTTTTAAAAGAATGGCCAGTGTTTTTTTATGGTCAACAAATACTGAGCTTTAAGCACTGTTGGATTTGACTTTATTATATAAATGCATGTGTTGAGTAATTCTCAATTTTAAGATAGCATCTGTTTCTCCATAATATTTGCCATTACAATATTGGTAGTCTAGGGCATATACCAATTGAGCCTTATCATCATGAATGATCTTTGGAATGATTAATTAGTCTATTAAGTGACAAGGGGTATCTAAAACCAACACTGAAATCTTTGTTTAATATGGGTATTAAATTTGAATGGATTTTAGGAACAAAAATCATGTCAATCAGAGGTTTAAGATTAGGTGGCTTATTGAATTTGTGTCTGACATTAAATCTCTTTATTTGTTTGTCAAGTGTGGCAACAGAATAGCCAACTTTAATTAAATATTTTCTATAATGTTCTAGACTGTTTTTTGTATCAGCTATGAATTTGCAAACTTTTGAATTTCCTGAATAAAAAGGCTTTAAACCAGCCATTTTATATTGGAATGGAATTAATGATTATGGATATAAATAACCTCTGACACTAAGAGTTTTGACAATCATTAATTAATCAAATGTATAGGTCTTTTTTCTCGGTTTCAGATTGAGATATTTAATAGAATGGTGATCATTTTCCTCCTCATTGTCCATTTACATATTACTTTATACACTCAATGCAATGCAATGTCTTCATTGAATTTTTCCAATCCTGCAGACAGATTTGATTGTGTAACAGCCTTCCTCAGAACTGTAAATTTACCATACATATAAGTATCAATGTTAAATACATTACCATATAATATATTGACATACAGAAAGCAGTCATTTTCATTCGATAAAAATTTGATCAAATTTGTGATGACTAAAAGGCAGTTTATTTATTTATAAATGATAAAACTTGAACTCTATCATTGTATTTTTTTACCATTACAATTTTGACACACTAATTTATTTGCAGTTTTAAAAACGAGTAGAAATAACTCTAATTTATAGATTTAAAAATCACTGGATTCAAATATAAATAAATTATTTTAACCTTTCCATATGGCTTTCTAAATTTTGGGTGTATTTTTCATTTTCTGTTCACTTTTTAATGCCACATTATTAGGAAGGGGAAAGTTTATCTTCTTAATTTTATACATAGACATCAGTTTTTTTTATGCTAAAAAAAAAATTCTGATTACAGTTTTTATATTTTTTAAGCCAGTAAAACCACCAAAATTTCTAGATTTCTAGTTTTTATAATGTAAATCTATTTTAGAGCTTTCTTTTACTGTGTGGAAATTTGGTTGAAATCAAGTGTAAATTCTTTATATGTTTATTATCTACCACACACTCTCATAAAACTAAAAAAAAATTTGTTTTCTTTAATTGAAAAATTTTACATAAGAAATTGTGATGATAAAATTTAATATTTCTTGTATATAAAGATTTTCAATTTAAATTTTTATAAACATAATATTTGAGCTGCTGATTCTATATTATTTGGTATGCATATATTATTTCATAGGTTATAAATATTTGCATTCTAAACTATTTTTTATTACATACTTGAATGCTTTTAATAGCTTATAATCTCCACTTATGCTTTAAAAATTAAAAATATATTTCATGTACTTTTAAATATATATATATTTCATAATAGTATTTGATAAACATATTTTAAATCTATAAATAGGATTTCTATTAGATTATAATAAAATTAATGAGTTTTTTTTTTATCTTATATACCAGAGATGGCCAAGACATTGACCATGGACCACAAGATTTCTGGAAATTGACCGCAAAGCTGACATGAACATTGACAAATTATAGTGATAAATTCAGAGCTGATTTGAATATAATAAAAAATAAAAAAATAAAAAATTCAAAATTATTCTCATTTAAAAATAGTTAAATTTAAAATAATACCTGTTACTATTGTCAATCTCAAAACTAAATACAGGATTGAAAAAAACTGAAAATTCTTGGAAGTATTTAATTGTCATTTTCCCAAGGAATAATGAAAATAACTTGTTCTGGAGAAACAAGAATTTTAATAAACTGATTTTAAAACAAAGTTGTGAGATTTTTAAAACACTTCATCTACCTAGCAAATAATTCCCAAGGATTTAGCACCTTTGCAGATTTGAAGCAGACAAAAGGGCAAATTTGATTTTATATAGAAACGATTTATTAAATATCGGTTTCAAACAAAATAGTATTGATGGGAAAATTACACAATTTTACAGTAAATTAAATAACAATGCAATTAAGCAGCAGAAAAATAGAATATTGTTGCCATACTTTGCAAACGCCCATAGAAAACTTTACTCAGTGTTTAATAGAGAATTTCAACTATGTTTTCACACACCCCCTAATACCAATAGAATCATCAACAATGCAAAAGATATTGTAACACCCAACAACATTTCTCAGGCTGTCTATAATATCTCATGCCCAGAAAATAACTGCATGGCATCATACTATGGAGAAATGAAAGCAACTCTCTCAACAAGATTGTCCCTGCACAGATATTCTTACAGAAAGGCCCAAGCAGACCCAGCTTACACCTCAATATTCGCAATGCATCAGAAATTAACTGGTCATTCATGTGAACCTGAAAATCCAAGAATAGTTTGTAGGAAAAGAAATGATGTTAAGAGAAAGGTGAAGGAGGCATGTTTTATTGCCATGGATGATAAGGCTATGAATAGGAAAGATACGTGTTATAAAATTTCTAAGAAATGGGTTAATTAGATTTACGCATATAGTTCAATTAATTTACATATATCTGCATATATTTACACATAGCAACCTTGTTACGCTTACTCTTTGTTACCCATGATTATGAGAGCTAAGTTCTCTTGAAAGCGCTCGGGCATTATTTATTATGTATTATAATTTATATTAAGTTTATAATAAATTGTGATTTAATTTAAAGAAGCTCTGCTGTTATGCGCTGATTTGTGCATTAAAATTGTATAAATAATATTTAATAAATATTTTATAAAGCAACATGGATAAATTGTAATACTAGAGGAAACTGAGGCAATTTAATAGCAATCATAGTAAAATGTCTTCAACGATTCGTATCTTATAGAAAAAAAAATCATCAGTTCATAAGTATCTTCTAAAAATGTCACCAATATTTGTGAGTACCTAAAAAGCCCTACCTAAAAAGCCCTTATAAAAAAACACCAATTTGTAAATACATTCTTAAAAAACCAGAACTTCAAACCATTATTTTATTTTGTTCTGGTTTTTGTTCTAACAAAAATAACATTTTTTTTCTGGTTTCCAGTTTGAAGCCCTGAAAAAAACATAGTCACACTCAGTTACTCTTTCACCAAAAAAGTAATCCCCAATATCTAAAAGTTTGGCCACATCTGTTATACACTTTAGATAGTATTGATAATATTCCTCTCTTCCCGCTGTTATATAAGTTAGTGTTTAGATATTACAGATATATACAATAGTATATTTTTATATGGGATTTTGATATATATATATATATATATATATATATATATCAAAAATTACCCCAATTTTACAACTAAACCAGACTAGCCTAATCAATAAACTCTAAAACACAATTGACAGTTTGACTGCTACAAGCAGACTTTTCAAGTGTAAAGATCTAAAACTTAACAAACTGAAGCAATTAACCTGCTTAAAAGTATTCTGTTTGGAATGAATCTGTTTTAGCTTAATCAAAAATCAATGCAAAATCTAATGCATTGTAGAAACATTAAGCTAGGTGAGAACTTTTAAATATTTACTTCTATAATTAGAAATCACAAAACATCACATGATCACCATTCTTTTGCTTACACAAGCTGTTTACACAGAAGCAAAACTCTCATACACTAGCACCATTCAGTGCAAGCCAGAATAATCAAGGGAAGAAGAAAGGTTTGTACAATACTGTATGAAGATTTTGTCTCTGTGTAATTAGAAATCATTAAGTCAGAGTAATTGTCATATCTAATCTAGCTGTCAGAAGTGAACTATTCCAAATTCCTTGCCTGATTGGCTAGCACCCAGTCGTTATCCAATGGAAATAAATCCTTCATAGGGGTTCGCAAACATAATCCAAGTGTTTCAAGTAAAGTAGGGGATCTGTCATTAAATAGTCAACCTTTTTGGAGGCAAGGCAGAGAGCAATTACTTCTGTTAACCTGAATGACTGAATGTGCTCTTCAATAAACCCTCTGCCATCAGCAAAGGTATTTTCTCTAATCATTATTGTGATATCCATGCAGTGAGGCAGTTTCACCCAAGGATTGGAAACTGCTTTGACTGCAGACAACTTGAGGCAAGCTGTCCTACATAGCTGGAAGAGTCTGAACTAGAGCCAACCTGAGGCAAGCTGTACTACACAGCCAGAAGTGTCATACTTGAACTGGCAAGACAGGCTACTTATATAGCTGAAACTGAGTTCCATTACTCAGCATGATTATCTCAGCATTAAATTGTATAGACTATATTTATATGTTTTATTAATTAACATGTGTGTATATTTTTGTCATTCATAAATTATACATATTAATTATTGAGTAGTGTCATCATTTGTCAGTTGGTTTGGAACTGAACCTGTAAATTTAGCCAAACACAACAGTTCTGGAGCAGTCAACAGGATTGCCAGGACATTGCTAGCACAGCACTCCACTCCTAGTACAGCAACAGAGAAGTCTCCAGAATAACTGTTATTCAACATACCCCTGTGAACTATCCTATCAACCCTGAAACCTGATACCAACTTAAACAAGAAGAGAAAAACAAAATAAAACTTCAAATAAGTACACAAGTACTGTACCATATGTACTACAGGTTCACAAAATGGATACCACCAGTGGTGACTCAATTAAAGAGTCTCTGCACTGTCATTGTGCAAATAGAAAATAGTCATCAACATCATTGCCATTTCAATCAGCTAAGACCCAACCACACAACAGAAGCTGGACAGAAGCAATAACCAACCTGGGACAAGGACATCAAGGTGGAAATATAAACATCAAAGTCAAAGTCGCAGCAAACATCCTGGAACAACTTCATCAAGTGAAGAAGAAAAAGCCAAAGACAGTGATAAATGGAAGCCACAAACCAAGTGGACAATTTGTTGTCCAGCACATCTCAATGACTTTGCCCTCCTGGGCTAATTTTAGTCAGAAGGGATGCCATATCTGACCTTGCCATTAGAAAAGGATTATTCCAGATTCCTTGCTTGATTGGCTATCACCTTGTCACTATCCAATGGTGATAAATCTTTTATTGGGGTTTGCACACATAATATGGTGTTTCCAGTAAGGTAGGAGATCTGCCATTAAGTATCAGCCTTTTTGGAGGCAAGGCAGAGAGCAATTACTTCTGTCAACAAGAACGACTGAACGTGCTCTCCAATAAACCATCTGCCTTCAACAAAGGTATTTTCTCTAGTCATTATCATGATGTCCATGTAGTGAGGCAGTTTCCCTAAGGATTGGCAACTTCTACATCTGCAGCCAACTCAAGGCAAGCTGTCCTGCATAGCCAGAAGGGTCTGTACTAGAGCTGACTTGAGGCAAGCTGTACTGCACAGTCGGAAGAGTCGTAACTCGCAAGGCAGGATACTTATATAACTGGAAGTGAGTTCCATTACTCAGCATGACTACCTCACCATTAAATGTTATAGAAGACTATATTTATAAGTTTTATTAACTAAAATGTGTGTATATTTTTGTCACTAATAAATTATACATATTAATTAATTGTTGAGTAGTGTCATCATTTGTCTGTTGATTACTCTGGCTTGCACTGAGTGGTGCTACTATATGGAGAGTTTTGTCTCTGTGTAAACAGCTTGTATAAGCATAAAAAATGATAATCATGTGATGTTTTGGTGATTTCTAATTACAGAAGTAAATATTTAAAAGTCCTCTCCTAGTTTGATGTTTCTACAATGCATTAGCTTTTGCATTGATTTTTGATTAAATTTAACAGATTCATTCTCAACAGAATCTGCCTTTGAATTTAATATTACCTGAAATCAACAATTTCCCAATCTGAAATAGTAGTCAGAAGACACTTTTACAGTTCTTATTTTGTCAACAAATATTTTTTACATCTTTTTATGACAATGACTAATATTATCAAAAAAAACAACAACTTTTTAGACAATTGTTTTCCTTTATTGCAATATATTTTTTCTACGATAAAGATTGTTATTGCAATATATATATTATAAATAATCAAAAGATTCATAATCCGGAAGGCCATGTAACAATGGAATAGAGGAAGTGATCAAATTTAGCCTTGACCCAGCAACTTTTAAATCTTGTGTGTTATTTTATTAAAGAAAAAATCCCGGAAGGCATTTTGTATAGCTTGCCTGTAATAAAATAAAAGATTTGAGAAGAAAATATTTTTTGGTACTCCAGGGGTCCCCAATCTTTTTGCACTTAAGAGCACATTCTATAATACCGGCCAGGTGGCGGGCACAATTTATTTTTTTCAACCAGATGGCGGGCACCATTTATTTTGTCAATGTAAATTTATAGTTGGATATTGTTAATAATACACATAATGTACAAAAAAATATTTATTTCAAAAATTAAATTTTAACATATAATTAATGTTTATATTTTTATGCTGTAAAAGTATAGTATGCCCTATAATTTGATTACAATATAATACAATAATTTATAAGAAATTTTAAAAATTAAATTTATTTGTATCAAATAAATAATTTTTTATTGTGTTCGGATAGCGGCGGGCACACGTAAAATGGTCTGCGGGCACCATGGTGCCCGCGGGCATAGGGTTGGGGACCCCTGCTAGATAATAATTATATATTTTTGTGTAAATAATAACGACAAAAAAAAAAAAACACTATACAGACTTTACGATATTTTTAGAATAAATGAAGAAATGTTTATTGCTTTGTTTAAGAGTTATCACAAACATAATTTTACAATAAATAAAAAATAAATCAGCTTTTGCATTTTTTTTTTTAAAGAAAATATTTCAACAATTACTTCATGCAAATAAAAGAATGATATTATTTTATGCAAATATCCTAGTCTTATTTCTTTATACAAATAAGCCACTGATATTAACATTTAAGAGAGGGAAAATGTCTGTTTGCAGTGCCAACGATTGTAAATATATCTATGATTCATGATAGATCAAGAATATTGGTTCTGTGAAAAGTTCATTTAATATTTTAGGTTATTTAATTACGGCGTGA
This sequence comes from Epiperipatus broadwayi, assembly GCA_028023455.1. Lineage (NCBI taxonomy): Eukaryota > Metazoa > Onychophora > Udeonychophora > Euonychophora > Peripatidae > Epiperipatus > Epiperipatus broadwayi. Next base: position 3,964,393 of record JAQFVV010012479.1, on the reverse strand, counting down.
TATCAACTGAGTAAAGAAGGTTAACTGTAGGGAAATTATTATTTTAGGAACTGGGATAAAAATTCAGATTAAAAAAAAAGACAAGGACTCACATTTGTTTTCTAGTAACTACATTTAAATACATCATATTAGAATAGTTTATGTAAATATAAGCACACATACTATGTACAAACATACGTCTGAAAGTTTGTGATGATGGTATTGTAGTTTAATTATATATTGAATTATTTTCATCATCTAATACTAAATAATAAATGTTTTTTATAAAAATTCAAATTTTATTTTAACTTGTTAATTATATCCAACGGTTAGTAATGGCATCCAAACTAGAATATAACACAAAGTTTTATATTTAAATATAAATACAGTATATACATTTAAGCTAGATGTAATTAGAGGCGTTTTGAACTCAGACTTTCAAGATCTCTTCTGTCATCCATTCCATTTTCTACAACTGATACACATGACAACATACATGTAAAAAAGATAAATTATCTCCAATATACATATTTCATGTTAAACCTGTACTCATCAGATGGTCTAGATCATCATCTCACACACATTTATAATCAGTGCTTTGTATCCTGAAACTTCAATGGGTAGTATTTAATCTTCTCCACTCTACAATTCTTCAGCCATCCATATTATTGAAATTCAGATGACGGCATGTTCACAGCTCTTGTTTGTCCTTCTAAACACAACATTTAAATATAAAACACATTTTGAGGGATATTATTATCCTCTCTTCTTCAGGTATTTAATTACATTTATTGATATAGTGATAATTATAAATTTATTTAACGCACATTGAATGCATAAGTAATATTTACTAAGGCAATGAACCTCAAGAATGTGCGCTTGAAAATGCAAAAGTAGGGACCTCTACAGGTCTTAACCACAAGCTTACATTATGGAAGAAAAGAGGGGAACCCAAGGGGAACCCTTCTTTAACCTACTTTCTATATAAATAGATGAAGCTGAAGCGGTTAGATCTGAGATCGTGAAGCTATTCAATACTTCACTGATTAAGTCCACAATTCCTATTATACATTAGTACTCACGAAATCTTTGATGGTCCCTACTTTCGCATTTTCAAGCGCACATTCTTGAGGTTTATTGCCTTAGTAAATATTACTTATGTATTCAATGAGTGTTAAATAAATTTATAATTACAACTTTTTATCGTAATAGATTTCTAACTATAAGATCGTTCCATTGACTCGTAAATCGAAAGATTTCATGAGTACTATAATAGGAATTATGGACTTAATCAGCGAAGTATTGAACAGCTTCATGCTCTCAAATTTAACTGCTTCAGCTTAACCTATTTATACAGAAGTAGGTTGAAGTAAAGAAGAGTTCCCCTTGGGTTCCCCTCTTTTCTTCCATAGCGTAAGCTTGTGGTTAAGACCTGTAGAGGTCCCTACCTTCACATTTTCAAGTGCATATTCTTGATATAGTGATACTATAATCGTATTTATATTTAGGAATTTAATATAGCAATTTTTCTCATTCGTGAGCATAATTATTTTAAATATTTTTATAATTATTTTATTAAAATTAATACTTTGGTTTTTATTCAAATATTCTACAATATTTTACATGGACAGTTAGAACAATAATAACAAAGATGATATATAATAAATTTAGATTTTAGTAATACTTAATACTAATAGTCATTTATATTTATAATAATGATAATGGTGTGTATGCATGAATATTTTAAATAACAAAGAAATGAATTTTAGTTTAATGTAACTTATTTTAAGATGATTTATTTTAAAATTATGTAGTATTTTTGTGTTCTATTTTCAGCATGCCTCTGAGAGTCAATATTCTAAAACAAGTACTCAGATGTTTGTTCATCTATGGATTAAACAATAATAAGGATTGCATGAATGTGAAATGTGGAGATGAGACTATATGTTCTAAAGGTGCCATAACAATAGCCTATGTAAATCAAAGATTATAAATATATTTAAAATGTTAAAAAATGGCCGTTACCACTGTCACTACTACTTCCTTCTGCTGATATTTTTGCTTCGACTTTATTACCTTATTTTACAGACACATTTATAAAACTTTTCTTAGGTGTACACGAAGGATAATTATGGTGGCTAAGAACTCAATTTGTTTTGCAGTTTTCTAATGATGGAAAGTTGGGAAATGGTAATCAAGCAAGATTATAACACAAAAGGTATTAAAATAACCATCTAAGTTTTCAATGAATGTAATGATACTTAACTGGGAAAAGAGTAGAATAATCAATATAGTATCATCAAACTAATTATTCACACTTTTAAAGGTCGTATATTCATCTTTATTATAACACAATTATTTTCTAACTCAGAAGTAGTTAAATTTTATGCACCAGGTTCACTTTTCAGATCAAATAATTCTTCTTATAACTTAACTCATGTCATTTAGAGGATAAAAAAACATATCAATCTCAAGTTAAAATATGAAATACAATGAGATGAGTGAGGAAATTTGATAACTGATGATAATCAGAATTCATCATAATCTTCTGACAAAGTTAAAGAAACTATTAGTTTACTACAAGGTATCACTTCCTGTTTATATGCATGGTTAGAACACAATAAATTGGCATTTTATAACATTGGCAAATGGCAATGTATTTAAATTTTAAATAATGTCCTTTTTTATTTTGTTATAACTTCCCTAGATGGACAAAGACTCAGCATTTAATATCTGTATTTACTAATGAATATATTTATAGTTTTAAATAAAGAAAGATGAAAAATCATCAAACTTATAAAGAATAATAGATAAGTGATTCAAAGACTCAGTACTTAATATCTGTATTTACTAATGTATATATTTTAATATAGTTTTAAATAAAGAAAGATGAAAAAATTATCAAACTTATAAAAAATAATAGATAAGTGATTCCAATAACAAATCTTATTTTGTTCTAATAGAATTATAGAAGTAGTAGAAGTTTGATACAAAATAATCAATAATAATTTTTTTTATTGGAACAGTTTATTTCTGGAATACATAATGAATTTGTTTAGAACAGTTTTATCACATTTGAAAAAATTTACATTGGCAAACTTATATGAAAATTCTCCTTTCATAATTTCAAGTTTAATAAATATGGATTTCATTTATGCAACATTTATGCTTTGTTGTTTGTTTTAGTTTAGTAAAAAATGGTCCAGTTGATATTGCTTTTACCTTAAAAGTTTTCATAAAGATTGTGCATGACAATTTCAGGAACTATAGTGAATGACTTGTTTGTTGTTTTTTTGTAACTTAATATTTTATGTAAAGGTTCAAAAATGTTATAACATTTTAAATAACAAAATAGATTTGAATTTGTAATAAAGAAAATTTATTTAAAGCTGAGTCCTTTCAATACTGAATAGTATCGTAATCATAGCATTATGTGACTAAAGAAAGTTAAGATCTAGATTTAAAATTACTTTTGAATATTAAATAATAGATTATGATAAAATTGAATTTTCAGATTTACAACTGCCATTTTTTTAGAAAGAGGGTGCAATAGTCCTTTTCATTGATGGTGTGATGATCTTTAGCTATTGACCATAATTCGTTTACCTTTCTTTTTCTGTCATCTCTCTCTCTCTCTTGGAACAAACAATGTCAACCATAGAGAGATCAAAGTTATGGCCTGGCTACTAATTGGGATCCAAGAAAATGGAAGAATATTTATTGCCTTTCTTGGCCTTCTTGTACAAATATTTATACTAGGCATGCCTTGTAGATAAGTTATCTCAAGTTTTACCAAATCTAGATCTCAACGTCCTTTAGTCACATAATGCTATGATTATTATACTTCTCAGTATTGAAAGCATTCGGTTTTAAATAAATTTTATTTATTACAAATTTAAATCTGTTTTGTTATTAAAAAAGTTTCAACATTTTTTGAATCATTACAATTATTGCAGAAAAATAGGGTTAAAAAAAATTTCTAAAATTAATATTTAGGGTAACTGATCAGTAAAAAAAATCAAGCCCTGTTTATGTTGAGAATCTGTGCAAAAACAGCTCCCTATCCAGACTTGTAGGTCTTTGCTCTTTATACTAAATAATTAACAAAATTAGCTTTCTCCACTTGATTATTTCTATCTTTTTCTTCAACATCAAAATAATAAAATTATGTCAGTCTTTTATGTTTATCAAAAGCAAAAACAAATTTTTATTTATGATTAATACCATTTGCATGTTCTGGAAAACGAACTTCCTTTCAGTCTCAGTCTGAAAAATAATTATAAATTGTTATTTTGAAATTATAGAAAAATATAAGAAAAGAAAGATACATATTATAAAATTAAAATATTTAGTTTTCAAAAATGTAGCCAATATCTCCATCATGTTTTGTATTTTTTATTTATTTTCTACCATGATTTTAAATATTAATATTTTCTAATATGAAGTGCACACACATATATACATCTGTCACAATATATATATTTTTCAGCATTATAAAGATTAACTAATGAAACAAATATAAAAGTGTCCATGCATTCTTTACTCTACTATAAATGTTACCCATTGATGAAAAAATTCGATCAAGATCAATAACCATAAGACATGTTTGTGTTTCCATTTTATTGGGTGTCTTGAAGGGACCATTTATATAGCCAAGGCATGAATGATTTAGAGCAGTTGTAGAGCAATGAATTTTAGAGTTCACTGCCTAGGGATTTTGGCTTAATTGTGCCACTTCCAATGTTCTGCCATGAAAATTTTCATGCAAACTTCTGAGCCAGGGATGGGGAATCTTTTCCTCCAAGGACCATTTGGATATTTATAACCTCGTATTATTGATTTAAAAATTAGCTTACAATATTTGATCAAAAATTGAATTAGTCTACCTCTAATATAATAAAATGAAAGTATTATAAAGATTAAAGAGAAAAAAAAGATGTAGTTGAAGAAAATAAATATTTTATTTTCCTTAACTCTTAATTCAATATTTACAAATATATTTGCATTGCATTACAAGTATGTTTTAATAGAAGTTTTATAGAAATCCATTTTATATATAAAATCACCTCAAATGACTTCTGTTTATATGGAGTCAGGAATCTTTCAGCCACTATGCCCAGAGAAGCCTGTTAGCCATTTTACCGTCCCTTTCCATTCCCCACCCTAAATTTTCCCATATACTTCTCTATCCTGCTCCATCCAATTTCCACAACATAATCTTTGTCAACTCCATAGCCTTTATATCTAAATCCCTCTTATTTCTTTTTCCAAACCCAGCATACTTTGTTTATATTTATTCTTCCACAACTTCAAAATTTGTATCCTTTCTGCTTTCAGGCATTTACATTCAATTAAAAGATGCCTAATATTTTCTATGCCTTCCTTACACAACTTTCAGACTAAATCACCCATATTTTCCATTTATGTGCATATTCCCTTCTTGCAAAAGATCCTGTTTGAGCCTTAAACAGTAAACTACTTTCCTTGCTATTATCATAAATTAACTTGCATCCAATATTTCATTCACTTCTATATATATTTAAACTCTTTTTACTCTCCATACTAGTTTTCCATCTCTCCAACTCCCTACTTTTTATTAATGCATTTATTCTTTTAACCCATTTCTTACCCCTATAACACCCAAAATTCTCCTAACACAATCATCCCACCTTTTAAATAAATATTCTGACAAATTCTTTATCCGAATTTTCTGCATACCATACTACCATTCTCACCCATCTTGTTGCTTGCTTTTTACTCATAACCAAATTAAATACTATTTTGGCTATCTTATTATCCATAAACTGCGATCTACCAAACATTTTCATTTTGCTTTTTGCATCTCTCATATAAAAACTTGATCATCCCATTTCTCCTTGAAGTGCCTCCTTTGCTGTCCACACATCTGCATCTAATGCATGTTTTCCTACTTCTTTTTATACTTTTTTTGTACTTTTTCTAAGTAATCTAATATCTCTTTACTAATACATAACTCATCATTACTATATGTTAATTCTGCTACTGCCACTCCCTTCCATAATAGTTACAACATGCTTATTATATGAGAACACTGTTAATTTCTTTATCAATCCATTTTTTTTCTTTGCTTCATTTATCCATTTTTTCTCCCATTCATCCAAGCAATTTCTCTGACTACTTAAGATGATTCCCTAATAATTATACCTATTCTACACTTAACTTTATATCCCTCAATAAAAAAATATTTATGTTTTCTTTCCCCATTATTATTCACTATTACTTTTGATTTTTCCTCACTAAATTTAAATTTAATCCCTATCTCTTTACTCACCCTTGTGCATGTCCTCAACATAACTTCCATATATTCCCTTTTTTCTGTGCACAATAATACATCATTCACAAATAAAAGAACTGATTATATATATATATATATATATATATATATATATATATATATATCAGTTCTTTTATTTATATATATATACTCCTTTGCCACTTATTAATGGTATCTCTACACCTCTTCCTAGACTTTCAATTGCTCTCTCTATTTCTCTCAAATACAACATAAACAATATAGGTGACATAGGGCATCCTTGCCTTAGTTCCACCCCATTTTTAATTTTATCTGGTTCTATATTCACTAATTAATACATAGTAATTATTTTCACATAATCTCTTACATAATATCTACTAAAGCTCCATCCATTCGCAAATTTACTAAGCTTATCCATTATCTATTTCTATTTACTCTATCATATGCCTTTTCTATAGCTATAAAAACCATATATAACTGTCTAGCCAGTGACAAAGTGTAACTTTTTTAGTAATGGAAGTACGCTTCTTTTTATATATATAATGTTTTTATTTCACTTGCCACAAAATTTTTTATATAATAGTGCCTAATATATATATATATATTGTAATGTTTTTCGTATTACTAGGCCACTATACGCTTCAAATTTACATTTGAGTGTGAGTTGATCAAGCTGTATCAAAAGAAAAAAGAAAGTTGTATTTCTATTCTCAACACAGCTATTTTTCCTGATCAACTTCAGCCTAGAACTATTACCGAGTACAATCGTGAGCAGAACCAGTTTTTAATTTCTACTTGAGGGCGCCAGAGTCGTTAGACCCACTGAGACTGCATCAAACATATTGTAGCCAATAAGGTAATAATTATACGATCTGAGTTAACATTCTCGTTAAGAAGAAGATATCCCCATTTTTTCTTAATTACGGAAATTAAATCTATCAAAAAAAAATAATTTGTATACCGATCTAAGTTAAATAACTAAAGGTAAAACTTAAATAGAATAGCATTAATTTTATACACATACAATGAAAGTGAAGTTAATAATAAAGATTTATTCTAACTCGTCAAGCATTCAATATTTATGATTAAGACAAAATTATAATGTTGGAAAAGATTGTGCATATGAATTCAATAATTTGATTCAAATATTGGAGTACTAATTATTTAGTCTTATTTTCCGTAGTAACAGTTTGGTTCATTTCTCAGTTCGCAAATCTTCTGATCCAAGAAAAATTTATGTGATAACATTTCCATTCAATTCACTATTCATAAAGCTTTATGTAAAAAAAATTATGGCCATTTACTTACCGGTAAGTTGACATTAAGTAGGTCATCGATCTTCCCGACGTACAATTCAGTTAGTTAGTAGTCCACAGTAGTTGTTTTTCTTTTAGTTTTATTTCCGAATCTCCGATCTAATTTAGGTAGCCAGATGACGATCTAGGTGACTTTTTCCGAGAGAAAGTGTCAGCAAATGATATCGTTGTACTCACTCATGGCGAGCGATTTCAGTTCGTATCTAAGTGGACACATTTTATTTAAAAAATATGAGGCACTTCAAATTGCTCAGCACTATTGAAACAATAAGAGAAAAAAAACCCCTTTTCAAATCTGTCGGCTCCTTTTATACTCCTAGATTCTTTTTAGAAGCTCTGTGCATGTTCTTTTTTTCTCTTTGTTCTACTTTATAAACTCCTACATTATTCTCTTTTTCTTATTACAAAGTCTGTTTTTCCGTTAAGAATTTCTGCCATTTTTAATTACTATCAGAAAGTTGTTTCTGATAGCAATCTTTCACCTTTTGAAATTTCCTTTCACTATTTGAATCAATGATTCAATATGCACTTTCCAACATTGAATTTATTTTAGTTAACTTATTTCTAAAAAAAAAAGAAAAATTAAACTTTCACTGTACGTTTTTTTTTTTTCTTTAAAACATTATGCTACAAAAAAAAATAAAGATCGTGTTCGCTCTCCTTTCTTTTTTTTATAATACCTAATATTAAAAAGTAATTTGTACCGTATATATAAATAAATGGTACAATACCACCGGGGCAGGGGAATGAGAATAAAATATGGGTTTGAACTAATTTTATTCTTAATAAGTCTTTATGGAGTACCTCTAACCCACGTCCTAGTCATATGGTTTCAGTGACCTAGCGTTATAGGTACCCCTTTCTCCTTCACCATTCTTTAACGTGAAAGCATTTGGACCATCCTGTTGGCTGATTTGGTAAGGTCCCTCATACAAATTTTGGAACTTCTTAAAAATATGCTTCCCAGTTTGACTCACAGGGTTCGTTTTTACCCATACTGTATCCCCTGTTTTAAACTTATCAGTCAGGCCTCCTTTCCGCTGGGTTCGGAGCTTGGCACAGTGTTCCAATTTTTTTCTTGCTTCTTCATGATCTCTCCCTTTATCAATGTTTTCTGGACCAGCGGGTAACTTGGATTGGTACAATCTAGGTATTGCTTGTCCGAAGTGAAGTCTTACAGGTGCAAATCCGGTAGATTCATTATGAGACCAATTTATGAAATTTAACACCCTTGGGAGTTGTTTCACCCATCCTCTATGGTTGGATGCAGTATATACCCTGAAGAGGCATCCTAACTCTCTCATCACCCACTCACAAGGATTTGATTGCGGATTTCGTATGGATGACAATATGTGTTTTACCTCCATCCTCTCTATCCACTGTTGCCAATCATAAGATGTGAACGGTGTACCGTGATCCGACAAAATAGCTTTTGGTTTGCCTACCCTTTTAAAATATCATACCTCAAGGGCTCGTATGGCATTCTTGGTATTGGCTTGGGTCACCGGATATGCTGACACCCATTTTGAAAAAAGGTCATATACTACTAGTAGATATTTCATTTTCCCGAAAGCTGGCAATGGTCCATAGAAATCAATAGCCACCAGGTCATTGGGTTCTTTAGGGATGATAGAATTCAATGGACCTTGATACAACTTGTTTGCTGGTTTTGTCTTCTGACACATTTCACATGAGCTTACTATCCTGGTGACCTGTGCTCTCATATTCGGCCAGTGGAACCATGTCCTCAATAAGGCTTCCACTTTATTTACACCATAGTGCCCATACAAATGATGTGTGTAGTCAATAAGTCCTTCCTGTAAACTTTCTGGTATGATCATTTTCCATTGATCCCTTCGAGGGTCGGTGATATACCATAGTATCCCTTCTTTCAGGTGGTATCTCTCATCAGTGTTAGCATCTGCTGTCTCTCCCGCTTCATCTTTGTCTTCTAGTTGATCAATAATTTTCTTGTAGGTCGGGCTTTGCCATTGTACCTTTCCTAAGTGTCTCAATCCTTCTTCTACTACAGCATCTGTTTCTAATTCTACACTTGCCAAACAGATATCTTCCATCTGCAAATGGTCCTGGGTATCAGGAACAATATTCCGGCTCAATGTGTCGGCTACCACATTTTCAGTGCCCTTACAATACTGGATGGAATAATTGAACTCCTGGAGAAAAAGGCTCCATTGGATTAGCCTACTATTTGTTAAATAACTGTGATTTAAGAACTCTAGGCTCTTATGATCTGTCCTAACAATCGTTTCCGATCCTATCAAGAATTGGCGGAACTTCTGAAATGCCAACACCACAGCCAAGGCCTCTTTCTCTGTTACACAGTAATTAATCTCTGCACCTCTCAGTGGTCTGCTGACAAAATAAATTACACCCCAGGTACCATCCTCTTGAGCTTGCATAAGAGCAGCATCTAACCCATACCCACTACTATCTACCTGAACAATAAACGGTTTCCTTAAGTCAGGGTAAACCAGCATCACTTGACTAAGGAATTTCTCTTTAATAACCCTAAAATTGGTCTCATGCTCTTCCGTCCATTTCCATTTATTTATATATACGGTACAATATATATATTACACACATTTAGAAAAATCTAAAACTCTCTTATCTGTAAATCAAAGAATATATTATCAATATATTTTTATCTTCCAAATCCTTTTAACATTCTTAAAACTTTTCACTGTAAATTAGATCTTAGCATTGGTTGAACTTCTTATAATCAACAGGAATGTGAGAATGAGTTAGTCAAGTTCATTCCATTTCCTATGTATATTAAGACAATTCAACTGTTGCTAAAAAAAAAATTAAAAGTGAATTTTTTAAATTGAATTTTAATTAAAGCTTTTGAAAGTTTTAGTGAATTTTTCTATGGAAGCCCCTCATTCCATTCAATACATGGATGCTTCATCCTTGCTGTCTACCTGTATTTCTACTCATATTGATAAGTTGTGTAACTAGAACTATCTCCTATATGTCTATTCAATCAAAAACCTCCTTGCATTTCTCCTATTATATTATTTTCTTCTATTCATTTTGTGAAAACTTTATATGTTAAGAAATTTTCAATCACACCCTCTGTAAATAAATAATGTATTAGAGTTCATATTTCAAAACAGCTAGTGGTAATTGTTTTGAGATGCAGACACTAATATATTTATTCACAAGAGCTTAGCTAAAATATTTTTAACATCTGACATGATTTGATATTTAATCCAGGTAGTGATATTTACTGGAATTAAGTTCATTTTATATACATCTGTGTTCCCATATTATTGGTTTTAGAAGTGACTGACAATCTATTCATATAGCAAAGACTTGATTTAGAGCAGTTGTAGGGCAATGAATTTTAGAGTTCACTGTCAACTTAAAATTAGCCTACTATATTTGATCAAAAATTTAATTAGTTTATCTCTTAATAAAAAAAAAATTAGAATTATTATAAAGTTACAGATTGAAGAGCTAAAAAAATGTAGTTGGAGAAAATAAATATTTTATTTAACCCTTAATTCAATATTTGCAAATATATTTGCAGTGCATAGAAGTTTTATACAAATCCATTTTATATACCAAATCACTTCAAATGTTAAAAAATTTCAGTTACACCCTCTGCAAATAAATGTATTAGTGTCTATGTTTCAAAATAGCTAGAGGTAGCTGTTTTGAGATGTGGATTCTTGCACATTTATTCACAAAGAGCTTAGCTGAAAATTTCTTAACTTAGGTGATTCGATATATAATTCAGTTAGTGGTATGTACTGGAATTAAGTCCATTTTATATACATTTGTAAAAATGTCCAAGGGATCAGATAGAGAACTTTAGAAGGCCAGACCTGGCCTATGCATTGGAGGTTACCCACCCCTATTCTGACCAGCAAACAATAACGTTTAAAAAAAACAACGTAGCAATGTTATTCTTGTTTAAATGCTACAACCACATCCAATTTATAACTATTATCTATAAAAGAGTTTAATTGATAAATTTGCCAAAATAAGGTAAAAATATAAAAATCTTTTAAAACATACAAAGCATATTGATCTGATAGTCGAATAATTTATAGTTCAAATCTAATAAAACTATATTTTAAAAAGCAGTTCAGCTCATAATTAAAATAATATTAGTTGGCAAGCTAGTTTATCCTTAGACCGCAATATATATGTTAGATGTGATATTTTTAAGACTTCATGTACCTTTTTAATGACAACAACAAAAAAATATTCTAAGTTGTAAATTTGTTTATTTAATTATTTACTTTTTAACAATTTAAGTAATATTGACTTTTCTAAAGATTTTTGTGTTCATTAAATATCCAAAGATTGAACTTGAAAAAAAAAAATCGCACAAACATGATCAATTTAAAGAAAATAATTGAGTTTTTGTTTACAGTTTTAAGTTCTAATTAAATTTTAGTTTGAGGAAACCAATTGTTTTCCAAATGGCTTCAATAAATTTTTTAAAAAGGTCCAATCAGTCTGAATTTTCCTTAATGTTCGCTCATTGGTTGTTCTCTGATGCCTGGTGAAACACAAAGTAATTTGAGTGAAATGTATAATTAAACTTTTCCTACGGGTTAAAAGATTTTTTGTTATTGCTTTTAAATAAATTACTTAGTTTAATCTTTAACATCTTAATCAGTAATCTATGGCATGTATATATCAGAGTAGGTTTTCTATAATGTTCTTAACAAATGTTCTTCAATCATTTCTTTTTAAATCGATTGACAAACGTCTTTCTCTCTCTTTATATATATATAAAGAGTGTTGTTTCTTTAAATAAGTCAATTTACTGCTTTCTTTCATCAAAAATTTAATTAATGTTCTATGCCTGTTAAATCAGAATTGGGGACCTATGCTACTGTCCTCATCCATCGAGAATTTAACCAATATTTTATTCTCATAAAATATTTGATGACTTTTTTCGTTGGAGTTTAATTAATGTTCTATGCTCATTAAATAAGAATTCATAAAACATATTTACTGCTTTCTTTCATCTGAAATTTTAACGTTTGGAAGATAGACTTATTGTTGTTTTTTTTTCTTACTAGATATTTGGTGATCTTTGCTCTGTGCTCATGAGATATTTGGTGTTTTTTTATTAGAGTTTAATCAATGGAGTTTAATCAATCTTCTATCATTAAATAAGAATTCAGAAAACAAATTTATTGCTCACTTTTATAAGAAATTTTATCAGTGTTCTACAGTTGCTAAATCAGAATTGGTGGACATATTTATTGTTTTTTTTGTGTGAAGATTTGACTCAATGATCTTTACTCTTGAGATATTGAGTGATCTTTGCTCTGCTCTCATGAGATATTTAGTATTTGTTTTCATTGGAGTTTAATCAATGTTCTATGCTCATTAAATAAGAAATCAGAAAACATGTTTAGCACTCACTTTCATCATAAATTTAATCGATGTTCTATGCTCATTAAATCAGAATTGGGGGATCTATTTATTGCCCTCTTTTATTGAGGATTTAATCAATATTCTATTCTTATGAAATCAGATTTGGAGATTTATTGTTCTTTTTCATGGAGATTTAGATCAATGACTTTTGCTCATGAGATATTTGATGCCTTTTTTGGTTGGAGTTTAGTCAAGGTTCTATGCTTATTAAATAAGAATTCAGAAAATATATTTACTGCTGCTTCCATGGAGAGTTTTGTCAATGTTCTATACTCATGAAATCGGAATTGGGAGACATACATTTACTGCTCATTTTTATAGGGAATTTAATCACATGCTCATTAAATTAGAATTGGAAGATACATTAGCAGCTCTTTCTTATTGGGAATTTAATGCATCTTTCTATGCTCAAAACATTAGACTTGGGGCACACTTGTTACTTTTTTATGGACAGTTTAATCAATGTTCTGTGCTCATTTAATCAAAGTTGAAAGATGTATTTCTTTTTTCATTAGGACATTTAATCAATGGCCTTTGCTCATTAAATCAGAATTGGAAGATACATTAGCAGCTCTTTCTTATTGGGAATTTAATGCATCATTCTATGCTCAAGACATCAGACTTGGGGAACACTTGTTACTTTTTTATGAACAGTTTAATCAATGTTCTGTGCTCATTTAATCAAAGTTGGAAGATGTATTGCTTTTTTTCATTGGACATTTAATCAATGGCCTTTGCTCATTAAATCAGAATTAAGATTAATATTTACTGGCTATCTTTATAGAGTTTAATCAATGTTCTATGCTCATTAAATTAGATTTGGAAGATATATCACTTTTTTCATTGGCAATTTAATCAATGTTCTATGATTATCAGCCTGATTTGCCTCAGTCACATCAATATTTTGCCACATTTTCTGCTTTGGGTGCGACAATGTCACTGCAATTGCTATATATTTCTTTATGTTGATTAAAGTCTATCTATAACCATACATTACTGTGTGCAGTTTTATTTTACTGCAGTTACAATTTTAAAATTAATAGTAGGAAAAATGTTTTGAAATTATCAACAATATATGGATCCTTTAAGTAATGCCAATAACCAATTTACATATCAATACTGGAGGGAGGTGCCCTTAGATGACAATACAAATGAGAATTTCTGATTGGTGGAGTGTTTTAGCCTGAAAAAAAATTACCAAAACAAAATGAAAAATTATACTTTTTAGTAATTTGTTTACAAATGAAATGTTTATTTACGCAACATTTTTGTAAAAGATTCGTTTTAAATCAAAAACTTATATCACTAAAAGGAGATTTTCATTGAAAACATGTTTTTAAAAAGATAATTCTTAAAAGTTTAAAGCAGTAACAAACTCTCCACACAGTAGTACCATCTAGTGCTAACCATAGTAACTGATGGATGATAGAAGCTTTGTGCACAAAATCTCTGTCTAGTGCTTGCTCATCCAATATTCCCCGACTTAAAGAACGGTGATCATGTGGTTTTGGTGCTTTCTGAAAAATTGTTGGGGCAAGAAAAAGCAGTTTCTACTGAATAAACAAGAATGGCTTTTTATCAAATCAGCGAAGAAATTACTTTTTAAAACTTTAATAACAATAAATTAAATGTTTACTTTAAAATATTTGTTTCTTTGCTTGATAATTCTAAATTTATATTGTTTTTAACACCATGAACTTTTTGAATAGATAAATTATGTCCAATGAGACCAAGCACCATTGTTATAAATAATAACTGTTTAGAAATTTATTGCCATATTTTGCAAGTAAAATATTATCTTTTAGAATGTCTATAGTTTGAAAGATTTCATTTATAATAAATAATCTTAAGATGATCAATATAAGATATATAAAAAAGGTTTAATATTAAAAATAAAATATTCAAATATAGAGGAATATGGATAAAGTCTTATTAGAGCTGATTGAAAATATAAAGAGGAAGTTATAATAAAACAGGTTAAATCTGAAATCATATTTACTGTTCATTTTCATTGAAAATTTAATCTTCTTCTGTGCTCATTAATAAGAGTTGTGGGACATATCTTCTGTGTTTTATGAAGAGGTTAATCAGTGTTCAATGTTCTATCAATCAGAATTGGGAGTTGTGTTTATTTCTCTCTTCTCTTAAAAATTTAAACAATATTATATGCTCATTTAATCAGAGTTGGGGACATATTTACAGCAATTTTTAATTGGGAGTTTAATCAAAGCTGTGTGCTCATCAAATCAGTTGAGATGTTCTATGCTCATTGAATGAAAGTTGGAAGACATTTATTGCTTTTTTTAATGGAAAGTTCA
Source organism: Epiperipatus broadwayi (assembly GCA_028023455.1). Taxonomy (NCBI): domain Eukaryota; kingdom Metazoa; phylum Onychophora; class Udeonychophora; order Euonychophora; family Peripatidae; genus Epiperipatus; species Epiperipatus broadwayi. The sequence goes on along the minus strand of JAQFVV010012479.1, from coordinate 3,949,064 downwards.
ATTAGTATTTTATGCTCATAAAATTGGTAGAACTCTTATAGTGTTTAATCAACATTCTATGCTCATAAAATTACAGTTGTGAGATATATTTACTGCTTTGTTCATCAGGAATTTAATCACCATTTTATGCTCATTAAATTGGTGTTGGGAAAACAGTTGCTGTTCTTTTCATTAAGAGATTAATCAATGTTCTATGGTCTTGAAATCAGATTTGGGAGATATATTTACCACTCTTTTTCATGAAGAGAAATTTAATCAGTTTACTATATTTATTAATATCAGAGTTGGAATTATCATCATCATCAATTATTACCAAACATTACAGGATAAAGATCTCTCCAAGCTTAATTCATCTTTTCTGATTTCTAGTTTTTCTTCTCCACAACACCTCACACTATTCCTTAGTTAATCCTTCCATCTAACTGGGGATCTCTTTCTAAGTCTTTTACAATCTTTTGGAATACAGTTTAAAATTTCATCTGCCCATCTATTATCATTTCTCCTAGATATATGTCCAACCCAACTCCACTTTAGTCTTTTAATTCATTCAACAATATCAGTAACATCTGTTTGTTCTCTTACCCAGGTATTTTGTTTTTGATATCTTCTTGTTAATACTAACATGCATCTCTCCATATTTCTTTGAATGGTCTGAAGTCTCTGTATTGCTCTTCTGTTAAGTTTCCAAGTCTCAGATCCATAAGTAAGAAACATTTATAAATATATTTACCATATTTATAAATGTTTACAAATGTATTTAAATTGACTGAATTTAGATTATTTATATTAGGCATATAATAATCTATATTGGAAGCTTTAGCCCCACTTATACACCTATGTCTATATGCTAAATTACACAAATTCTGTAATTTTAAAGTAATTGTTCTTTTAATATCAGATTGCAGCCCAACTCTTGTCAATTATAATGGAATAATGATTTATTGTTATTCCTAAAAAGTTAGATTAAAGCATATGCAAACTAAATCATTAAATTATTTAATGACTCCACTCTTTTAATCACATTGATTATTTTTTTGATGATGAATATTTTTTCATATTTATAAAATATCCATGCATGTTTACAGTCATGTTTCAAGACATCGATGTAAAATGGGTGGGTACACGGGAATCAGATTTTTAAATATTTTTATAAATAATTATATGCACATAAATATACTTCATATGTTAGTCTCATTATAGACTAAAGGAATCAAGAGATAATAATTCTGAAATTAAATTCAGTGTATTACTTCTGATGCCAAAATTCACATTACATAAATAATGCTTTATTCCCCAATCTTTGGATAGTAGGTAAGTTTATGAGCATTGAACAAATAGAATGTTTTTAAAAACAATTTTGTGAAGGACATAAAAATAACATAAAATTAATAGCTCATTTTTATTTTTAACTCAGATCACAAAAACTTCAGAGTATGAAGATGTGTGTGCATATCTTCATTAAAAAATATTATTTTTATTTTCAATAAAAAATCTCATATAAATCCTTTAATGGAAAAAAAAAAGTAAAATGTATTCTGTCTTTTTTTTAAATTCTGAATTTTTAGTTCAAGATTAATATACATATATTTCTTATATAAATCTGCCTGTTCTTTATTTCATCTTTTGTCTTTTAACAAAGCAATATAGTATTTTTTAGTATACTTAACATGATAACTATATTGTCTCCAACTGGTTTGATTGTTCATGTAGACTTCAGCCATATTAAAAACAATATAACAGAATACAAGAGAGGGGACACCAACCGCAATAATGCATACAATTTATCATCATAGTCATTACTATGTTACCGAAAAACTTGCAAACCCAAGTAGGAGATGACATTAACTACCTATCATTCATATCATTTGATAATAATGATAACAATTACTAAAAACTAAGTAAAATAGTCTTTAAATAACCAGTCATATGATAGTTCTTTTCAATGACCCCTTATAAAAAAACAATAAAGAAGGAGACAGCATTCACAAAGTTTTTTAATTATTAAATAGTGAAACTTTGAATGATTTTGCACATTTTATGTGCTAGCTATAAAAAGCTAGACACCCATTTGCTGATCAGAGTTAAATGGTTATCTGTAGTGGCTATGACTCAGATATCTGATATAAAGAACATTCCAAATACATCGCATAATTGGACCCCTCATCTAATAATAAAAAATAATATACTCTAATCCTTTTATAGTTTAGTACAGTATGAGGGTAAAAATAATCTAAAGGTCATGATGTTATGACTCATTTCAGTCACATCTGGTGCTTATACATCTTATGTACTCCTGAAGAATAACTTATTTGATTATTTTTTTGTTCTGTATGGTTTATTGTTGTGATAGAATGATGGATTCTGTAGCTTGAAGTCCATGAATTGTTACCCAGCTCTATTCTGATATCTAAACTTTTAATGAATTCTAAAGCAATAAACAATTCAATTATTATTTTTATACATTATAAAATAAACTAATCTAGTCAGATGGTAAATTCTTTACTAAAATATAAATAGGTATAAATTTTAGTATTACACTTTTTTAAATAGAAAAAAAAAATTAATAATATATTTTAAGTTACAATTATTTTCCATCAAAATCTAATGACAATTTTAGGCAAAAGTTCAAATTTTTTTAATCTTTGAGCCTTTATTTTATAATAATAATCAATAAATATGACTTGGTTTATTAAAAATCAAAATTTACAATTGAAAAAAAAAATTGAACCTTTCAAATGTTAAAAAATATAAATATAACTTCCATTGAATTACGTAATGATAACAATGACTTATTTTATTTTTTCCTATTGATCGCCTATGCTAAAATTGAAAAGAAAATAAATTAACAAAATCTTTGTTGTATGAAATTTGAACTTAGAATCTTAATGAATAATTTATAAAATAATCACACATCTATCAAATATCATTTTAAAATTAAAAATTGTACTTGTAATTATTAAATTATCATCAAAGACTGGTACAACTAAATTTTTACAATTCATAAATATATATTTGCAGTCATGATTTATTTTAGCATATCAAAACATTTGTTTAATGCAAATTTTTAAAAATAAAAATATTAAAAAATATATATAAATGAAGACATGAAAGTATTTATTTTTTAATGATTATTATGGAAATATTTTGTAAAAATAATTAGAAATATTTAAATAAAGTCCAGAAAACTGCTGTTTCTATTGATTTAATCACAACAATGAAAAAAGTGCATCCACATTCATTACACCCATCATAGAAAGGACCAATCATAAAATGAATAAAATATAGAGATTTTTTGTAAAAAAATTGCATTATGAGCTACTGACATCTTCAGATTTTTTAAACTAATGACTTAATATTTACGTTAATTCACATTTTTGCTAGCAATTGAATTTAAAATGAAATAATACATATAAAAAATATTTTATAATAAATGTTTTCATTTATTTACTTTAAACTAAAAACAAACAAAATAATTGTTTATTCAACTACAATTGGGCTTTTTATAGTTAACTTAAAATAAAAGCATAGAGGGATGTGTATGTGTTCAAAAATTAATTAAATCAATCCCTTGTTATAAAAAATAGCATTGACATAATTAATTTCTGGACTCCCCCCCCATATTTTTATTTCAAGCTAAATATAAAAAGTTTGATTGTGGTAGAAAAACAATCATTTTGTGTATTCATAGTCCAAAATAAATAAATAAAAGTATCTATTATAAAATGTTTTTTTTTTTAATATTTACTATTTTTCAGTTTTTAGCATTAAGATTAAAAGTAAAATCATACATATTAGATAAAGTTTATGTACAATATCATTTAATAATTAAGATTTGTTTTTATTTCAATTTTAAAAAATTGGGTTAAGATACTTTTAAGGTTTTTTTTTTTTTAAAAAGAGGAATATATATATATACCACCCTCTCACGTGCCTTACAAAAAGCTTATTGAAGTGATATAAATATCTTTAAAATTTGATATCAAAATATTTAAATTTTTACCCACAATACCATGTGGATTTAAGAAACAAGGGAACATATCCATAGTATTTTAGGGTCATGTTGCATTGTTTAGTTTATAACAAATGTACAAAATTTAAACAAATTCTCTTCAATATAAATATATTAAGTCTCAATTTTAAAATTTTATCAAAATTAACCTTGAAACAAGCAAACAAATAGAGATTCTAGTTTAAATAATAGCATATAAATGAAGCAAACAAAGAGATTCTGACTTAAATAAAAGCTTTTAAAAATAATACAAATGGCTGAAAGAGAATGATTTAAAAAACTTTGTTCAACACTATCACAAAATATGGCCAAAAGAATCAATGATTTCAAGATTATTAATAATATAAAATTGCATTATAAAAAGACATTTCATGAAGTTGATGGAAATACCTATTGTTTAAAAATGTCTCATCTTAATGAAATTTCTATGGATAATATTTAATATTTTATAACATATAAATTAATTTGCACTCACATTTTCAAGTAAAATTAATTACAGTAAATAAATTTGTTTAACCCACATTTACAAGTAAAATTTAACAAAAAGAAACATTCGATAAATATTTATAAATTAATAAGACTAATTGTAATGAGATGCCCCCCCCTCTCTCTTAGCAGAGTTTGAGTTTGTAATGAGGAAATAAAAGATCCACACCTGAAATATGAAAATTTTACATATTCAAAAACGTGTGACACTAGAAACTTTAGATTGATGATGTTTTACCTAAATATAATAATAATAATAATAATAATAATAATAATAATAATAATGATGATGATGATGATGATGATGATGATCAGGTAAAGTCATTAAGACAATAAGGCCGCAAAATATTGCTGTTTAAAAATGTCTGTCATGATCCCTGTTCTGGCTTGCACATTAATAGAGGGATAGATTCAAAAAAACAAGGCTTTGGTTCAAAACTGGACTTCCCATTTCAGTATTCAAATGCCATATAAGTGCCTAAGCAGGAGTTAATTATTTCAGCCAAGATAAATAAAAACATTCCAATTTGGTCAATGAAATACAACTGTCATGCTAAGTGCATCTATTTGCCATACAAGCACCATTTGATCTCCCTAGCAACTAAATAAAAGTAAAAATATAATAAAAGAATAGTCAATTTTATTCTCACATTAGTCTAATATAATTTAATGTGTATTATTATTATCTGATAGCTATTGACAAATTGCTTAAAACTTTTTTAAATTCATTTATTCTTCATTACTCATCACTTCTGTTCATCACTTTTTGTTTTAAAATTTTCTATACTATATTCATTTTATTGTTGACTTACTCATCCCTTCTGGTAAACATTTTTTATTTTCTACCTGACAGACATTCTTATATTTATGAGAAATAGATACTCTTTGAAATAGGCTATTTTATTACCCAAGTTTCTCCAATACCCTCTCACAGAGAAATACTGAAGAAAAAACTGTGATCATTAGACAATTGTTCAGAGATGAAGGTTCCAGTGATTATTCAAGCAAAAAACTGTGATCATTAGACAATTTTTCAGAGATGAAGGTTCCAGTGATTATTCAAGCTTGTCTTACTTCTAAATAAAAGTGGATAATTACTCATTACTGATCAATATTAGATGTTTAACTGCATTGCTATGGAAGAACTAGCTTTAAAAAAATAATAAAGTCTTGTGCTGAAACAGTATTATAGTTACTTAATATAGATTTAAAGTTGTAATTAATAATTTATAAAGCGCATACTCATTAGGTAAGTAATATATATTAAGACTATAATCTTAAGACTATGTGCCTAAATGGGACAGTAGGGCCCTTTACAAATCTTAACACAAGATTAATCTTGTGTTAAGATTTGTAGAGGTCTTTACTGTCGCATTTAGGCGCATAGTCTTGTGTTAAGATTTGTAAAGGTCCCTATTGTCGCATTTAGGGGCATAGTCTTAAGATTATAGCCTTAGTATATATTACTTAATATAGATTTGAACCTTGTCATAACCATGACAATTGAATGTGTTAATCTTGGATCATGAGACTCTTTTTTTATAACCCCCCCCCCACCAAGTAAATGAGCATCGAATACAAGTTTAAATGAAGGTTGAATTAATTATGCCATTAATGTATAAAATGAAAAAGACATTGAAAGAATTGTCTTAAATATCCAATAAGATTTTGCACTGTGATGTCAAATGACTTCTTAAATAATCAAAATTTCTTACGCGCAGCCGTATATATAAAGATCCTGTTAGCCAATTATTATTGTCAAATACTGCTATTTGGTGATATATTTTTTAACATTTATATCTGAACTAAATCTGAAATATACAATTAAAATATCTATTTGTAAAGATAATTTTGTATTATTTGATAAATATAATAATGTACTGTTAATTCCAGAAAAAAAAGTTGTTTGTTTTATTTTAAAGAAATAAACAATAATTTTTAAAGAAATGTTGTTAGCATGTTTATTTGCTTGAATTATTTATTTCTTTTTTTTTTTTTAACGTTATGAATATATTACTAAATAAAAAATATATAAAGTAAAATGCTTGCATTAAATTATAAAATTTACACTACATTAAATTAAAAACAAAATACTTTAAAAGTTTGTTTTACTTTATTTTAATTGTTTATATTTATTTTTATTTAAACAAAAGACCATTAGTTTTTATTTTTATCAATATATCTCTCGTTTCAACTTAACTATACTGTAATTAATCCCCAATGCAGTAACTCAGACCTCCATCTCTTACTATGCATGCATTTCGCAAACAACTTTCATTTGATAGGGCGAACTAAAGGCATAATCAAAGACTTGAATCTCCATGAGCAGCTTAGTATTTTTCATTACATCATTTACATGAGTATGATTTAATGAAAAAGACCAAGCTATCAACACAGGCACAGAGATTCAGGTTTTAATGCCACTAACTTACCTGAGAAAAAAGGTTGTAAAATGCTTTTAAGTGAGAAAGGGTGATCTGAATTTCTGCAATAGTGGATAGTTGAAATATGATAAAGTTGAGATGAGAAATCTACTGACAAAATCAAAAAGCTTCAAAACATTATCGATTTGACAATAATTTTCATTATCTACAAAGTGCATTTAAGTATATTTCAATATATAGGCTGTGCCAGAAGTATGTATATATTAATGATTGGAGAAAGATTTCAGAAATGTCTTCTATCAATGTTGCAAGGTTTGGTCCATTATATATGTATCATAAAAGGGACATTTGCGCTGTGAATAGACTATTAGTCTGGTGCAAACCTAGGCTTTGCATAATGTGGATTTTTATTTAAAGTTACAACCAGGCCAATCCAGGCAAGTTATTTCAGTTTTAATCAAAAAATGGAAATCTAATCATTTTAAATTCAGAATGAAATAAGAATGATGAAAAATTGTGAATTAATACTGAATCAGTAATTGGAAGTTTGACAAATAATAGTTTTCTTTTACTACTACTTCTTGGAAGCTATCATAAAATTACTTTGATATGAAGAGAAAAAACTATTTAAAGGCAATTTTATTGCCTTTGATAGTTGGCAAATATCAATCATCTTTACTGTATTGTCCTCAAAGGAAAGATTGATTTTAAGGCATTCTTTTTTTCTTGATATCATTTCATGTGAAGTTTATTGCAAAGTCACCACCTACCAAAACTGACATGGTGTTAGAATTTTTTTAAATATTTTAATAATTACAAATAAATATCATATTTTAAAGAATAGTTTGATAGATTTATCACAAATCCATCTTCGCTTGTTCACAGTGAAAAAAAAAACCCAATTTAAATTAAAAGATGTTGTTCATTTTTTGAAGGATTGCATACAGTAACTTCATTGAGATGGAACATTGTTCTTATTTAGAAATCAGTTTTTAAATATTTATAAAGGTCAAATGTAATTTTTTATAGATATTATTCATTTATAAAATAAATTAAAAATAAATCAAGTCTAATTTATTGAGTTTTAGTATAATATAATGATTTTATATAGAAGTGTAAGATTGTATATTTTCAAAAACTCTCACCAGGTGAAATAACATAAAATGTCAGAATTTTGAAGTGTTAAAACTAAACTAAAGATTGAGAAATATAGATGTGTGTTGTTGATTCATTTTAAGCTTAATCTGAATAATGGTCTTGTCTAAGCTGTAAAAGTTTTACATCAGATTCAGAATATAATGCAAATGACCAATAAAACAATAATAATTAAACAAATATCCAATGGAAAAAACAGGCTAATCAAGTAATTAAATTAGTGAATCAAATCATTCATAGCAAGGCTGGGGAACTGACTATAAAACTGGGATCCATTTGAGTTAAAAACAGTTGATGCTAAATTATGCTCAAAATCGTAATTCATTGATCTGGAATTATTCTGACAGTAATGCACATTGTCCATTATTTGTAGAAGATAAAATTTGAGAAAAAAGTATTTTACTAATAATTAAACCTATAGTATTCAGAAATTTGAAGCATTACATCAAACAATCTTATCGTTATGATCTTTTACATATTATTATGAGAATTAGCCTTGAAATAGGTTAAGTGAGATTTATGTAATTATATTTCATAATTACAGAATTTGACTAATATATGACATTTTATATTTTAATTAAATAATGAGCTATTTTAGAATAGTACTTTTTCTGAATGATCTATTATCCAAATAATGAAATCATACATTAAAGTGTACAAAAAATTTTCAAAACTTTTATTTTACCCAATGTATTTGACACATGAACAAAGACATAATTTAGAATATCTTTATTCATATGTTTAAAGCATATATGGATTAGTAATACCATATGATTGTGTTTAATAAAACAGATAAATTAATTTTTAATTAAGATTAAGGTAGCCAAATAATTAATTAATAATAATCATTAATATATTTGTCTAAATTGAATATTGTTAAATATGGGAGTGCAAAAGGTTTGGCATCTGTAATTGGAGTAATTTAATATGGTGAGAATTCTACATCTATAGTAATAATCTTTCAACTAGAAAATGTATAGAAAATGTTTTCCTCTTTTGTTAAGTATCTTTGCAAGTGAGTTTGAGATTAGCTTTAGAGTCAAATGAGTTGCCCTTTTAAAAAATTATTTCAGTTTATAATTAGCTAATTAGTTTTTAAGTTTAATTTCCAATCAAGAAAAATGAGTACTTTATCATTAGTCCAAGTTTATATTGACAAATATATATATATAAGATACTCAATTCTGTGACTGCTAAATTACCTTACCTTATTATGTAAATATCTAAACCATCTTTGGGTTGAGGGGGAATTAAACATTTATATATATAGAATATATTTTTATAATAATTTAAAAACATCAAAGTAAATGTAATTAATTCCTGAAAACATTTTTTGCATATAAAATCAATTATGTTTTCTTTATTAAACATTTGAATTTTTATTATTTTATTTTTTAATGGATAATTTGTTTTTTAACATTTGTAAAAATATTAATTGCAATATTACAGAAACACAAATTAGTAATTGTTAAACACAAATATTTTTATAGAAAAATATAACTATAATATTGAAATTTTTAATTCATATTTTTTTATATAAAATGTATACTTGCTTTTTGAAGTCAATACATCTACAAACAAGTTTAGAAGACATTGTTGCACATAAATAATATTAATGATGACAATCAGTTGGTAGTAAAGAATTTTCATCTTTTTTTTTTTCATGTGTCAAAGCATCGGCCGGGAAGCGAACCCGCTAACCCGGGACGACTGATTGTAAGAATGCTGTGCTGACCATTCGACCACCAATGCTTGACATCTTCATCTTTTTTACTATGGAATTATTGAATATCTATCAATTTTTATACAAATATATACATTAGATTGAAATCGCAACTTTTATTATTACCTTTCAAATGGAGGGATTTAGGCATTGAAAAAAATATGTAAATAACTTCTAATATGCATTTTAACTCAATCAATCGTTTCCTATAGACTAAGTCACTTTGTAAGCTCTCATTATCATTGTTTCTCTCTCTCTCTATATATATATATATATATATATATAATGTAAATTCACTTTACAAGTGTTGTATTTCAAGCAGACAGTCTTTGATTAAATCAGCTTCCAATAAACAACAGGTCAGAAATTATCATATTTTTTAAACCTTCGATGTAGTCTTAATATTTTTAACTAAAGATCAACATATCTTATTTACTGTTACATATTCATAAATAATATTTCTGTAGTGTAATTTTCACTACACCCCTCTCATGCAAGTTGGGGATCAATTTCTATGTACTTTTAACACCTTGAGGAGAGATGGTCATATGTTTATGATTACATCTCTCCATAAGATGTTAAAAGTGGATAGAAACCAGTCACTAATTTGCATTAGAAGGGTATAGTAAAAATTACACTACAAAAATATTATTCATTATTGGATAAATCTCTAGCTTATTAAATGACTAATAAAAATTATTAATATATTCATGATATTCTCTTTTTTAACTGTTCAATTTACTCTAATCATGTGCAAGATCTTATGCATTGATTACAATGATATTGTAAAATATTCATAAATGAGTCCTATTTTAACAAGGAATAGAATAGCATAGAGAGCTTTAAGCATTGGTTTTGTAAAAAAAGAAACAGTAAAATCTGGATGCAGGTGATTATCTTTTATTATATTAATGAACAAATAATTTAATAGTTGTATTTTTATATTGAACTATTTCCACCATCTATTATGTGTGTTGAATGTCTTTAGAAAAGTTTAATTTTATTTAAATATTCCAAATGCATTCAACTGTTAGTAATATCACAGCAAACATATTAGTATATGCACTAACTGTTACTAATATCACAGCAAACAGGTTAGTATACACACAATGTTTTGAGAGGTATTTTTCTCCCTCTTCTTCAGGTGTTGCTGGCCTGACCAGTGACAGTACTAGCATGGGATTTGAACCTGGTTCCTTAGATTCTTGATTATTGAATTTTAAGGTAATGCTCTAACCAACTGAGCCATCCTACATTAAAACTCAATAATCAAGAATCTAAGGACCCAGGTTCGAATCCCATGCTAGTACTGTCATTGGTCAGGCCAGCAACACCAGAAGAAGAGGAGAGAAAAATACCTCTCAAAACGTTGTGCATATACTAACCTGTTTGCTGTGTATTACTAATAGTTAGTGCATATACTAATCTGTTTGCTGTGATATTGCTAACAGTTGAATGCATTTGGAATATTTAAATAAAATTAAACTTTTCTAAAGACATTCAACACACATAATAGATGATGGAAATAGTCCAATATAAAAATACAGCTAGAACACCATCATCACAAACCTTCAGAAAAATAATTTAATATATTATAAATATTAAAAATGACTGAGGAGTGAAAGAAAAAGATTAAAAATAATATATATTTCCAGCTAGATGAATTAGAATTTAATAATATCATGTTTAATGTCACCATAATCTTAAGTAAATGAATTACATATTAAATGAACACCTAGATAGGAATGAGATTATAATTTAGTTTTAAAATATTAGAAATCTTGTTATTTTACTGAATAATTGTAATTGAAGATTTTATAATTGATAATGGAATAAATTCTTTGGATTTATAGCTAAGAATCCACCTCATGCAATTTTTAAATTATTTTGTTGGTTTTTTAAAAATAAAAATTTGACTAAAAAGTTAAGTTTTTAAAAAGTAAAGTTCAACCACCATTTATTTAAAAACCTTATTATTTAAAAATAAATGAAAAAAATTAATATTGTGAAAATTGAAACATCTAAGTTATCTTCCCAAGATTTCAACTACTTATTCCATTTTTTTCCTAAAGTTTAAACAAACATAAAACACTATTACAAGTATATTATAATAACTTATTTTAACAAAAATATAACAAAATACATCATTCTTGATTATTCACTAATAAGCAGGTTATATTAATCAAAGTATTCAATTTTAATTTTTTGGTTGATATTTATGAAAGCTGTTTATTGATCATACAATCTGTAACAGATGCTTTTAATAACAGCTATTCATTTTGAACATTCAATGAATTTTAATTACAAAAACAATTTTCTTTGATTTACTAGCTCTAAGTGAAATACATAGATGTCATTATCTCTAAGGAATTAAAGCAATTGAATCTAGAGCCAGTTAAAAATAATAAGAGAGTTTATTCATGTGTTACAGAAGTAAAACTATACTAGAACATTTGCATAACATTACCTTTGTTTACATTAACAAAAACAAAATAATACATTTATGTACACCTGGGTCTCATTTTATGCGGATTATTTTAATCCGATTTTGAAGTTTTGCGATTCATGTTTCTTCTTAATATCTTTCATATTTCACTATATTTATTAGGTATCAAGAAATTTAAATTCTTAATAACTTATTTTGACTTGAAATACTTTTTTTCCCCAAAAATATAATGTTATATTAGCAGCTAATGTGAATATGGTCTGAAGCTGTATTTAGAATTTTGGCTTCTATGTAAATAACCTACTTATACTAATGAATAAATAAAAATAATAGATTTATATGTATGTATAAAAATATTGCAATATATATTCAAAAATTTTAAACTTTTAAAACTTATTTTGTTAGATATTAACAGAAATAAATATTTTTTTAGATTTTATTGATTTTATAAACTGAAAATAATCTTTCTAATGATAATGTATAATCTTTTTATTTTGATTGTGATCTCATTTTTTTAATATAGAAACAGAAAACCATTCACACAGCACAAGACTGAAAGTGGCGCTAATTGTACATCACATCATGAATTTGATTTTTTTACCAGTTCACAAATGAATGCATATTATCAAATAGCAGTAATGATTAAAATATGTATGAAAAAATGTAAAATTAAATACTGTAGTTAATAAAAAAAGTAAAAAAAGTTTGCCTTTTATTAATTTTTTTCGAATATTTGAAATTTTTTATTAGTCATACTTTATTTCCTTATTTTTTAAATGTGAATTTTAAAGTAATTTTTCCTTGTTGCATTGCTTTTCTGCCAATTTCTGAAAATTACAGAACTTATCCCCCATTTTTCAAGATAAGTAAAGTTTATTTTTGCACACGTTTTCTGAGGAATCTATCTACCACATAAAACAAGGCCCAGGTCTATAATCTATTTATATTTTTATTATTTATTTTTGTTATAAACTTATTAAATATTTGTTTTTAAATAAGTTTGTGATGTGTATATTTGTGTATTATTTGAATATAGCAGGCTTTTAGCAGAATAATAATGAATTGGATTAAGCCATAAATAAAATGGAAGCACTTATCAATAAATTTGTCTGTTGTTTTTTTTTTTTTTTGGTAATTATAAATTATAAAATTGTAAAAAATTTTTTTTATCTTAAATATGTATTAAATATATTGATTTTTCAAAGAATATTTTTTTATTTCTTAAAATATATTTTTTTCTTATGTGTCAAAGCATCAGTCGGGAAATGAACACGTGAAAATTGCTTGTAAGGCTGCTGTGCTGACCACTCAGCCACCAATGCTACTGAATGGAGAGTTTTGCTCTGTGAGAAATAGCTTATGTAAGCATAAAGAATGGAGATCATATGAAGAAAAATTTTGATTGTGTATGAAATTTTTATAATTTAAATTTTTTGTTTTTACATAACTGAAACATGACATAGTGACTAAGCCAATAAATATATTTCAAATTAGTATAGAAATGTGGTTGTTTATTTTTAATTCCAAGAATGTGTGAAATAATAGATGTTTATTTTGTATGTATCTATCTTTAATTTTACCCACAAAAACCTCACAAAATAATGCCTAAAGGAAAAAAAAAGCTGAAATGATAGGCATAATTAATGAACTTGAACCAATTTTTAGCATGCCAAATGTGCTGTCATGCTAATAAAAATGGGCATGCATGTTCATGTCACCTACTATCACAATCAATAGTAAGTAGTCAAAGATCAGCTAGGGGGGGGGGAATAAAACTTTTTCAGCGATCATTTAAATTTTTTTTATTTCTCCAAGAAAATGACAAAAATTAAATAAATTATTTAGAAAGCATATACAAAAAATTCAGGATTATCTTAATTTACAAACAGTCTATAAATAAATTTATGTTCAGATGAGGCCATCATGAATCATTTGTATGTAATTCGATCATTATATATAAGTGATCAAGTGTACATAATACAATATAATGCCATCATATATATGTTAATAAACTTTTATATGTACATATATAATATTGCAATAAGAATTTTTAAATAAAGAAATGTATAGAATTTATTTGATTAGCAACATGGTGAATGGCACTCAAGGTAAAAATAAAGCAGTAGAAAAAAACAGGATGTGTGATTGGATCAGAAAGAATAATATTAAACAGGCAAAAACTCTCCATATAGTAGTGCCACCTTGTGCTAACCAGAGTAATCAATGGATTCCAGAAGGCTTGTGCATAAAATCCCTATCTAGTGCCTTCTGGCATCCATTGATTACTCTGGTTAGCACAAGGTGGCACTACTATATGGAGAGTTTTTGCCTGTTTACTAACAGTTATATGCTAACGTGAGATGGTGATCATGTGATGTTTAGTGGTTTAAAAATTAATATTACTAGAAAACTACTCCCTTATTCTATCTATATTAGATAAATTAAATGAAAAATAAACAAGATTAAAAAAAAACAAACAATTATACAAATTAAAAACATTGTGATGATATATAAAAATCTAAAAATGCCCACTTCCTGCAATACAAAACATAAGTCATATGATGATTAAACAGTTGAAATGAAAATTATTTCTTGTGTGATGAATATCACCCATGTCATCTTCTAATCTTTCACACACACACAACCCTACCTGTAAAGCAGATGAAAAAGTGTCACTTTAAACTTTGTTACCAAGAATCAATTCACTCCTAATTTATTCATTCCATGAAGAGTACATTTCATAGAAATCTTCCTTTTTTCAATAGCAAGATCATGCAATGTAACCTTCATACTGTGTAACAATAAGGAGATTACATGCAATAATGTATAACAATAAAAAATAAGTACCTATCTCTATTATATTTGTGTAGTATGTATATATGTGATGTACTTTTAAATATATATATATTTTAAATAAATCAATAGAAGTATTCTATCAAGACATTGTTATAAGGTAGTAAATGGGAAAAGGTTTCTATTGTCTACCTTATTATAATATTGACTTGACAACTAGATTGTTTTATTCTATTGGCTATGATAGATGGTATTCAGTTAGTTGTTGACATTTATGGTTAATATATGCTAGCACCACCAGATACTTTTGCAGCAACTTGGTCACTATTTAAACTAAAATCAGCACTATAGTTGAAAAACAGGAAAAGAGATACAGAATAACACAGCTAAAAAAAAAAAGAACACAATACACCAAAACCGGCAGGACACACATGATGGGGTCAATCAACATAATGTATATAAAAAAAATAGACAAGCTGAATTCAGGCAACTTTCGATGCCTTAAGAGTAACAAAAACACAACATAAAGAACTCAAGAAAAAGCCTTTTCTCTCCTATATATCCATGAACAATCTTATGACCAGCAGAACTGTTTAGACACAGGAACAGACTTATGCTTACTGTGTATGCCCAATCTTACCGATGTAATCATTGTTTTTTAATCAATAAAGTATGCTTTGAAATATAATGCTTGTGTTTGGTCAATGTGAAGAAAACACATAATTATTTACAACTATGATCACTTTTAAATATTTCTTAACAAAACTTTTGAAAACTCAGTGGATCCAGGTCATAAATAGGAACAATCTAGGTCAGATAGTTATAAATCTAAATTTAAATACTTTATAGTATTTTTTAAAAATTCTTTTGTCAGAGTAACAGCTGTTAGCTTATGGTTTGAATATGAAAAAGATTTAGACTTCAAATTTAAGCAGAAATTATAATTATGGGAAAATATGGAAAAGAAAACAGAAAAAGGAAACTAAGAAAAGAAAATGGACGCGAGAACAACCTTATCCCAAGTATTACAAACTGGATTAATTAATAGAGTCAAAAAATCCTGAATACGTACTAAATAATGAACAGAGAGTGTTGTGAAAATGTAATTTGAAATGGCTTAGTCTTGCAACAAATGTTATTAAACTTATGGTGATGCAATAGTATAATGTCAGATTCTAGGGAGCTAAAGATTCCTGGAATAAAGTTCAGCTATGTTATGCTAGTAGTAAACATCACGTGATTTCCGGAGCAACGAACCATTCGATTATTTTTTTAAAAGTAATATGTGCTATTTATATATCTACAATACACACACATTGAAAATGCAGATTACTTTTGAATGTAAAATTATATTAAAATGTTGATTATTTTACAAAAATGCTTTTATTAAAACTGAACATTTTTCTCATTAATTATTTTTCTAATGACAGACCAAATCTGAAAAAAAAAAAAACTTCTTCAGGCTAATTTGAATTAAAAAGCGAAATAATTAAGTCAGTTTTACAAACCAAAATTGAAGTAACTGGAAAATAGAATAGAAAATGAATAGCAAAACATTGCCTTTGACAAGAGAATTATCTATAATTACCTCATAATAAACCACCAATCATGCTCGCGTAAAAATATTCTAATTAATTATTAAGTGCAAATTAGAAGCCACAAAAAGTTAATAAGCAAGAAAAATGATATGTAATGCTTTGTAAATTAAATTATTTCTTGTTTTACGTAATTAAAATAATGAATATTTGAAAATATCATTTACTTAAGCAATTCAGGTTTTGCAACAACTTCTTAAAGTGTTGATTTACAATACAAAACGTAATTAGAAAATTGGAATTTATGAAGAATTTATAAATGTCAAACAGTTTCTGATTGTTTTTTAAACAAGTCCCAATATAAATTGTTGTACCTTTTAAATTAATTACTGCTAATATTTAATCACTCTTTCTAATAGAGATAACAAATCTGCCATCTTTTTCATTTTCTAACGTTCACAGTGAATATTGTTTAAAATATCGCATTATATAGAATAATCATACGGCCGGTTGCTCGGACTATCTTATGGTGTTCAAGCACCAAAATGATTTTAACACAATAATTCTGCTCATTTGATCAGATTGATTTTTTTGTTTCTCTAATTATTAAATTGATCAAAGAATCCTCAGCTTTAGCGACAATTGTATTATTAACCCTAAAGAGAGCAGAGAAGATCATTTTAGTATAATGGATGAACTTAGAATACAGTAGATAACGATAGTTTAGTTATCAGTATGGTGTCAGCATAAAATTGTTTTTATATTATGCACCATAATGATGTTTTAAGAATTAATTTAAACTTGAAATCAATCAAATAGATTGTTATTGAGGAAAACATGATGTTAAAGCAACAAAAGGGAGCAGAATCCAGTTGCAATGCATGTACATCAAGCAATCTTGTCTGTTACTCTTACTAGTTCACTAAATTTTCAGAAGCATTAAGTCTATGATGTAACCTCAAAATTTAAGTGGTAGAAAAAACTGTGTTAAGGGAGTGACAAGCAGTGGCAAACCCAAGTGATGATGATCAAGTATTATAACCTGCTTGCCTTATAACTTCATTTGCTTTTAACACCTAACCCTAACCCTAACCCTAACCATCAGGTATGGATCAATAAAGCAACCATATCAGCCGCACTTTAGGTTAAAGGCATATTTCCACTCCGTTTGTGTTTTTGAAAAATTTCCTATTAAAAATATATTTTGAATCTTTCCTAGAAAATTCCATATCACCTCTGAGTATTGATTCCACTTTAATTCACATGTCATCATTTTATTTGGGTGATATCTGAATGTTTTCATGCCTGCGTTATATTGCAATTGTATGGTAAATAATTCTAAATGAATAGTAAATATTCTACAGTTTAGTTTGATTTTATTTAAAAATGGAAGTTATAAGTAAAATATAAAACTCTATAGTTTAGAGATTAAATTGTAGAACTAGGCTATGTTTAATTATTCCCATCATTTCAATAAATTGGTAGATGTTTTTTTCTTTAGGAAAATTCAAACTGTCATTTTTCAAATGCCTTCACCAATAAGTAATAATATATGGATTTGTTTAGAATACATTTCAATCAATATTCTTTTTTCTTCAGACATTGTTGGCCTGTGCAGTGTTAGGTAAATAGGATTATTAAAATGGTCACATTACAACAGTGAATTTAGGGTGATGCTCTTACCAGTGATGCTAATCTGGCAAAAGCTTTTGGTACAATAGCTTACTTGGTTTTAAAATCATCTTACATTGTTTATTCATGAATTTAAATGTCACCTGTTCTTTTCCTCTGCTAGCATTCAATGGCTGCATTAATTGAACATATTACATACTTATGTGTCATACAAAAAAGAAAAAATCGATAATAATAGTAATATTTAGCTGAGTGTGTTTTTGGTACTGTGTTTCACAATCATGGTTATTTAACTAAATCATCTGATTGTGTTACACAGTATTGAAAGTGCGCTCGGCTAAATGTTACTATTATTACAGAATTTTTCTTCTCTATATGACACATAGATATACGTGTGTGTACAATTTACATTATAGACAAAATTATTGACTTATTTACATATTGCTTAGGTATAAACTGAATTTTTCTAAATGCATTTAATATTTATCATATAAGTAGAAGTAATATGCCATCATTACAATCTTTCAGACAAAGCAATAGTTTGTTATTATTGAGTTAATATTCTATTTTAATCATAGTCAATAAAAATTGAGTGAAATGAAAAGAGTGGCAAAGAGTTAAAACAGTTTATTTTCTATATTTTATATTTACTTTAAAAAATACTCTGTAAAACCTTTGCATTGTTTTATCATGCAACTTTTGACCAATTAAATCAAATACTATCTCACTAAAGGGCCCTACAATGTAGTTAAAACCAGCCAAGTACATATTTTTTTCAAGTTTAAGGTTTTTATTTCAAGTAGCTATTCCCATAACCAATTTAATTAACAATCCAATATTTGCAATGTATTCACCTTACTTTAAGTACTTTTTAATAAATTTTTTTTATTGGATATATATATATGTATACAATCTTATATTTTTACTGTCCTGTAGTCATTTTCAGAGCTACTCCTATAGGAGTGGCACTGAAGAAGACTACAGGATTGTTGAAACATAAGAATGTATGCACATATATACATTGTTTTTTTTTTGTGAAAAAGTGTTCAAAGTAAGAGTGGATAAATTACATTTATATAAGATATAACAAAATAAAGAAAGTGGTGGGTTTAAGTAATATTTATGAATCCAATATATGATTGGTAAAATGCATCTTGACTAATCAAGTAATGTGTTTTCAGTAAATCAGTATTTAGCTATTCTTGCCTAGATAAAAAAAGAAGAATTAAAAGAGAATGAACATTAACCACTGATAATTGGTAGTGCTAATGAGTACTACTCCTCTACAGAAAGTTTTAGAGATCATTTGCCATACAGTGGGTATTGAAAGACTCTTCTATTTTTGTCCTACTTAAAAAGAACTGTTTAAATCTATTTTGCCTAATGCTCCAACTATTAAGAAGGTACTCTAAATGGTAAGACACATTCATAAATAGTGATGTTTAACATGAAGATGTTACCCATCAAAAATGTTTTTAAGATCAGCTCTCTTTATGTATTTTAAAACCCTCTGCTGGACACCTTGAATAATCAATGGACCCTAGATGGGAAAACTATTTTAATAATATCTCTAGACCGGTTTCTGATTTTTGACATCATCAGTGAGAAATTATTATTCAAAACTAGAACTAATGGCTTACCCATTTGAGAATAAGCTGAAAAAATCATAATGCTTTATAAATACTGTAAAATAAATCAATCCTGGCAAACCAAAATCTTTGTCATTCTCGTTTAAGTTAAACAATTCTAAATGATTCCTAACTTGTTAATTCTTTTTCTATTTTCAAAAATTAACCTTTAAGCCTTTTGTGATATGTAATCCATATTTTTTCTCTTCAACAAACATATATATATATTAAAAAAGTTAATAATTGCGTAGATCAAGCTGATAAAACATATATTTATAAATGATTAATTTTCATCTTCTTTGGTATTTTTCATTATCTCTACAATAAAGAGATAAAATCAATTATCTTCATTGAAATTGCTGATTTATTGAAATTTTGAGACTTATTAAATGTTATAGAAAAAAAAAGCATTATTACTATTAGAAATTATGAGTCTTCTGTGAAATAATTTCAATTTGCTAATTTTCTAAAGAATGAATGATTAAAAAAAAAAAGTAATGTTAAATAATTTATTTACAAAATATTTTAATAAATCTATTAAGTTGCTATAGAAATATAAATGATTAAAATATTTTTAGATAAAAGTAATTTACTTTTTTTAAAAAAGTCATATTTATTTTCCGTACAACATTAGCATAACAAGCTTTGAAATTCTGCATAATTAAATATACATACAGTCTAATTCAATAATTTTTATTCTATTACAACTTATTTAGAGGAAAATACTAAAGATTTCCATTTAAAATGAGGAATCGTTGACAAAATGAAATAAATAATAAAACATATTAAATTAGAAAATATATATTATAGTCTATGTACAACATTTAAATGTATTAACAATAAAACATATATGTATACAGTAAACAAATAGCATGCGATTCGATTCTATCAGTTTACTAAAGTATAAACAAAAGCAATCTCCTCTCTCCACTAATCTAGTGCTATCTATTGCAAACTTGAGTTATGCTAGTAAAGTGTAATCCACATCTTGAGTTCGCTTTCTTGGTTTTTTTGTTGTGTCTATATACATTCAGAATAAACACAGATTCATTCAAGCATGGGTAAATAATTTATTAATTTTAATACTAAGTGTATTTACATTCATTTACAATATGATTTACTATATCATTTGACTGATAAGTTGTCTAGGTATAGAATTTAGCTGCAATAAAACTATAGTAATAAGGAATTATAGGTCTTTTCTAAGTGCCTAACACTTCCAGCTACATTGTAATGGGTTGAATTGTGTATAAGTATGGTGACATTTCCTGCCATATTGTGACAGGGTGACTTGTGTATAAATACAGTGACACTTCCAGCTATATTGTGGCTAGTTGACTTGTTTATAGATATGGTAACACTTCCAGCTATACCATGTTGCTTATGTCAGGTTTAATATGTAGCAGATTTCAGTTCAACATGAACTTGTCTCATTGCTTTAACAACATTGAGAACAATGTCCATACTGCCTTTCAGCTCTGATAATTATTTGGTTGTTGTCTAACTTTACCTCCAAATAGGCTATCAATTTATAAGCTATATTTCCTTTCTTACTGGTAGCAATCAAATTAACTGAGCATCTTCATCTATTGGCCTGTTTCTGCCACTGGCTATGTTTTATCTATATATCCTAACTCTGAATCGATCAAGATAAGATTAAATCTGGACAATTCCATTACTCGAAGGTAAGTTTAGCCATAACATGTTTACTAATGAGGACTAGAGAATAGAAATGAAAATAAATGCTTTTGGAAATATATGAATAAGCAGTATAAGAAAGATTATGTGATGATGTCAAGTGATGTTAAACAGACTGTAAATTTTAAGTGGTTTTTTTTTAATGCTTGCCAGGGTAGCCATGGTAAGAAGATTTTTTAGCCAATAAATATTTTTTCCATAGAAAGAAGAATTTTCATATAGATATGTAAAAAATATATAATTATTCTTTATATTAGAAAAATAATCAATCGCTTACTATTAATTTAATTTTTCAAGGCTGCATTTAAGTTTAGGTTTTCCTAGCTGTTTTTCTTTATTACATAATGAAAAAATCGGTTATCTTTAATTTGATTTTTAAGTACTGCCTGTAAGGTTATTTGATTTAAACGTAAACAAAAAAAAACTAGTACTGAATTCTTTTAATAATAATAATAAAAATATAGATTTATTACATATTCCTAAAATTATTTTACTTCATACATTTGTTACCATAAATTGAATGACTGATAAATGCATATTGTTCACGTTTTAAAAATTAATTTAACTTTATTTGGTCACATGATATTAGTTTATCAGGCAATATTTACAAATTTAATTTCCAAATTAACCTGCTGCACATTCGATCTAGTCAATTTGACTTTTATCCTGGAGAAACTGATAGATAAACTCAAATCTTTGCTCTAGTCAATAAGGTAGAAAGAAAAGGAAGATTTTTACCTTCTGGCAACTAACTGCCTGATCAAGAAGATGATTACATCAAAAAGTACAGTAATTCATATTAAATTAAAAAATATTGAAAAGGGCGGGGGATCTTAATTTTTCTGCAATCTTTACTTTTACTTTTTAAAGAAATCATTAAAGTTTTTTGCAATTATTATAATTATGAATTCTTTGAATATCTGTTGAATCACAGAATATATATATATATAGAATATTAAGCACTTAAATTTATATATATATAAGTAACTGCATATACTAATCTATCATTATTTTATTTTCATGATGAGATATCATTTTTAGAATATATAGGTGTATAATATTTTCATCACCATCTCTATCCAGCTTTGTTTATCTCTTGCAAACAGAATAGTGATATAATCTAACTTTATAATATTATTAATATTATCGACTATATTGTATGAGGTGTTTCTGTTTAGTGCCTTGCGTAATACCAAAAAAAAAATATTTATTTTAATACTTTATAATTTTAATTTCAAAATACAGTTTGCTATTTTATAAATACAGATTAAAAGCATTATATAACTATTGAAATCGTTATGTGAATGGAATATATTTGTATATGTGCGATTAAGAATGTAAAAAACCAGTCATTATTAATTATGAATTATAAAATAAAGAACAGCGTCATAAAATTAATAACTTTTTTTATATAAATAATGATAAAGTTTATTAAAAAACATAGATCTGATTATGATTACCTCTATCCAGAATATCCTTACAAGTGTGTTCTTATTTACTATAAAAAATATTCTATTTATTGTATATGCTTTGCTTTTCACACGTTAATATTTTAAATCTAAGTAGTGGTAATCTCACTATGTATTTACAGTTTTGGGCATTATAAAGCCGCTGCAATCATTATATATTCTCTACATTGTTTCAAGCCTATCTATAACCTTACATTGCCTTGTGCAGCTTCTTTTTTTAGTAGTTACTGTTCTCTTTATGAAGTATAATGACTATATCTTTCTTATTACATTGCTAAATCCATATAATATTTAATCATCTATGCTTTTTATTACTGCTTTACAATGCTTTAATTACAACCCACTATGACAGATTTGGAGATATAAGTGAATGTTCTGAAGAATATTGCTGGGACAATAGAACCTGTCATAGTACATTGTAATTAAAATGTTGTAAAACTGTAATAAAGAGCATAGATGTTTAAATATTATTAGTTGCTATTTTAATGCAGTAGTTAAAAAAATCTGAAGGTGTAGCATTATATAGACCTTTTAGCCAATTAAATAGCATTTTGCATGATTGGCAATAACTTGCATGATAATGCCATTAGGAAGGTAACCTAGATGTTAATAGATATGTGAAATTCTATTGACTATATAGTTTAGCCTGAGACCAAATAGCAGAAAAATTGTAATTTTCAGTAATTTATTTACAGATTAAAATTATTTACACAATATTTTTGCAAACCAAGAAATTATGTCATCACTAAAAAATTTGGTTTGAATTATGGCAAAGTGGAAACAGTTTCTATTTGCCAAACTTGAATGGCTTTTGCCAAATGATAAAAAAATTATTTCCAAATTTTTGGTAATAAATATTTTTAATTTTTATATATTTTTTTCTTTCTTTGGAGATAACTAACCCCAAATTTATCTTTGATTTAATAACACAGAATTCAAATTATCTAATATTTTGTTTTAATAACTTTTGAATAGATAAATTTGGAAAGTGATGCTAAGTGCCATTGTTATAGATAAGAACTCCATTTAGAAATTTATTTTCATATTTTGCTAATGTCAACTATTAACCATAAAAGATCTATCATTTGAAAGTTTACATTTACAATAAATAATGCAAAACTCTCCATACAGTAGTGCCACCCTGTGTCAACATGTGATACAATAAATAATATCAAGATTATCAATATAATATATAGAAAAAAGTTTTATTATGAAAATAAAATGTTCAAATATAGAGTATATGTATAATGATTTTCACCAGAGAGTATTCAAAATAAAAAAGTGAGTTTGCTGCTTAACAGGTTAAAATAAAGCCAAATAAAACCTTATTAAGATTAAAAAAATTTCATTTGTGGTTAGCAATGTTTAGTAGATGGATTAGCTGATAAAGATGTTTCTCATGAAACTGGTTTTTTAATTCTAATATTATCATAGTTTATAATATATAATGATTTTCTCAATAAGCTAATAGAGAGCATTTAAATGTTCACATTAATCATAATATAATGGATTAAGATATAGATTATTTATGATTTTTTCAAATGTATAAAATGTAAATTTGGTAGAACATGAGCCCACTCACATATATATTGTTATAATCAAAGATTATTAATTAATACCACTTGATTAACAAACCCTAATACCTGCTTACCTCACCTGTCTTTGGCTGAGAATTTAACATTATTTAACTTTAAGTCATAAATTTAGATTGGTTGTTCCTATTTTTCACCATAAAAACACAATTACCCATCTTCAAACTTATATCTGCCATTGATATTTTCAATCTTTTTTTTTGTTTAAATCCCCTTTCTGATTTTTTACTTTATGTTTGATGAATCAATTACTAGGCATTTTGAAATAAACTCGTTAAGATAAATTAAATATTTTGTTAGATCTTCTTTTCTATTTATAACATATATCAACATTTATTCTTATAATAAAAGTTAATTTTTGCTAAACATAAAATAAAATAGATAATATTCTTTAGAAATCCAAGCAATGAAAATATTTTACTAATCCATATGCATTCCAAAATAACTCATTAACTTTGCTAACATAAAACAATCTATTAACTTATACATGTTGAATTTCAAATTATCACTTTTATTTTTACAATGAATTCTTGATTGATGTGATATGTAGATATCATTTTTCAATATTCATCATTTTCTTTCAAAGTTATAGAAATACATCCTTATAAAAATATTTATCCGTTGTTTAACAATGTGTAATTTTTTAACATCTATTACTGACAAATGACAACTGGATGCAATATTTATTTGATATTTTTTTAAAATTTTAAATGACATTTTTATTTTATTAAAAAATTTATAATAATAATCATATCTGTTTGCCTGAAGATTTGTGATGATGTCGTTGGACTATTTCCATCATCTAACATTTTTAATGTTTTTTAAAATGTTTTTTTAAAAAAGTAAACTTTATTTAAATTTCCAAATTATATTCAACTGTGAGTACGATTACACAGGTTTATATGCAAGGCTTCAAATGGTATTATTCTTTTTTTTTCTTCTAATGTTGCTAGCTTGATCAGTGTTGGTACTAGTATGGGAATCATACTTGGACTTTTTTAATTTCTGCATATTGAATTTGAAGGCCTCTTATCGTAAAATTCAATATTGAAGAATCTAATAGTCCAGGTTTGATTCCCATGCTAGAACTATCACTGGTCACACCAGCAATACCTGAAGAAGAGAGGAGAGCAATATCACCTGAAACATTGGATGTAAACCTGTGTACTATTATTCATAGTTAAATATAATTGGAAAATGTAAATAAAGTTTAAACCTTTTTCTAAAGATATTCAACATATAATGTTAAATAATGGAAATAGTTCAACATATAATTGAATATATTCAGATCTCTTCCTCTCCCCCATTGGCTAATATTTCAGAAATATAGTAATTATTACATTTATCTATATTTTATTTCTTAATGAATTTAACCCCTCCCTTCCTCCACACACATTTTCTCATATTACTATAACTTTAAATAGTGAATTCTTTTGATAAAATTTTCTATTAAAATGTTAACTAATTAAAAATAGATTTTTATTTGCATCATTTTTAAAAGTCTTAACATTTTCAATGATAACTGAGACAGATCAATTTGTCATTAGCAAATAAATATCAATTTAATAGGAATCTAATAACTATAATATAATTAATATTGTCTATTTTTAATATATATATATATATATATATATATATATAAATAGACAATATTAATTATATTATAGTTATATATATCAGTGACATAGCATGTCTTTTTTAGGAATGGAAGCACACTACATAATCTTTTTTAATGTTTTTATTTTACTTGCCACAATAATTTTTACATGATAGCTAATATATATATACTACA
Source organism: Epiperipatus broadwayi (assembly GCA_028023455.1). Taxonomy (NCBI): domain Eukaryota; kingdom Metazoa; phylum Onychophora; class Udeonychophora; order Euonychophora; family Peripatidae; genus Epiperipatus; species Epiperipatus broadwayi. The sequence continues at coordinate 3,922,722 of JAQFVV010012479.1, read as the reverse complement.
TACATTTTGAAAAATCTAGAATTCTTTTGGCGATATTTTTCTTTTCCAAATGCTTTTAACATTCTTAAGTTTTAAATTTAACATTGTTTGAACTTCATATAGTCAATGAATAATGCAATGGTCAAACTCATTATTTGTCTTACATAAAATCAGTTCAACTGTTAGTAAAAAACTTGAAAGTTAACAGAAATTCCATACAAAAAATAATGAGTTGTCTTGCATTGGTGGTTGAGAGGTCAGCACAATTGCCTTGCACTAGCAGACAGTTGCCCGGGTTGCAGGTTAACGTCCCGGCCGATGCTATGACACTTAAAAATAAAATAATGGGTTGGAATTGTTCATTCTTTTTTTATGTTTAGCAAAATAGTTTAGAGATTTTTTTTTTACATTTGTATGTCCAACTTGTTGGATCAATTTTGTGAGGTTGAATGTGTACATATTTTACTGAATTTTTAAAATTGAATTTTAATTAGAGTTTTTGAAATTTTTAGTAAATTCTTCTACAGAAGCACCTATTCCATTCAATACATGAAGCCTTCATCCTGATATATATATAGTTCAGAAGCAACCGTGTTTAATAAAATAAAAATAAAGTAAAAATACAAACATTTTGACAAGATAGCACTTGCCTTTAACTGAGTGAAAAAGGAGTAGTAATCACATGATTATAACAAAGACAATTGTATCATGTGATTATTGAATAGACTGATTAAAACAACAAATTGTATTAACAAACATGAAACAATTAAATTAACAACTGTATGGAAGAATTTCTTTATGTAAATAAATAACAACTAATTACAAAATCCAGTGCCAAATTTAAGTCACTCTATTCAATAACCATGTGATAAATTATGTCTGCTATTACCATGTGTATTATTAGTGTTTTTTCACCCTGTTGAAGGCAAGTGCTAACTTGCCCAAATGTTGATGTATTTATTTTACTTTTATTTTATTAAATATGGTTTCTCCCAAAAACATGATTTATAAAACATCATTTGACACTGAAAACCTTCATTTATCTTTTTAACATGTATGTGGTCATGTATATCAGTTGTATAAGATGAATTGGATAGATGTAGGAAGTTTAACAGACTGAATTCAAGTCCCTTATAATTACATTAAGTTTAGATTAAATGGTATATATATATATATATATTGTAACGAGCACATACGTACGTTACATTGTTTTTTATTAGTAAACATGAAAAGAATAAAAGTTCGCAAATAAAACTTCCTTTTTAAGAATTAAAAATTGAAAATTAAAATTCTATACTAAACTCATATATATAAAATCGCACAGATGAAAAAAATTATTAAAATAAAACTTTATTAAAAATAGAAAAGGTATTTTAAAAACAAAAACTTAAAAAGATTTGGAGATAAAAATATATCTTTAAGTTTGAAAACAAATTAATTAATGTTATTGAAAAATGGAAATGATTATTTTAATTAGTCAAAGTGAACTAGCCTTTGGGCATTTAAATGTATAAGCAATGGTCAGATAGGAAAACAATAGAAACTAATAGCAAATGATAGAAATCCATCGGGAAATCGGACCTCAATGGAAGGATCATCATCATCGATGACGTAATGTCCATTGAATCCTTAAAATTAATATAAAAGGAAAAGTTGGGAAATTATTAGTTAGTTATTATGAGAGGACAGATACGTGTTAGTGCGGAGTTGAAGGATGGGATTGAAGAGATGCACTCTTCAATCCCTTCAGTTTTGTTTTTTTTAAAAAAAAAATGACATCGTTTTTTCTACATTAAGGACCAGCTACAGTAAAAGACCTCTGGATAAATAAAAAACAATGGCTAACTGGATACCAATATCTTCAGGACAGTGTGGGAATCCCCTTTTAGAAATTACAAACAACTACCAAGTATGGACCTTTCAAAACCGTAAAAACTTTAGATAATTCATGAACATTAAATTAAAAACTTTCCGTATTTAAAATAATTGAAATAGATTCCTATCTGACCAAATTAAATTATTTATTAATTAGTTATAATTTTATTTGATGTATTTCTTTTTTGTAAAATCATTTCCATTTATTTTTTTTTGTTCTGTAAGTTTTATTTATGATTTTTGTTTTGCGATAAATTAAATTATATAAATGTTAAACTTAAGTCAGGCATGAATGGCTATATAGATTTGTAAAGTTATATTAGGAAAGAGTAATCTTAGGTTATTTGTTTCGTAGTTGAATTGGGTCAATGGATTGGATATATTGGTGTAATTAGTAGATGTAGTATGAGATTCGCTACGGGCAGAATCGCTGTATACGCCACAAACACTCGTTTTGCCTATGAGAGAAATTATAAGATGGAGACCGCAGTTCCTTCCTATGGAGTTTTTTTATTGCTCTTATCATTAGATAGATGTAGTATTCCTATCTGACGAAAGGCAATTTCTTCTCTTAACCTATTTGTGCTGTCATAGTCATATTACATTGAATAAATCGATATATCAGATGGATTGAAATTGGTTTGACTGCGAACTTTTGGCCTAAGGTTAAACAAGGATAGAATATTTTCTTTTCAAATGCAAATCTATGTAATCTATTCATACTCAACACTCTAAATAAAAATGCATTAAATTTAGATTGGGTATAGATGCTTGCATGGGTTCATTACTGGTTAATTATGTTTTTGTTTTTCATATTTGATCAAAATATATAGACATTCGGTAAATACTGATACCTTATGGTGAGTATCTAAGATGTATTTATGTCGGATGTTTTTTAAGTTATTGGTGTCTTGAGGCATCTTATGATGAATGCTATTGGGTTCTTATAAATTTCCCTCTGCAATTGACATTATCAATGACTTTGTATTTTGATCGGTTATGTTTATTTTAAAATGTTTTTAACCATGTAGTCTATGTAACCGATCTATACTCTACATTATAAAACAAACTTTCATCAAAACATCTATAAAAATTAAAATGTAAATTAAAATCTAAAATAAAAGTTAAAAATAATGTTAAATGTTAAAGTAAACATGGTAAAATAATAATGTTAAATTTTATATATATGTGTGTAAATAAATGTTTGTATGTTAATTACTGGCAGTGGCTTATTTTATTCTTTTTTAAAATTTATTCTTAGATAAGAATTTATAAAATATAAATCTCTGCTATTCCAATGAGCTAGTGACAATGGACTAATGACCGGATATCAAAATATATAAATAAAATAATTTTTTTTTGAACTTACGTATCTGCCTACTTTATAAATTTTTCTAGGTTCAAATACCTAGATGGCGCCCTGTAGTGCAGATTACGTTAAGTCTCCTTTTTCCTGATCATTATAATATATATATATATTAACTATTCAGCCTGTATTCTACCCACTCCTCTTATAATTTAATGAACATATTAAAATCCTATGTGTGAGGGATCAGATTGACTTAAAATTAACATCAGTATGGCAATAATATTGGCATCAACAAGGGATTTGAGCATTTCATCATCAGATTTTCAATGATATGGATAGCTGAAGAGATGAGAAAACTGCAGCTTGTCCATGAAAGTTTGAAAATTTGTTATCTTAATATACACTGAGCACTGATTGTATATATCTGTAAGAAATGGTGATCTGGACCAACTGATGAGTGCTGACTCAACATGAAATATGTATATTGGAGATCATTTATTTTTTTCACATGTATGTGGTCATGTGCATTAGTTATTGTATAAAATAGATTGGATAGATGTAGGTATCTTGAAAGTCTGAGTTCAAGTACCTCATAATTATATTAAGTTTAGTATAGATAATATACATGTATCTAAATATTATATACATATATACTGTTTTTTAATATATACAGCACTAAATGTTGATTGTTTTGAATCATAATATCTAAGTTGTATTATTAGTTAATGATTAAGTTATATTTTATATGCATTATATTTTAGTGATTTGCTTTTTACCCTTAATGTTTAATAGATTTAATATGTTCTCTGATCCTTTGATATCAGAAATTAGCTCATTGTTATATTTTTAAAAAATGTAATTTCTAACCAAAAAACAAACAAACTATTCATTACCAGGCACAAAAATAATTGAAAATTAAATTAATACACTATACAGGCTTACACACACCTGCACATATATAATGTAATATACAAGGGATTTAAACTCAGACTTTCACATAATCATCAGCTCTCCATGCCATCTCATATTGCTGACCCACCTGATCATACATGTGTATGATCAGGTGGGTCAGCAATATGAGATGGCATGAAAAGCTGAGGATCATGTGAAAGTCTGAGTTTGAACCCCTTATATATTAAAAATTAAATATTATTTAGTAAATGCATTTTTCACAATAGTCTAACTATGTTAGAACTAAATGACTTCTTTTTAATATTATAAATAAAAAAAATACATAAATTATTAAAAAAAATGAAACTAATTAATCTCTAACATAATATGCAACTATATTCTGTCAAATCTTATAGCAATAATAATTTTAAAATCCAAAAGTTTTGAGGCAAGATAATCCAAGTGGTTCAAAATAAATTATTTATAAAAATAGGCTACTATTATAAATGAATGATTAAATAAATAAATACATGATTAATAATAGTAATAATCTAAGCTTGGGAGATCATAAAACCTTCAAGCATAAAAAGTAACTGATTGACCTTGAAACAGTGACCTTGAACTTTCAAGTCCATCACTTTACTTTTGCACTAAACCATAGAGTGCAACAAGTATTTTATTAATTGTATATTTTGTTAACATCTATAATCAAAATGCTGATTGTGACAAAAAAATTATAATCTCTGATTGTTGAAATTGATGTAAATGACCCAATGCTTTATGTTATAGAAGGCTAGAAAAATCTATCAAACTATGAAAGAAATAGGCATTACATAATATGACTAATGAAATGAACAACAGCCTGAAAGCATTCAGTTAGAAAAATTTAAGAAAAAACCAGTAGTCATATTTTTAAAATTTTCATTTGTAGAGCCATCTATTAATATATATATACATATATATATAGATATATATATGAAAAACAAAACAAGTCTCGATAAATTACATCTATTGATCATATATATATATAATTTGTAATTTCATCTTTTTAAATTATTGATTTTTTAATTAAAGAGGTGACTAATATTGAATAGTGGTGACATAAAAAAGTTTTAAGCATCACCTTCTTCTCAATGATTTATGTCTTGTGTGGAAATCAGTGTTTACAGTTTTTGCAAGGTCTTTTCAAGATATTTTTGGAATTACTAAGAACATTATTTTTTTCAAAGTTTACTAAGATTCATGATAATTTTTATACAACATTTGTGCAATAATTATTAAAAATCAAAAATATACATTATTATACTGTTTTTTATAGATATATATATTTTATTTTTAAAAATAGAAACATAATAATTTGTAGCATCATGTTAACTAAATAAATAATGATATTCTGATCAGTCCATATTCTGAAAACAATAAATAATATGTCATTATCTCCACTGTTTTAATATAATTTGAGATATTTTAAAAATTATAAAACAATTTTAATAATTAAAAATAGATTTTTGGTAGATTTATAAAATATTAACATTTTTAAATCACATTTTGAAAGTAAATTGCAATTAAAAAGACTGTTTTATAAGTGTGGCTCTGCTCTGTCATTCTTTGAAAGGTCTATTGTTATTAAAAATTCCGTTTTTCAATATTTGCAAAGTTCAAATATGAATTTTTAGAATTTTTTTATGCAAATATATATTACTACTAAGATAAATTTATTAAATGCTGATATGTAATAATAATTTAATACTAAAGTTAAAAATTGAATGCTCACAAAAAAGTTTCAACAGGAAGTGAAATTAAATCTGGAGATGTCCAGAAGTGCTAAAAACACATCAAATAAGTTATTCAATAAATAAAATGTCAGATTAAAGATATAGTTGTAGGAACTTTGTTACCAGCATAAATAAATAAAGAAGCATAAACAGCAGACTTATTTATTTCAAGTTTATGCCAACCTCTCATAAATAAAACATGCATTCAACAAAATGCTGCAGACCAACAACTAGGGTGTGACTAGTGTGAAAACCAGTTGGCATTTCAATAGTAGAGAATATGAGTAATTGTTTTTTTTAAACAAAGAATCTTTATTCAATGCTAAATTTTACAGTGAAATAACATTGTGGTTGATATACAAACTATATTTACAATCTTAAACCCCAAAAATTAATTATCCTTGACAGCAAATATACATTGTCTGGTGTCCTATATAAAACAAACATGTTCTCAAGAAAAATTCAGTTCAAACCCAGTTCAATAAGAAAGGCAATTAAGCTCCACATTGCCATGTGAATATCCAGTAATGCCAGTGTTCTATCTCTAAGCTTATACCTTTTGAGCATATTATGGAATAAGTTCACAGTGTTCTTTGTCATTGGGTTAAACATGATCTTACATCTGATAGACCATAAAATACAACAGGAATATCAACATCTTGATAGAGGAAAATATATACTTTTAATACAATCCAATAATGAGAGAAGAGAAGGTTTTGATTGTTTTGTATTGGATAGTGCTTCAATTCTATGTATATTGAGCACCCTACAATGAAACTGAACATGAGGAGTGGTTTTTTTTTTCCCTCAGACAAAGTTGACACATGGGATTAATTTTGGTAAACCCTCTTTTAAATGACAGAAAAAAAATGGTTGATTTTGTTTATTAGCATTTTCATCATAATGTAGCCATCTTATCAGTTGTCTAAAAATCTTATAATTTATCTATCCACTATCCAAATATATATATATATATAAAAGTAAATTTAAATATTCTAGACACACTTAACTACACTGCAGGAAATAACTGCCAAATATCATACTCCTCACAAAAGACTGCATCCTATTTTCAAGTAACATGCAGTTAACATTACATATAATAAACTAATATCATTTAAATACTGTATCATCGTATTTTTTTAAGATTAACTTTTGTTATAAGAAAAAATATTAACGATTTTAATTTTGTTTACAAACTGAAAATTTTCAAGAGTGATAACATTCTAACCATTATCTTTCACAATTTATTTTCATTAGTTATAAGTAATGCATTTTTTGTCTACTGATAAATATTTTATTTTTGTTAATTGCTTTTGTTTATATCTTAGTTTGTATATACATAATTTTTTCAATATTTGTATTACAATTAACCAATACATGCTTCTATTTTTATGTATATAACTGTTAGAAATTATGCGGACTATAAACTGTGTTTTTTTTTTTCTTTTATTAATTATTTTTGTCATTGTTTTAATGTATATATGTAATTTTGAAATTAACATTTAAGTGCTTGGAGATGTTAATTATAATTGTTTAAGAAAAGTAAATTAACATATTATAGAATTTTAAAATTAAAAAGTTTTATAAGCACACATGCATATTATTTTTATTACATTCAAGACTAAGAAATCTCCTTGGAATCAAATATTGTAAATATGGTATACATTGTTTGCACTTTAATTTTTATAATATTTAAAATAAATATCCAGTTTTTAAATTGTAAGCTGCTGCTGCTGCTGCTTCTTCTTCTTCTTCCTCTTCCTCCTCCTATTATTATTATTATCATCATCATCATCATCATCATCATCATCATTATTATTATTATTATTATTATTATTATTATTATTATTATTATTATTATTATTATTATTATTATTATATCAACAAGGGAATTAATCATATTGGCATCATGAAAAAAAAAACACCATTGATGAGTTCAATCCTTAATTTTCAGATGATTTTTTAAAAATATTTTAGTTCCCTGAAGGATGGTTAATAATTTATTAAAAGGTGCAGGATCTATTATCATCATCATTTACTTGAATCATTGTTTTGATGATGGGTGGCAGTGTGAGTCCAGCCATTCTTTCTTCCACTTTTTTTACAATCTCCCATTGCTGTTAATCTTGTCCATTCTGTGATACTTTTTCATAATCCTAATTTCAATCTTGACATCCTTTTCTGTTTGCCTACCTGTTGCATTACATGCCCTAAAGCAGTTATCCCATTTGAAAATGAAATGGACATAGTAAGAAAATACTAGAGATAGGAATGCTTAGAGAGTAGAAGAAACATTAGATACAAGGTAGATAAATGAAATAACAAAAAAATTTAAATATATTTTGACTATTATAACTCTCATGAAATGCCATGAAAAGTACCTACAGATCCTTCACATTGTTATAATTGGCATTCATTCTGTTAAGAATTAAAATTTGTACAAGAATATTTAATAAGACAACAAGAAAACAATTATAATCAGCTTGTTTATACTTTTACAAGTAAAATCAGCTTTCTTACATCTCTAATGATGTTAATTTTAATCTTTTTTCTTGTTTTTTTAAATATCTATTATTATAGTATTTCTTCTATTCTCTATGAATATTCAACACTCTGTCAATATTACTTACATCACTTTAAAATAAGCTAATTATTTCTTGCATAAAGTATTTCAGATCATATATATATATATAGTTAATACTTTTAAGAATAAATCTAAGTCTTTATGTATTGCATATCTCTGATACAAACAAGGGAAAACTCTCTCTATACAGTAGTGCCACTCTGTGCCAACCAGAGTAATCAATGGATGCCAGAAGGCTTGTGCATGAAGAGAGTTTTGCCTTGTTTATAAATAATTATGAGCTAGTATGAGATGGTGATCATGTGATGCTTAATGGTTTAATATCTCTGATATACTACTATCTTGATGAGACTTTGTGTCATTAAGGATAAAATCAGAGTTAAAGGTTTCATGACTGCAGCTCAAAACGTCACTTCCTATTGCTTGAATGTCACACATGACTATCCACTTAATTAATTATTCAATTACCTTTTTGCTGAGCTTTTTAAAAAATACATACACAAAGTAACTTATTGATCTGAATGTAGCTTTTATAACTTTCACGGTAATAATATTTGGTAATAAAAATCTGTAAGTTTTTTTTATATATGGAAGATTTTTGAAGTACATTATTCTTAAATATTTCGTGTGTACGTTCAGATTTTAATCACTTCAGTAAAGACTCAGAATGTTCCAGAAAAGACATAGGTCAATATTTCCCAGAATGTTGTTTAAAGGCATTTCATAAATGGCAGCAGGCTTTTCTCAGTCCTTGCAAAGAATAACTATTCTTGGCTAAGCAAAATTTATTGATCAGTCTTTTTATACATTTAATGCTTCTTAAGTTGGAAAAAGTTTCCTCTAACCTTGAGCTGGAGAATCTAAGAATGTATGTTTAGAGTACAGTATATACAAAGATATATTAGCGAAACATTTTATTAAAGAGAATAATAATTATATTGATTTAAAAATGAAAACGTATAATAGAAATTCTATTATTATTCTACCAGCTGAAAAAATACATTTACATATATAAATAATAATTGAAGATTTTTTTATTTTTTACTTTTAAACTTTGATATAATTCTATATAAGTTTATTAAAAACAATTTGAAAATAATAATTAAAGACAGCTTAGGAAAATTATCGTCAAAATGTTTCAAATACAAAGAACTTCCAAATTATTTTAATTAATTTCAAACGTAAACTTGTAAAACTGGATATTACTAGGAAATAGAAAATGAGGTCACCAAACAGAAGTTGGAAAAAAGGAATAGATTAGAAATTTCTGAGAAGATTTAACAGAGAAGCTTGATGATTGGGAATTGGAAGATGTCATAGAGGGCTATAAACCATTCAAATGGAGGAAAGGAAAATGGACGTAAAAACATTTGTGAAAAACAATTGAAAATAACTATTACATCCATTTTATATTTAGATGCTATAAAATGAGTTTACTCTTTTGAAATGAAAACATGATAATCATGATTAATCCTTCGGGTAAACATATTAAAAAATGCCATGCCTCTTGTGTAAAATGATTAATTTTTAAAACTAAAAGAAAAACAAACAAACAAAAAAACAGGTAACTTTCTTGTAATACAACATTCCTACAAAGCAATTTCACTCTAACATGATTCAAGAATTAAGGAACCTTGCCCTACCACTATTGCACAGTATTCATACAATACTGTTTCATTGTAATCATGCTTCAAGAGTTGTAGAAAAATTTCCCCTATAACACAGCATATATACAAAAAGTTTGGCCAATTAGAGAAATTCCTGTATAACAAGGGCTATGATGAGAATTTTTAAGAGCGAACACCAATTCTGTCAATATTTGTCATTTGTGCATCTATGTCATATCAGATAGATTGCATACAGAATTTTAGAATTTATTTAAATTTTAAATTCATTTTGTTTGTAGAGTATTAACTTTTTAAGATTTTCATCATTTTCTTTTTTTTTTGAACAATTATTGTTTTAATAAACATATTTCACTTAGTTATAAAATGCAAAGAGTATGGTTTTTAAAACTTTTGAAACCAAACCCTATTTTTTTGGTCTAGTTCATATGTGGGCAACAGCTAGTCTGCAGGCTACATCCAGTCCATGATAATGTTGAATCTGACCCACACCGTAAATGCCTAAATATAAAAAATCCATGTCTGACTACACTCACTGTAAAACACAATCTCTAGGCCTATCACTCAAATATTCATATAATGTTAACTTTATCCTAGTTATGAAAAATATAAAATACTAATTATAAAAATTAAAAATTTTATCATAACTTGCTTAAAATTAATCATAACTTCTAAAATACCAATTTTATATTACAAAATATAAAAATATTGGAGGAATCACATCTCAAATAATATCAATTTCTGTTTTTAAAAATACTGTATATTCTACACAGCATCAGAGTATTATTTCATAATTATTATTGTAGCATCAATTGAATGAAATTCCTTTGGGTTTAACTTTTTATTGGAAAAAATAATATTGGTGCATGATATTTTAAAAGTTTAAGCCTTTTCTAATTATTATAATTTTTAATTTAATATAATTATAAATGAGCCAATTAAAAAAAAAGAAAAATTGATGCTGAATGCAAAATTTTCAATGATAATTGGACATTCAAATATTTACTTGCAAATATAGATAATAAAGCTGTTTGTTTGATTTGTAATGAAACTATTTCCATTTTTAAAGAATATAATCTAAAAAGGCATTTTTCAACAAAACATTTCATAAAATATAAACTATTTTTACGGAACAAATGAAAATTAAAGCAGAAAAATTAAAATGTGGTTTGCTTAATAAGCAACAAAATACTCTGAAAATTTTGTTAAACACAGATATAGTTGTGACATTGTTGCACATAAGGTTGCAAAACAATCTAAATCATTTTCTGACAGGAAATTTATGAAAGAATGTTTTATAGATATTGCTGAATTATTATGACCTGATAAAAAACAGAGTGTTTGAAAAAATTTCTCTGTCATAAAGAACTCTTAAGAGACAAATTGATAATATTTCAAGTAATTTATGTGATCAATTAAAATTAAAATCGGAAGATTGTACTTGGCAAGCACCGGCTTTAGATGAGTCATGTGACATTACCGATACAAGCCAATTTTTAATTTTTATTTGAGAAATAAATAATAGAATTGAAATTATGGATGAATTACTTTCTGCATATCCTATGAAAGACACAATGACTGGTGAAGATTTTTTAATAGCTGTTCAAGTAACTTTGAAAAAACATAATATAAAATGAGACAAAATTGTCAACATCACAACTGATGGGTGTCCTAGTTTGGCAGGAAAAAAAAACATTGGATTATTAAAAATTAGCGATGAAATAAAGAGTATTCCTGGAAAAGAAATAACTTTTGTATATTGTATAATTCATTAGGAAACCCTTTGCAAAAGAGTTTGAAACTGAAGCATGTTATATAAATTGTAACAAAAGTAGTTAATTTTATTCATGGAAGAGAAAAATTGAATATGATTTTACTGATATTTCTTACCATAAAACATAAGATGGCTTAGTCTTACAAAAGTGTTAAAATGATTTCATGATTTCTTAGATGAAATTGTTAGCTTCATAAATGCTAAGGACAAACTTATTGAATTTTGTGAATTAAAAGATGAAAATTGCTGAACAGCCTTTTCTTATCCATTAATATGTTTTTGCATCAAAATGAATTAAATTAATTATTACAAGGGAAATGACAATTTATTTTTGATACGAATGCAAAGGTCACACCATTTATAAATAAAGTCAAGTTATTTTCACAACAATTTCAAAGTAAACAATTAACTCATTTTCCAATCTTATAAAAAAGAGAAAAAAAACTTGAAATGTGCTGATTTTAAGAAATATGAGACTATAATAAGTGCCTTATTTAATGAATTTACAAAAAAAATTGATGATTTTTCAGAAAATTTCTTAACATCTATCTTTTTTAAACCTACCATTTAATTTTAATGTCAATGGTGCACCACCTTGTATCTAGTTGGAACTAATAAATTTATAATCAAATATAATATTACAGAATCAATTTGCTGAAACAACAATAATGGACTTTTATGCCAATGCACAAAACTATTTGACACTCTTTGGATCGACAGATCAAATTTAATATTACAGAATCAATTTGCTGAAAAAACAACATATTTTTATGCCTCGTTAAATCCAGAAATGTTTAAAAATATTCTGGATAATACACAGAAATATTTGATACTCTTTGAATTGAAATACTTATGCAAAACTACCTTTTCTTTATGGAAAAATGCAAAGAGCAAAATTGGATCACCAATAAAAATTTAAGAGCAGTTCTGCAAATAACTACTACTGAATTGAATCCCAATTTTGATAAAATCATAAATCAGGAACCTTCCAAGTTTAATCTCTCACATTAAAGTTTTTGTTTTCTGCATTTACTTTATTATCATAACAGTAAAAATGTTCCTAATTGTAGTTCTTATCTGTACCTATCTATAATCGATTCCTATTTAAGTTATTAAATATTGTATTCACTTTTTTAAAAAATACATTGATAATTTGGTAATGCAAATAATATAACATTTTTTAAGTTCCGATTTTTTTTTTGTTAAATCGTTCAATCCAATCCAGCACACGTTAGGATATAAAAATTTTATTCGGCCCGCTGACGAAAAAAATTGTCCAGACTTGGTCTAGTTCTTTGTTTCGTTTAACACAAATTCACATAATATGTTATTTTTTTAGAAACATATTGGCTATGTTACTTTATATTGGAGATGGAAAAAAAAACCAAAAACTTTTCCTTTTTAATTTGCAAAACAGATAAAAATTATCATTAATTAAAAAATACTTAGAATAAAATATAATCTCATGCATTAATTCATCAATCTGTTTTTTTTTTTTTTTACCATTGCAAGGCACAATAATTTTTTTTGTCTGTTTTATTTTTTAATAGCAAAAAAAATCTTTATTCTTAATTATATATTTATGTTTTTTTTTAAAAAAATGTATTAAAGCATAAATTTAAATTAAATGGAAGTAAACTATCCTCTACATAAGTCATGAATAAATAGCACTCCTATGTCAATAAATGTTAATAGACAATAGGCAGTCATCTATTGACTCAGCTTTGATGGTATTTAAATGAAGATTCTAAAAATGTTAATGAACTGTTCATTTAAATATTACCAAAACTAAGAGAATAAGTGACAACCTATTTTTATTAGCATTTGTTGATATAGGAGTGCTGTTTATTTATGGTATGTGAAAAGGTTTGTTTACTACTGTTTAATTTGCCTATATATATATATATATATATATATATATAGGCATATATATATATATATATATATATATATAACTCCAACAAAATAGTTATTACAGGTAAATGAACAAACTGGTCTAGCCTCATAGATTTTCAATTAGTAGTAATTGATCACTTCATGGTAAGATCAAAAGTTAAAGTTTATCTTTGTTTACATGGATATGACCTTTTTCATTTCTATTCTCTATTATAATAACAATCCATAAAACTATTTAATTCAACATACATTGGACTATGTGTGTTTATTATTGACATTTATAAAAGTAACTTAATATTAATATTACAGGTTGTTAAAAATGAGATACAATTTTCATTCTGTGATCTGTGAACCTAACTAATTTCAGGATAATTTAAGTCATATTTAAATTCTGGCTAATATATAAATGTCACACTATTTCTAGCAACATTAATGAACATTCATTTAAATATCATCAAAACTTAGGAAATAGGTGGCTGCCTATTATTTATTAACATATATTGATGTACAAGTGTTGGTCATTCTTTGAAAAGAGTAGTTTACTTCTGTTCAATTTGCATACATATATTAGGCTTTGCATATTTATTATTTAAAATCATAAATTCAAAAAATGAATGTAATCCAGAAAGTAAAATATCAACTTTGCAAATAAAAATTAAAATAATAAATAGAAATAACTAAACAAAGAAAAAGATGCCATTTTAGCATTTAAGCAAAAAAAATATTTTAATAAAAAAAAACTTTTATTTTCATTAAATCTCATAGTTCAAATAATAAAAAAATGTTAGTATAAGCAGTTTCTAATAAAAAAATTAATGGCAGTAGGTGATTTTTATTTGATATCAGAAAATGTTTAGTTGATTAATTTTCTGATAAAAAATTAATATCTGCAAACAAATATTTAATAATTTTACAAAACAATAAATAAAAAACAAATGAAGAAATTTATGTCAATTTATCTTTTTCTGCTAAGAAATTTGATCAAAAGTCAATGATTTCTTTCTCAATAAAAACTCACTTATCTCTTGAATTATTTTTGTCCCAAATTGCTATGATAGGTGCTGACACTTAGAGAATATAGTGGGAATTAAAATTCCAGATATTTTTAAATTCCAATAGTCAATCATAGCTTTTTTTAATTCAAGTCTTTATCATCAAACAAATGTGATGGGAAAATGAATGGAAGGTCAGCTCAGTTTTAATAGAGTGAATTAATTAAATAGTTTCTGAATAAGTAATAGAATACTCAGTTAAAAATGCAAAGTAAATGCTGATTGTAAAAATTAAAAAAAAAAAAAACATCCAAAAATTAGTCCTCATAGAAATCACAGCAAAATTAAGAAATTAATTAAACAAAATCAAATGATTATTTGTTAAGTAACAAAATAACAAAAAAATATTTAAATAGAAAAAAATAATATTTTTAATTTCTTCTATAATTTAATAAATATTCATATTCTTCACACAATATGTGTTAATAGATTTTATTAAAAAATCATACTTGACATACATACATAGATAAATGTGTTTATTTTTAAGTCAGGGAAAAAAAACAGGCAAAACACTTCAAGTGCAAACCAGAATAATCAATGGATGCCAGAAGGCTTGTGCCTAAAATCACTATCTATTGCCTATTCATCCAATATCCCCAGACTAGTTTCTAGCTTGTGGCTTTCATCAGTGAGAAGCCTTGGATTTTATGCCCAAGCCTTCTGGAATCCATTGATTACTCTGGCTTGCACTGACTGGCAGTAGTATATGGAGAGTTATGCCTGTTTTAATAACAGTTATGAGCAAGCATAAAAAATGGTGAACATGTGAAATCAGGAAAAACAGAAAGAAATTATCAAATAGTGTAAATTACTCAAATATTTTCTTAATTCACTGTCAAAATTTTCTGCAAAAATAATAATTTTTATTTGTTTTTTTTCTTGACACAAAATGAATAATATATCTTTTTATAGACAATATTTGCCTCAAAAATTTGTTATAATATTCATCAACTATTCATTACAAAATTATTTGTGAAACCATTTAAAATTAACTTGTATTTGTTTTCTTATTTAATCACAACTCTGTTATAATATATATATATTTCATGTGTCAAAGCATCAGCCAAGAAGCGAACCCATGACAACTGCTTGTAAGGCCGCTGTGCTTACCACTCAGCCACCAACGCTTGACTGTTATAATATTTTATTAGCAGTAATATATAAGAAAACTTATTCTATTGTGTTCCATCAATATCTTCTCAGAAAAAAACTATGGTTTCAAATGAAAGATCCTACTTGATGCATATTTGAAGAAACAAAATGCACATTAATTCCCTGACTAAAGACAAGATAATTAGGACATAAAGGTATTATAATCAAATTAAAACTATACCATAAAACAATAAAGCTACTCACATCAATAATATATTCATTCTTATTATTTTGCAAAGTAAATTAAAAAAAAAACCCACTTTATACCTCTATTTTAGTATTACAATATTGTTTCCATAATTTTTTTTATCAAACGACATAAAATTTATTTTTTAAATTATTTATATTTTTATGATCTTACATATTGATCATATAAACATATTGTCAGAATAAATATATAAATATTAAAATTCTCATATATCTAACGACTTTTTTTGTCATTTTTCGAAAATGTTTATAGTATATTTAATAAAATATTAGAAATTTTATTAAGCAATTTACTTGTTTATTTTTTTCATTTTTTTTTTTTTGCTTAAAAAATATGTTTAAAATTTTTAATACTAAAACTAGGCATAAATTTTAGATTCAGCAGAGTAAATTAACATAATGAAATGGATATGTAATTAAAAAAATTGAAAAATATTGATCAAAATTAACTATAACAAAATAAAAAAAATTGCTGAATAAAATTAAATTGAAGACTATTATGATTGAAATAAAATTAACTTTGATAAAGTTCAGAAAGTCAAAAATCTTTTGTCAACTCAATGCAACCTATTGAAGTGATAAAAATATCTAAATGAGGAAAAAAGTATATACATTTTTATTTTAGAACACTTAAATTATCCAAAATATTAACATTGTATAATCAATCTCACAGATTGTAAATATATTTATCTTTATATTATTCAAAACTGGTAACTGTTCATAATCAAATTAAAAATGTTAAACTTATATAAACAACTATTTTAAAACAAGACATACTAAAAGCTGTATACATATTTAATGTCTGAAATTATTTTTATTGTATACTTAGGTGAAAAGAGAAAGAAACAAATATTAACTAATAGATTATATGCAATGATTTCCAATCTCAATCCTTTAACTAAATGTCAATGGAGCTAACATAAAATAATAATAATACACCACACTTTTAAAAATAGTTGACAGTTTCAACCATTTGATAGACTTCCTCAAAGATCCTTTATTTAAAAAAAATAAAAATGTGTATTTAAATTCAATTATAATATTTGAAAAATGTAATTACTGAATAGAGCTATACTTAGTTATTTACAGAATAATTTGACATTCAGATATCAAAGTGGCATACAACTATACTGATGCATTTTTTTTAATTTACTCAATTAAAAATTGATCCAGGAAACCCAACCATTAATTTAGCAGAAAGCAAGAATATACTGAGAGGTCAGTATTTACTAATTGTAAACAACAGAACAAGATTGTAAAATATATATAAAATCTATTTCTCCTACTCAAGTTCTACCACTTTTTTTAAACTTGAGTAATCAAAGCATCAAAATTAGAATAGTAGAAATACATTTTCTGCTTAAAAGTTAACATGTAAGCAAAAGTAAATAACTTATGACTGTATTTAATTATTGTATGGCATAACATAAATATATGTAAATCTATAATAATAATAATAATAATAATAATAATAATAATAATAATAATAATAATAATAATAATAATAATAATAATAATAATAATAACAACAACAACAACAACAACAATAACAATAATAATAATAATAATAATAATAATAATAATAATAATTTTAATTTAATTTATTAAACATATAATCTCCTTGTGATAAACAAATCATGCATGGAGCTTAACAAAAATACATGTGCAAATAAAATAAAAAACATTAATATACAATAAAATAATTAAATAGAAATAAAAAGTTTTTGATTATCATCAATTATAATCCAGTTCATAATGAATTTTCTCAAAGTTTTCCTTGATAGGTCATTAACATTAAATCCAAAGTTTCTTATAAAAATATTATAAAATCTTGGACCAAGATAACATTTCTGATGTCTGCAATGAGTTTTAAAGTACACTGGTTCAAATAATAAATCAAAATCACTTGATCTAGTCACCATTATTGATGAAGAATTATTTTTATTTATTTTTTTGTATTTAATATAATAACGCAAAATATTCACTAAAAATAATTGATGAATAGTTAAAACTCCAGCACACTTAAATAATTCAAGTCTTGGCAAATCCAAAGGTTTAAACAAAATAATTCTTAACGTAAAATTTTGTAGTGTTTGCAACGACTTTAAAATATATGCTGCAGTGCCACCCCATGTTATACCATAACAAAGTCTGCTTAAGAAAATTTGTTTATATATACTTAATAGGACAGATTTATTCAAACAATCTCTTAATCTATAAAAAAGAAAATTAAGTTTTCTTAATTTTACTTAAAGCCAAAGAATATGTTTATCCCAATGTAAATACTCATCCAAAACCAAGCCAAGGTAAGAAATTGTTGAAGTCCTGGTAATTTTCTGACAAGACGTTTTATTAACATAAGGCAATTGAATTAACAAATCTTTTGCTGGAATATTTTTAAGAGAATACATTATGAAATTACATTTATTAATATTTAGCAGTAATCTATTACTGTTCATCCATTGTGTAATTTTAAATAAATCTTTATTCACAAGTTTCTCAAGTAAACTATATGAAACTGCTGAAGTAACCAAAGCAGTATCATCTGCAAAACAAAAAATGTTAGAATAAAGAGAAAGATCAAGCAGATCATTAATATAAACAGTAAATAACAATGGTTTCAGGACTGAACCTTGAGGAACTCCATATCTAATTATTTCAGAATCACTCAAAAAATTATTAATTTTCACAAATCGGCTTCTATTACTTAAATAAGATTTAAACCATTCAAGCATAGTACTCCGTATGCCACAATGGTGTAGCTTAATTATTAATATATCATGTGGAACACAGTCAAATGCTTTCTGCAAATCTAAATAAATGCCTATAGTTTTATAACCTTTTTCTAACGATTCAGTGATGACTGAAACATATAAAATAATAATAATAATAATAATAATAATAATAATAATAATAATAATAATAATAATAATAATGTAG
The DNA here is from genome assembly GCA_028023455.1 of Epiperipatus broadwayi. Lineage (NCBI taxonomy): Eukaryota > Metazoa > Onychophora > Udeonychophora > Euonychophora > Peripatidae > Epiperipatus > Epiperipatus broadwayi. The sequence continues at coordinate 3,903,663 of JAQFVV010012479.1, read as the reverse complement.
TGCCAATTAGACAAATAATCAATAATAGATATTGTTTAATATAAAATGTTTTATTCCTTTATAACAAATAATTATGAACTGTTATTCTTATACAATAAAACAAATCTTATGCAGAATTATGACCAATAAGAGTCAGTAAAAGTGAGAAACATTGTTGTAATAAATAACAAGGAATTTTAACCTGTAACTGCTACAATATCAATTTATAATATAAAGCTTATAGTTAGTATGGGTTACTTCTCTGAAGAAAGTATTATTTCATGATATAAATATGGTTTCAAATGTTTTTTAAGGGTATAAGCATTATAATATTTGTGTGTATACAGATATTTGACCTTTATTGTTAAAAGGAGGTTGAGATTGTTGATTATTATTGATACTGGAATTGTGTAAATGTTGACTGATTTTAATGATATATATGTTGAATTATATTTTTAATGGATTTTTTATTTGATAAAAAATGGATATTGAGATATATTCATGTAAACAAAAATAATTTTAGCTTTTGAAATTGCCAAAAAAACTATCAACTACTACTAATTGACAATCCTACTGAGGCTGAACAAGTTTTCTCCATTAACCTATAATAGTTCTTTTGTTGAGGTTTATTGAAGCAAAATAAAATTACTTTTGTTTAGAATAGCTTTTAACTGGGATCAGTAAATTGCTTTTTTATAATCAGTTATTATAATGAAATAAAATTGGTTTTATTTATTTTTACCATTACTTACAAAAATATGTAGTAATTATTTAAATAAAAAAGTAGAAGAAATATAACCATGAATTGCAAAAAATGGAGTTTAGTGTTGGGATCAGTTTACTAAAAACTTTTTGATTTTATTTATTGTAAGCATTATTTAAAATAAGTATTATAACATTTGTATAATAAAGTAAAAAATATATAATCTTAGATTGCAAAAAATGGAAAAATAAAATTACTTTCAATTAAAATACAATTGATATTGCTTCCATTTGGGATCAGTTAGATGCATTTCTTTAAAAAACGAATGACCAATTATTATAGTAAATAAATTTGATTCTTATTCTTATAAATAAACAATACTTATAAAAAATATTAGAATATTTTCATAAAAGAATAGAAAATAACTGCAGATTCCAAAAAATGCATAAATAAAACTACTTACATTTAGACTACAGCAGAATCATATATCCTAAACATGACACCTGTTTATTTTATACAATTCTATGAGCTTAAAGCATATAGATATGTCTAGCAGTACCATGTACCGCTTGCAGCCATTAAGGTTAAATATGGAATCATTTATAATTAATAAAAAAAAGTTAATTTATTAAAAGTGAATTTATGCAATATATTGTACCACTGACAAATGTATGGTTTGAGAACACACATACTCTGTGTTACATGAAGAATCATTTATTATTAAATGATCAAATTAATTTTAAAAGAAATAATTAAATTTTCATAAATGAGAAATATAAGTTATAAAATGTTTTGTTTTTTTAAAAGTACAACTCGCCAAAAATAAAGTGTTGCATCATCTTATCATGTAAGATAAAGGGAAGTTTTAATATTAAAAGAATGAGTAGGAAGTGGGGGGGGAGAATTAACTATAAGTAAGAAGTTAAAACTAGGTCTCTCTTTTTATAAATTTAAATTAAAAAAAAAGAAAAGATAAAAATGCAAATTGAACTAAAATGTAAAATGTAAAAAAAGTCTTTTAAACTTAAATCCACTTAAAGATTGCTTGGCTGATAAATAAATAAAAAGAAATAATAACTCCCATTGCATTAATTAAAGAGGCAAAGGAAAGGATTCATGATTGTATCTTATCAAAATGCTAGATTAATTTAGATTAAAATATAACAGAAAATTAATTAAGGGAATATCAATTAATTAAATCAGATCAGAGAATGATAACTAGAAAACAATAAGAGAGAAGCATATAAAAAGACTAAGAAATTCATTCCATTATTATTATATTATATTACTATTTCATTATCAAGCAGCATTATTATATTATAAAAACTTTTAAAGAATAGAAGACAGCAAAAAGCCAGCAGCACTAGCAGTATGCAAGGATAGACTGTAACCAAAGTATGTGACTAGCCTTCAATATCAGTCCTTCATAACATCAGATACCCTCAAATTAGAAGTCATGTTCACCTTGTAATCTGAAAATACAGAAAATGTGTCTCCTTCATTGAAATGTGGAACATCAGCAAGAAGCAAAAACATTGAGAGGAAAAGGAAAGGCCAACCAGTTGGTGATCAACAAAGAAAAAATCAACAAATTGTGTCCATGAAAAATGCAGTGTCATCTGCAAAAGTCCTAGGTAAATATATTATTTATCCAATCTAAAGATTTGAACATTTCTTTAAATGAAAGACTCTAATGAACTTTGATATTACAGCCATAGTAATTTTTAATGTTGCTCCCTCAAATTTTGCCATGTTATTAGTAACTCATTATGATATGTTTAATTACAAGTGTATATAAATTTTTAATAATGCTTCTATAACTTAGGATATTGTATATTAAACATGTGCATGCTTATATTTAAATCTTATTATAATATGTTTAACTATGTATACATGTGAATAAATTATTTGTTTGCTTAATTATTGCTTGATTGGTTCTCTCTCTTATAACTGTTTCACAAATAGATTAAGTTACAGTTAATTATAAGCATATTAAAGTTTTTCTTTCCCACAATTGAGAAAATGAGCTAGCTTGGGATATATCAAGCACTAAATTGTATATTTGTTGTCTAGGCATGCTAATTATATAACTTATAATTAGCTGGTACCTGAGGTTTTACCTTAAAACAAATAAAATGCTTTAGGTGGCAGGGGTTTGAATTTAGCAGTCAATGAATTCTATAGTCTGGAAATGTGGCTGTAGGTTGGTCTGGATATAGGTGCCATTGGTTTCATATACCTTCGGTATTAGACTTCTCTGCCTGAAGGGCCAGTTTGCTACAATAGTAAAAGTGCAACCAGAGTTAAGATTGAGATTTTAATTTAAATAACCATAGCAATTTTCTCCCACCCGGTTCAATATATAATGATATTTTTACTAATATGACAAAAGTTTCAAGTTAACTTTTTTATTACCAAACTCTTTGGAATACTGCATCAAAAAACTTATATTGCTTTTATTATGGTACATCATGATGCATATAATTATATCTTGATGGAAAGACAAACTACAGTTTAACATTTATTCAATAAAATATGAGCTCTGAAAACATGTCAGGCAATTGAAACTCTTAATATAAAAATAAGTAAAAAAGTTTGTTTTCTATATCTCTGTTGACAAACATAAAAATTAATATAATAATTTTTAAAGGAAATTTTATTAATCTACATGAGGAGACAACAAACAATAATAAAAATAAATGTAAATGTGTATGTATAAATAACAATAAGATATTTCTATTTAACATTTATTGTTGGATAGTTTACAAATAATTTGCCACTTAAAAAATCTTATGTTATTGGAGGACTGGGAGTAAAAAGGTTGAGTTGTGATTTACAAATCTTAGCTATAAATTTTGTTCCTTATAATTGCATTAAATCACAAATAATAAATATATATTTATAAATGTATATTTATGGGGACAATAATGGATAGTGGCATCTTAATTCAAATAAAGTATATTTACAGATTGTTTACATATGACAGGGTTGTCATCCATCAGACATATTATAAAGTTGACATAGTATATACTAAGTAAGATTAATAGCAAAAAATATCTCTACATTACATGTTGTATTCAAGACAGTTTGCAAACAAAAATAACAAATAATTATAAATACATATCTGCAATGTAAATAATCTGTCATAAAGCTTATTACAGCTATTAATGTAGTTTTCACTGTTACATATTGTATTACATGGCCTTAAGCAGATCACTGTATAATTTTGAGTAGATAAATATAATTACAACTATTATCCATCACACCTATAAAACATTTGTGAAGGCTTTATGGAATCTATGTTATAACTTAAAATGAATATATATCAGATTGATGTAAATCAAGATAAATCTGAATATAAAAATTATAATAATCCTAATATTCTGTTTTTAGGCATTGTTATAATTAAATATTGATTGATTAGATTCAAATAGTTAAAACTTGAAGGGTTTCAAGAACATAAATATACAACTAAAAAGGTAGCAATTGAAATTAATTGCCAATTGTGGTTTTTATAATAAGACCAGATTTAATAAAGTTCATAATAAATTAAATGCATTAGAATAACTGATGCTGCTTGTAAGATCATCATCATCAACAGTATCTCATGAATAAGTCCAGAAAGTAGTCACGTATCATCAACTATTTCATTTTCTCACTCCGTTCTCTTCATTTCCCAGCTCTCTGAAGGTAATCCAACCATGTCAATCTTAACTGTTCTTTCTTCTTGTTTCCATTGATCATTCCCTTCAAAACAACTTTATTAAATTACCATTACTTCTTAATATATGTCCAATCCAGTTTCTTTTTTTATTTCTAATTTCCTCAGTCAATTTTCTTTCATCATCTACTCTTTTCAAAACTTTTTCATTTATTATTTTATTCACCCAACTGATTTTTTCCATTCTTCTCCATGATCATATCTCAAATGATTCCAATCTGTTCCTAATTTTATTACTCCTTATCCATGTTTCACAATGAAACAGTAGTGCACTCCACACATAGATATATTGTGAGATATAATTGGATAAAACAAATATTAAAGTTTATAGAAAAAATATTTAGAGTGCAAAATAATAAGATATGCAAGGGCTGAAGAAAATGACTATGTTCAAAATTCAGCTAAATTCTTTACAGTAATTGATTAGTTTTTCTTTTATATATCCCATTATTCGTAACTAATCATGAGTTAAATTTCATTATAGTTTATTTAGTAATTGTCCAATTAATAAAAACAAATCAGTTGTAAAAAATTTTTTTCTTTGAAAGTAAAAGAAGTTAATGCATGATAGATTACTTATATTAGTCAGTAGAAAGAACTAATTTTATTGACATGTTTGTGTAGGAAGTAAATAAATGTTGTAAACATACCGATAAACTCTATAAAGATAACAATTAATTAAACAATAAAATATCACCTGACTTTTCAGCAAATTATTTAGTCAAAAAAATAATAGGATATTACTAAAGTTATTAAGATATATAATGACTGACCTATAGAAATATTCATATAATAAAGCAGATTAAAACTTTGTTTTAATTTCAGACTTTTAGTTTGAATAGTATAAAGGGGGCAAATAGTGCCATGTGTGTAATTCCAGTTTTGACTTTCAAGTACTCACTGAAGACAAAAGGTAGAAATTAATCTGGAAATGAGGATATGATAGCATATATCATCTTATGTCCATTCAATATATAACTCTAGAATAGAATGATAAAAACTACTAAAAACTACATATATCTTATATTATAGTTCTAACTATGGAACGATAGAACTGTTTATTGATTTAACACGTTTTTTTCTAACTGAAGTTAAAACGTCCAATACTGGTTCCCTGAATAATGATAATTTATAATATTGATAAGATTAATAAGCACACAAACATTATCATCATTACAATGAGTAAATATTCTACAACTATAAGTAAACTAAATATAAAGAATAAAATAAATACGCTGTCCAGTGCTCAAAAAAATATGCAAATTGATGAAGCTGAATACAATAAGAAAAAGTTTTTCTCAAGTGATAACACTTATCGTCATCAATGATAGGTTGTTATTGCCTGTTTATCCTTTTAGCACAATATATTCTAACATCAGCTTTTGAGAAACCCAATCAACTAAAATTCAGTGGGATTATTTACTCATATCAGTTTTATTATGGAAAATTATTCTTTTTTTTTTTTAAATATAAACAACTTTTGAGTAGACTTCTAATACTATATAGGCAAAAAACAAACCAGCCTTCAAATAGCTTTTCATAAAATTCTCATACAAAGGCAGCATTAGGAAAAGCATTCACTAGACTTGCCAATTGTCAGGTGGTGGTGTTTTGAGCTTTTTTTGTTTTTATTCCCTAACTAATAATAGCTATATACACATATACAAACCACTTATTAGGTGGTTATTTTGTGTAGCTATGAGACATTTACCTATAAAAAAAATTCAAGCCTTTTGAAAAAAAATACTAGGTCTGGATACAAATTCTTGTCATAGGCATAAGCAGGATGATTTAACTTATTAGTATCATGAGACCCTTTCATTTGCTATTATTTAATAATAATACTTATATTTGTTTGTGTATATATATCCTGACCTTTTTGTTTATCAGTTTAATAACTTCCATTTATGAAAAAAATATATATTATATATATTAAAAACTATTATAGATAATTTTAGACCAGATAGGTTAAAATAATTTAATATAAATGCAACTATCAAAATATACCACTAAACATCACATGATCACCATTTCTTATGCTTGCTCATAACTGTTATTGGTTTACTACCAATCCTACCTAATAGAATAGTGATGGCTATGGTTATTAAAAAACAAAAAAACACCAAAATGTATGGGTACTGAATTGAGTTCAGATCTATGTGACTATATAAACTAATGAGCTTGGATTGAAAATATTGTGTTTTCAATTTTATTCTCATGGTTTTGTAGTTAAGCAGAGATAAAAGGTGGCTGCTGGAGAGTTGCATTATATCCTAAGATCTTGGTGCAGTGCTCTCAGATCCAAGGCTCCTCACGGATGAAAGTCACAAGCCAGAAACTAGTCTGGGGATGTTGGATGAGTAGGTACTAGATAGGGATTTTATGTACAAGCCTTCTGGCATCCATTGATTACTCTGTCTCACTACTGTATGGAGAGTTTTACCTGTTTTAATATCAAAATATACTTCATGTCTTCATTGGACATATGATTTTTACAAAGACTACCATTCATTTCTTTGTAAATTTATGGTCCTTATCATCATCACCATCTTTAACTACTCATAAACATGTATTTTCACCACAAGACAATAAAAAATAAAATAAAAAGATAAATAATTTCCATGAGTATATAAACAAGTCTGTGAAACCCAAAATATGTCTACATAGAAAACAGACTGCCATTCACAAATGAATACGGCTATTCTAAATCCAAGAGAAAAAGAATAATAATAAAGTTAAGTTTTATAATAACTATACAGACCAATCTGAGAACACAAATATGTCCACACATAAATTCTACTAGTCCATTTTTTTTGTTTGTTTGGTAATTTATGATGCTATTTTCAACTTCAAACTCAGCACCTTGCCTATTATAGCTTCCCAGTATATTCTATTTACTACCATATCTTCCCAATAAAAATAATTAACACAGAGGCAAAACTCTCCATACAGTATTGCCACTCAGTGGAAGCCAGAGTGATCACTAGATGCAGGAAGGTTTGTGCATAAAATCCCTATCTAGTGCCTACTCATCCAATATCCCCAGACTTCCTGCATCCATTGATTACTCTGGCTTGCACTGAGTGGTGCTACTGTATGGAGAGTTTTGCTTCTGTGAAAACAGCTTGTGTAAGCATAAAGAATGGGGATCATGCAATGTTTGATGATTTAAAAATAATTAACATTGCACTTTTATAAAGTATCTTTGGAATAATTTTTATAATGGAAATAGGATCTGCCTTTTCCATGAAAACCATGCTCAAGTTTACTGCAAAACATTTTATTGTTTATTTATTACTTTTCTGATGGAAATGTGTTTTACAATAGAGGATTTAAGGTATCACTTAGAGCAAACCGAAGAACATATTGATTGGTCTTATAATCTTGTCATTGCATTTTAAAAGTAAATCATAATACCCTTAAGTAAAAAAAAAATATTTTTATGTTACACTGATAAGATGTCTAAGTCTCTTTTTCATACCACAAATTATGTAACATAGAGCCCTGTATACAACTAATTTAGTTCTTTTTATATTGATATGATTGAATAAAAAATGAAAGGTATCCACTTGACTTAATTCATTTATAATTATTACTCATATTAACCAGAACAATTTTTTTTCATTAACTTAATCTTCTTTTCACTTATTATCTTTAATCATTTTAATGTATAGCCTAGTCATTGGCATTACCTAGAATTGACATTGTGTGTCATACAACTTCATTGTCCTAATTAAATTACAACAACTCTTGACCTTGATCTTTTTTTAATTTTATCCTACTGTTTATCTTTTTATCTTCATTTTTTTTCTTCTGGGATTAGAATGGCCATACTCATTTACAAGTGGCTTCTAATGATGATGATGGAAAGAACGTTAAAAAGTTGGCAAATAAGCACAACTGCCTCTGATAATAATCAGTTGCTTTAATTATAATATTCCATTGCCTAAACATTAAATATGTGTTTGGAGAAAGAATATACAATAGCAAACTACTATCGATGATCAAGAGTTATCATTTTGGCATAGTATTCCGTTACCTAGTTACTCATCCTACCTTTTGGCAGGAAATTTAACACAAACATATATTTAAAACAATTGTGCTTTTTTTTTTTCGTTTGTAAATGATGTGAAATTTAATATGTGTAATCCGAATAATTGTATGTTTTTACACATGCCATCATTGAATTATACTTTACTCCCCCTCCCTCCAAAGACGTTTTTTTTTGTTTTGTTTCAGACAAGGGAAGAAAAAAGATGTAGCAAAGGTATGACTAAATGTCTCTTTCAAAGTGAAACAAATAGATTATTTTATGCATTATTTATCTCGTTGAAATTTAATTTTTAATGAGATTTTGTAAAGAACTTTGAATTTCTAATCTCATTCTTTCAACCTCAATTGTATTGTTTTCTTAGACAAGATTTAATTTCAATAAGGTCAGAGTTTGTCCAATCTTTTTTCTTATTTAATCAGTTGAAATAATTATTAAGAAAATAAATTAAAAAAATAAATTGTAGTTTTAAGATTAAAAAAAAAGTCTTCTCATTTTAATGTGTAATTAGTCTGTACTTTATAAAAATACTCGAAAATATATAAACTTCTTCTATAGGCTATGTGGCATGAAGATGATTGCGGCAGTTTGTGCTAAGCTTTGCAAGTTCCAAATCAGGCTTAGATTTTTTCTCCAAAAGTAACCAATTTTTAGTTAATTCTAGTGAATTTTTCTTATATTGGTCAATGAATGGGTATCTATCTAGTTATTTTAAACTTGAGAGTGAACAATGACGGGTAAATGTTAAAAATTCTGGTCATAGGGTGATGGGTTATCTTACAATGCGTGCTCCATTATTATCTTTTAGTGGGATTACTAGAAGGACCTTTCTCTTGCAGTCGGCTATTTAAGGGCTACTTTATCTATTTCCTTGTTTAATTAATATATATATATGTTAAACTGATGTAAGCTCAGTTTAAAATTAGGGCATATATGGTTGCTTTTTAAGTATCTTCCCTTAATTGTTTATAAACCATAGTCAACAGTTGGTTATGTAAGAATACCATAAATGGAATAAAATAATAAAGTGGTTTATTACTTAGAAGTTCATAAGATGCTCCAACATCAAATACATTAGCTAGAGCCATATTCTATGGACCTTGAGCTTCACAGTCTTCCAATCTACCCCTAAACCATATAGGGTAATGGATGGAGAACAGAAGTTTTAAGCTGGATCCCAAAACAATTGAAAATGATATAGAAGCAGATTATATAGTTGGATGTTATGAAGAAAATCATTGCAATAGCGTAAAAAAGGAAAGCTATGGATGAGAGAAAAATGAATTTAATTTGGAAAGATCTTCTTCATTTTGTGATGGAATGATAATGATTGGGAAAAAAAAAGAATAATTGATTTAATATTATATAATTAAACAAACTCAAATTTTGACTGTAATTATAAAAACCAAAGCTACAAAAATGTTTTTTTTTTCCAGTGCGAGTATGCAGATCTTATAGCTATCCTATATATTTAAAAAATATATATATCTCACCATCAGAAGCCGTCACTTGCGAATGTCTACACATATTCCAATTCTAAGAGATAGAAAAATAAAACGATAAAACTAATAACAATTCATTTTATTTCCTTGTAAATAACAGCTTTGTAGCTACAAATATTTACAGCAGTAGCCATAATCATCATCAACCATTATCAATCCACTTCAGGATGAAGGTCTCTCCAAGTTCAATCCATCTTTTCCTATCTTTAGCTTCTCTTCTCCACATCACCCCTGCACACTTTCTTATTTCATCCATCCATCTCATATGAGGTCTCTTTCTGGGTCTTTTACAATCTCTTGGAATCCAGTTTAGTACAACGATATATATGTTCATTTAATAGTGTTCCTGGCATAATACAAGTGTCTTTAAGTTTATTTTTAAATTGATTTTGATTCAAATAGAAAATATCTACTTCTTTGAATCTAGTTATATTCTAGTTGTAGTCTATAAATGGGTGAATAAGTTGCTCTTGCCACTGTATGTATATAAAATAAGTCATAAATTTCTAGAGAAGCTGGAATTCTGAAGTAAATCTTGGTTATCATATATTGAAATGATACTTTGTCATATAGAACATCATATCTGCTATTAGTCTTTTATTATATTTACTATCATTTTTAGTTATGTAGTTATTATCATTAATATATCTATAATATTTATCTTAATTTTTTTGATTTGTTTATAGTTGAATGATTTCATATAATAAATCCATAGTGTATTACTGGTTTTATCAGAATATTAAAAAGTAAATTGTTACATTTTTATTTACCATTGTCAAACTCACTCCACTCACAACTTTGACACCATCCACCTCAGATACATACAATAATGATTATTGTTAATCATTTCTAAACTAGAGATTAAGTTTCTAATTTGAGTTTAATATTTAATCTCAAGATTAAACCTACCATTTTATATGGTTTATTTATTGCTATCAGAATATGATTATTAAAAGAGAAATATTGATAAAAGCAATGCCTAAATCTTTCTGTATATTTTTCCTAGATATTTTATTATGATTAATATAATAATAACATTAGTCATAGTTATTTTGGAATAAGATACTGTATTACATTTATTTGTGGTAATTTTTATGCAATTAGCTTCACACCATTTACCAAATTCATTAATATAACTTTGTAATATTTTAATATCATTCACATTTCTGATTTCTAATATAGAATGCTTTCTCATCTATCACAGATGTTAAATCAAATGTAAAATATCAGTCAAGCATTGTTAGCCAAGAGGTCAGTGCAGCTGCCTTGCAAGCAGGCAGTTGGTTGCAGATGGTTGTTGCGAGTTCGCCTCCCAGATGATGCTATGACATATGGAAGAAAGAAAAAAAATGTAAAATATCAAAAGGACAAGAACACTTACTTGTGGAATTCCTTATTTATAAGTAGCCAAAATTGAGGATTTTTCATCAATATACATATAGTTTTTCTATCAATAAGGATGGAGTTTAAGAGTTTTATTAAGTTTGCAGATAATTCTTTGGGTTTGTTTTCAATAAAAGGGTCTCCTGATCTACTCTATCAAAAACTTTAGAGAGATCGAAATAAATAACATCAAGATGATATTGTAGATCTATGGTTTGTCTATAACATCTGAAATTTGTAACAAATTTGTTTTTATGAAATGATCAGACATAAATCCATATATAGAGCATGGAATGTTATTTTTCAGTTGGTGCATAATTTTACTATAAATTATATTCATGTTATTAACTTCACGCCATTGACCAAATTCATTAACATAATTTTGCCATATTTTAATATATAATAATAACAATAATACATTAGAAATGTTTTTGCAATGATTATAAAAAACAATCTGTCAATCACAGATTATAGAAACTAATCTATGTTTCACAAATATGTCTGCATGTAGAAAATGCTAATCCCTTATTCTGTTTATTTGATATTTTGTGATACTAATTTAAATGTATATATTTTAGTTATATTATTGTTTATAAAACTGTTTATAATCTCATAATTTTTTCTCATCACTTATTAAGTCAATAATAATAATCCAAATTATTAAAACATCAAATTTTTAAATATTTTTTTATATAAATTTCAGAACTATTAATTTAAAAATAAAATAATATAATAAAAATATATTACATTTTTTAAATTAATGAAATAAAAAATGAGTTTAAACAATTATGTTTATAGTTACAGTATTTATTTAAACATGAAATTAGCATAATATCATCATTAGCTTCAACCATTATCAATCTATTTTTAAAATGGATATTTCTTCAAGTTTAATTCTTTTTTTCTGATCCATAGCTTATCTTCTCTATGTCACTCCAACAAACTTCATCTCAGAATTCAGCTTAAGGTTTTAACTTTCAATCTTTCCTAATTTTTTTTAGAAACAAGTCTAACTTGGCTTTATTTCAATCTCTTAATTGATTCTCACATTCCAAGGTACATTTCCCCACACTTTGTTATATGGTCTTATTTCTTTGTGTTGACATTACATTAAACATCCAAGCCTCAGGTTCATAAATAAAAACTTGTAAAGTACTATTTGTTATACAATGTAATATATATATATACACACCACCACAATAATACAATAAATGTTCACTAATAAAAATATTGCAATAAAGGTGTAAATATATTCGAAATGTTATTTACCATTATTTGGAATATATTTACATTTTATTATATATATATAAAACAATTCACTAGAATAAAACTACAAAATTTAAAAAAATGCCTATATAAAATTAAAGATTAAAATTCTTTGCTATAGCCAGCTTCAGCGTATTCCACCATCTTAAGTAGCAAAACATTAATATTTAAATATTATCAAACTCTCACACCAGTAACATTCCCACGTGAATTACCTACTTTCCATAAATTGTGAATATTAACACAATGACACTGTTTTTTCAATACATTATCTGTACTATATATATATATGTAATATATCCAGTCTATATTGTTAGCAGAAAATACAAATATAAAACATGAAACCACTCCCCCAAATGTTATGTCTTATCAGCAATGCTACATTGTAAATAAAGTCTGAATTTCAAACAGCATGATCAAGAGGTTATTTCTTGATTGTTTGTTGTTGTTAAATATGTTGAAATACAAACTAATTCAAACAATAAGTGTAAAAGTTAGATTAACAATGATCTAATTTGTATTTTAATATACTTAACAACAGTACAGCAAACAACCAAAAGGTTACCTCTTGGGTATGCTGTAATTCTGACTATCTTTATTCACAAGGTAGCATTGCTGAAAAACATAATATTTGGGGGAGTGATTTAACATTTTATTGATACCATATATATTATTATTAATATATAACTCTGTTCTAATGCCATCTATTATAACATTGAGTAATTAATAATTACCAGGAAGCAGTGCATTTATTTCCAGACTGATATCTGAATGAGAATTTTTCAATTAATGAAGATATGCATCTGATAACTATCTTTACGATCAAGATAAAAGACTAAAAATTGAATTATCTTAACATTATGAACCCAAGACAATATGCTTAGCTGTATAATTGCTGACTGGAAGAAAGATCTATATAACTACAAGACTCAAAGTTAGTAATTTTATAATTTAACATCATCTATTCTTTTCTAAATATAAACAACTTTTTTTATCTAGAAAGGAATGTGTGTATCAATATAATATCACATATTTTTTACTTTACACATTATAATACAGAAAAGAACAGCCAACTGGTATAGTTCCATCTATTTTAAATTTGAGTATCATATATAATATTTAAATAAACAAATATTCAACATTCAAATGGTTTAATTGTCTAAAATTCATAAGAAGGTCAAATACCAGAACTGCCAACACTGGAATTGACTATATGACTACTACATTTCAAAATTTGACATTCTACCAGTGTGCTAAACCACACAAGGATATGCAATATACAATAATGAACTTTGTAAACAAATGGTTACTGACAAATAATAAAAGTTTCCATATGAGACTCAAATTCCACTTCAACAGCCCCATTTAATCTACTGGCAAAACCTAATGAGATGCAACAAATATTAATACTTGAAAAAAACAATAACCTTTCTCAGAATTGTTTTTAATTTTCACTATATTTGAGGACACTGTATCAATCTGCATATTAGGGATTATTTTATCTATATATGATTCTGCCACATATGATGAAACTGGACTTAACAAAAGATGGAGCTTGATTAATGAAAATTAGAGTCTGTTGGAGAAAACTTTCTATTTTTCAAGTCTATAAATTTCTAGATGATATTCATTTGATGCAATCATATCAGAAGGACATTTTGGCAATATTTTTTTTAGTACCCCTGTTTTCCATGCCCTTAACTTAGATTCAAATTCAAGATGGGAGAATTTTTAAATTTTTTTCGCCTTTAACTTAGATTCAAATTCAAAATGGGAGAATTTTTAATTTTTTTTCAAGTCACAAATAGTTTTAGTGATTTTAGTTGGCAAGTTTAATTTATTAATATTTAATTTGATTTTCAAATCTTTCCAAAATATATTAAATTTCAAAAATACATTCTTTCAGCATCTTTCTTTGTTTAATTCAAATTTAATTTTATTAATTAACCAATGTAAAGATATATTAACCATTGAGTAAATAATTGTTTAGGAACAAGAGTAGTATAGATAACCCATAAACAAAGTAACTAGCCATCCAATAGTGGTCATAAATTGATATCTTTTCCCCTAGCTAGAGCGTGCAAGTCCCAAACGTGTTCATTCACTGATTGGGGGGAGGGGGTACGGCGTTTGTAGAATGCAGCCTTTATTACTAATAATGAAGATATCATTTTCCTAGGTACAATGATTTGCTCTTAATTTAAAAATATGCTTTATCGTTACAGGCATACATACACACATATATACACGATATATTCAGAAAGAATGATTTTATAAATTTAAGTGAAAGTTTCAGGTTGACAAATAAAGAAATTATTAATATGCAGATAGAATTAAAAAGTTGTATTGATATATATGTACACACATGAACTGCATTAAAATTCATTTGGAACGTAAATTTGCCAACTAAAAGAATAAAAAAAAACGCTTGGTGTTGTTTTATATGTAGTTATTCTTTTAAAACAGAATATTTCTACAATCCATTAGTATTGTTAAAAGAATGTACATTAAAAGCTAAATATTAAATGTGAAATGTAATACCTTTGGCTTATTATTAATATTTAATTTGATTTTCAAATCGTTTCAAAATATATTAAATTTTCATTTTGCAATAGACTCAAAAATAATTCTTTCAGCATTTTTCTTTGTTTAAATCAAGTTTAATTTTATCAATTAACCAATGTAAACACTTATTACATATGGAGTAAATAATTGAGAAGTAGTTTTCTATCAAAAAAAAATAAAATAAAAACCTGAGTAGAAAAAACTCAAACCTTTGAAATAGAACTATTGTTACAATGAGAATAATTGCAATGCATATCCTTCTGCCCAACCAATGATCTGAATTCAAATCTAGACTAGATAAAAACTTCTTCAGATTTTAATAGCCTATAGTTTTATTTCAGAGTGCTTGACTGTAGTCATAATCAATCTAATTACAATTCATTGCTCAATAAATGAGCATTTAATTACTTAAAGCTAGATTAATACATTGTACAGGCTTAAACCTGCATTTATATTGTAAACAAGAATAAAAGAAAACTCAAACTTCACCATACAAAACATGCTGGATGATAATATGTTCTCCTTTATGGTTCCTGCAGTGAGGAATACCTTTATTTTTACTATGCCATTATTCTTAGTACTCCTACTTTGGAGGATCTTCTTTCTGGACAACTCTCAGAATTATAATTAAGCATTCAAAAAACGGAGATAATTGGTGTAATTAATATCTGGAAAATATCCATGAATGTTAGCGACGATTCTTACACAAAAAAATGTTCAAATGCCAATTCTACATGTCTATATATTAAAGTCATTCTAATCTCTATATATTCAGAGAAAAGCTTGAAATATATATAAATATAATCATAATTGTTAAAAGGAGGTTGCCTTGACAACAGTTTGAAGTTACTGATTGTTATTGATATTGAGATTATCTAAGAGTTGACGATTTTTAATGATAGCTAAATATAGTATTAAATGGAGTATTAAATTTGTAATATTTTAATTTCCATTTATGTGGCTATCAGATTGAATAATATTTTTGTCGAAATACAACAAATTTTAAAAGAAATTTATTATTAAAATTATTTTTTAACATAATTAAAAGATAAAAATTATAAAAATTCTAAATTCATTTAAGAAAATAAAAAAACAAAGATTACTTCTTTTGAGTTAATACAATAATGTAATTTTTTCTTCTTTGTCACCAGCTTAAATCCTTCCAAAAACATCACATAATTAAATGATTGTAAAAACATCACATAATTAATATATTTTATAATTATTAAAAGAAACAACTTTCAGATTATCAAAAATAATCTGAAAAAAAAAAAAATTCCAATTGGTTTTTACTTGACAAGTCAAAAATGTGAACAAGTGCTGCCATTTTGTACAAATTTAGTTCCAAAATTGAATCATTAAATTATAAGCTTTATATTGTGTTGATAATTCCTGTCTTCTATTAATCAAAATAAAATATAAAATATATAATCATTTACCAATTATTTGGAAGTATTTACCACAAGATTGCAATGCAGACAATTCAAATGCTATATTATGACTGATAAATTCAATAGGCAGTACTACTCTCTGATGACTTGGAATTTGCTCTGCATGTTAATGCATTTCAAATGCAAACACTATTGCCAAAAGCAAATGAAAATACATTAAGCTTATATTTAATTTTTTAAGGTTTTCCCCAGATATATAGTAATATTATTACTTTTAATTTGTTAGACTTTAGTAAGAGAGTTATACATGTCTGTATACTATACAGTCAAGAAATATAGGTTTAACTAATGTCAGTAAAATATAACAATAATATAGTTTCTGTACATACACACAAACAAAGATTGAATAATATGCTTCCTCTTTTGCTTTTTTTTCTTGTTATTCTTCTCCTACTCCTTCTCCTTCATCTTCTCCTCATTCTTTTTTTCTCCTTTTTCTTCTTGTTGTTGTTCTTCTTCTCCTTCTTATTATATCTTAAGGTATTCATTGATCAAAAGAATAGGTTACATAATATTTAAACCACACTAATTTGATAGGATGAGAGAGCCTATGGAGGTTTCACATTATAAGTTAATTAAGAAAAATAAGCATTTGTTTAGCTTCATGATTTTTCATTACTGCTGCCATCATTGAGGCACAAACACATAATTATTATGATTTCAAATATTGTTTGCATTAGAGATCAGATGGCTTCAAACATTATGTGAGAAGACAGTTTCTTATCTCTTTCCTTGATGGTTTCCAATTTATTCCAGATGTTCAGGTGTCCTCTGGGTTGTAGCCATACATGAATTTGCACCTAACACACCAGAAAGCATATAGTGTGCTGACATTAATATTTGGATATTTACCTTGTTAAAATGCCTGGAATAGGATATTAATATTATATTTGGAATTGTTAAAAAGTTTTGGCTTTGCTTTACATATGTTATTGAGGCTTATACATTTAAAGAAGAGATGGTATTGATTTTTATAGTCTATATGACAAAGGCTGCATTGACTTCTGAATCTGCAAAAATAAAGTGTAGGTAGGGATTTAAGTTTATTTTGATGCGAAAATCCAGATAATTAGATTCAAGTGAGTAGAATTTAATTTTTTATCTGAATCTGCAAAAATAAAGTGTAGATAGGGATTTAAGTTTATTTTGATGAGAAAATCCAGATAATTAGATTCAAGTAAGTAGAATTTAATTTTTTAGTCAATTGTTTGTTTATATTAAATATTGGTTTATTTATAGATTCTTAAAGAAAGATTTGAATGAGACTAAATATCCACCAATATTTATATTTGGGATTGAAGAGAAGAATATCAAAGTTAGGAATTGTGTGAAGTATGAGATTTTCCCAGACTTTAAACATTGATGATGGTTTGTCAGTGGATATAATTTTTAATATTTGTGGGAATAATTTCATACATAAAAGTAAAAGGTGTATTGTTCTTTGAATTCTGAATGTATTAATCATATATAATCCAAGTTCATTGAAAATTAGTAGTTGCTGTAATTGATTGAGATAGCTGCTGTAAGTTTTGCCCAAAGTAGCCTTCTTAAGTAAAAATATATTTTTTCTTAGTAAAAACTTTTGTGTAGAAATATGAAATTCATGTTATAAAAAGAAGATTATAAGAAGTTTTTGAATAGAGAAAGAGGTGTGACATAGAGAATGAATTTATTAGGTTTTGACTTTTGTCATAAGGTTTTTGTTCTATTAGATTTTACGTCGCTGATTTACTTAAATAAAAGGAAAATCCAAGAAAGAGATTTGGTTTCATTTGAAGTGTTGTCTATGTGTCACTTCTCTATTGATTGACCAAATATATAATTTGTCCATGTTGAATTCTAGTTTATAATTCCTAGTGAAGTTATCCAATTTTTTTTGTAACTTAGGAATTAGCTTAGGTGTTAATCGGAAGATTGATATATTATCCATATATGTGATAATTGAAATGTTGGTTTTGACTGCTGAAATTTGTATTCCTGATAATGTTTTTCAAAATCTAACGGTAAAGGATTGATACATGTAGTAAAGAGAAGAGAAACTTAGTGGTGTTCCTTATAGTATTAAACAATGTGGAATGAAGGTTGAGATTAAATTTTCTATTTAAAATTTTGTGATTTATAAAAAGGGTTGTTAGTATATTACAAAATCAATTTAGGTATCATAGACACAGATAGAGTGTCGATAAGGAATTCTATTTACACCATATCAAATGTGACCTTAATATTTTGTTGAATTACTAATGGACTGTATTTTTTACTTTTATTTTACTGAACTTATAATTTTTCTAAATAAAAAGGCTGCTTGGTTTATAGAGGCACTTGTTTTTGTGAATTGATAGTTAGATAATGCAAGTAACAGGTATAGCTTAAGTTTGTCTTATAATGCTAATTTTAGAACCATAATTTCTAGAGGAGTCATTGATATAGGTCTAAAACTTTTGAGTGAGAGTATTTTTTCTTGCTTTTTAATATAGGATGTGAGATATATTGGATAAATTCTATGTATGTGATAGACTTTCTTAGATATACAATTAGTTATGTTTGCAAGATATTTTGCTGTAAAATGATTTAGATGTCTAAAAATAAAACATGGTATTCAATGAATATCTGGATGACATGAGCCTGGAAAACAAACTAATTTTGCACTGAATGTAAAAAGAAGAATTTGAAATGCTCCCTGCATTGAAATTTGCTTTTGTAATGGGTAAAAATGAGGGGTATGACGCCTGTATATATTTTATCTTCGTATTCAGTGCAGAAGGTATTCCAATGTTTGGGGTTTGTCATAAAGCCTATCGGATATAATTTTTTGAACAAGTGTGAAGTTTATGTAGATGTAGTCTGTTTTTTTTTATTGCTAAATATTTGTATTAACATGTCACAATAATAAAAAAAAAAAAAACTTAACTAAGTTATAAAGAAGAAGTCATTGCAGCCACCCCCACCCCTCCATCAATTCCACTTTAAAAACATTAATGTTTTTCTTTTTTTTATTAAAACAGTTTTCTTCACCCAGAGAATTAAAAAAATTCCTCAATAAATGAATGATTTAACATAGTTTGAAACTGCCACAATCTTTTAAGTTAAAAAAAATTAAGTTTTCTTCTTTTCAGATAAAATGTTTTTTTTTTTTTTTAGAATGAATTTTGTCCTAAAACTATTAATTATTCATTAACTAAGATTGAAAATGATAAATAAACAATGATTACAGTGAAAGTGAAAATCACTGTTAACTTTTTTAAAAATTCAGCAGATGCATTAATTTAATCACTATTTTATTTATCCTATAAAATCCTTCACTAAACAAAGTAAAATGTTTATTTTTTTAATTAAATTAAAATTTTTAATCAGTTTTCAGAGTTTTTTAAGATAAATCAAATATAATAATCCTAGTGATTTTACTCAAAGAAATAAACTTGTTAAAATTATTTTGTTATAAAAATACTGCAGAAAAAGTGAAGAAGCTTT
This sequence comes from Epiperipatus broadwayi, assembly GCA_028023455.1. Taxonomy (NCBI): domain Eukaryota; kingdom Metazoa; phylum Onychophora; class Udeonychophora; order Euonychophora; family Peripatidae; genus Epiperipatus; species Epiperipatus broadwayi. The sequence goes on along the minus strand of JAQFVV010012479.1, from coordinate 3,883,574 downwards.
AATATAAATAAAATTAATTTTAAAAATTCAAAATGTAAATATTTGAAAAGAATCAAAAGGAAACGAAAATTTAAAATGATTTTTTTTTTTGTTAAATTCAGAAAACTTTTATTCAACAGTTAAATCTAATAAATATACCATGTGATGTTGGGATGTGATGTGATGTATTTTGGCCACCAATATGAGTATATAATGGTGCTGCCATATGTGTAGTATTAGATTTGAAGATTCCTAGAAAACAGCATAAATTAGTGGATAATAGCTCACGTTACATTTATAATAGTGTATACTATACTATCATATATATATATTATTGAAAGGTTGCCTTGACAACAGTTTAAATTTGTTGATTGCTATTGATAATGGGATTGTATAAGTGTTGACTAGTTTTTCATGATATGTATATATATATATGCAATATTTCAGCACATGTATATAAATAAAGACACTTTTAACATATAGAACTTAAGTTAAAAATCACAATATATATATATACACACACACATTAACCATTGAAATTAGTCAACACTTAAACAATCCCAATATCAACAACAATCAATAATCTCATCATATTTTAAGACAACCATCTTTTAACAATAAAGGTGGAATTCCACCTTTATTATGATCCAATATATTTATGTAGACATTAAAGATTGCAGCTTGAGCACAGAGACTGAAATTATTGATACAAATAAGTTTAAGTAACCCTCCTTAAAATTTGAATGCAGGCTAATAAATAATCAATTATAGTAGGGGTGGGCAAATAGCAGCTTGAGGGCCACATGCAGCTCGCTTGGAGTTTTTATGCAGCCACCAAGACAATCAGAAAAATCAGCCTTGAACTGAGATTTCTGTCCCGTGCACGACTGAAGATTTGTCTCTTATTTTCTACTAGGATGCCCATGCCAATACATATGTGCAGTGTAGATACGATGTGCAGTGCTTTCCCAGTTGATCTGGTTAATTTCAATTTTGTCTTTGCATTAGCAAATATATACATTTCTAACTTTAGTGAAATCATGAACCCTCTGAAAAAATGTAAAATCAATGATGGATGAATGTCATGTGTTTAATGAAGAATGGACAAACAAATATTTCTTTGATAATATAGGGAGTAAAGCAGGGTGCTTATTGTCTCATCAAAAAAGGTGTAGCCCTCTGCTAACTTTCACTTTCATAAAGTGGCCCCCCGATGTGACCCTCCTCCAACCTCTGCTGCCCCTAAACCAAAACAATTGCTCACCCCTGAATTTTGGCATTACAAACTGCAATTCTCATTTTCAAATGGCACCTAAAGTATTACTTACATAATAAACAAACTTTAAATTAAACGTTGCTCAATGTATAGGTAAACAATGGAAATAAATCACCCTCCCCCAGGCCATGATTTGAAAGGACTCTTAATGTTGAACAAAAGAATCAAGAATAAGATGAATCCACCTATTCCTGGAAGCTCTGATGTTTATAAGCATTGTTGGTAATTCAGAGAAAAATTTATTTATGAACCAGATGGAATATAGAAGTTAAAAGTTATTATTTGTCTGAAGGTTTGTGATAATGGTATATTATTCGATGTGATATGCTGGACTATTTTCATCATCTGTGAGTGAATGTATAGAAAATTTTAAACTTTATTTAAACTTTCCAAATACAAACAATTTGTTAATAACACACAAATAGAGAACACACCTCATATATAAATAAATCAAATTTCTACTATATATTTCCTTCGACAGAATAGTTCAGTTGGTTAGAGCATTTGCCTTAAATTCAATATTCAAGAATCTAAAGGTGCGAGTTCAATTTTTAAGCAAATATTGTCACTCTGCATATAGACCAGCAAGACCTGAAGAAGATTGAAAAATAATACTATTCGAAACATTGTGTAATTACTAACATGTGTTGACTATTTGTGTGTTACTAACAAATTGTTCGTATTTGGAAAGTTTAAATAAAGTTTAAAATTTTCTATACATTCAACATTCACTCATAGATGATGGAAATAGTCCAACATATCACATCTATTAGAAGTTATTAAACTTATGGTTAATTATACAAGCTGCAGACAACATCTCACTTTTAACACCTTGATCGTAATAATTAAATAAGATTTAATATGTAAACTTTAAATTAAACATTGCTCAATGTATTATATCTTGTTTATTATTACAATCAAGATGTTAAAATTGAGATGCTGTTTCCAGCCTTATATAATTAATTAAGTGCCATATTCCATCTAAATTAATTTCACCCTGAATGACAAAAATGTTGGCAAAGGTATGCTTATAAACATCAGAGCTACCAAGAATAGGTGGAGTAATTCTATTCTTGATTTCTTTGTTCAACATTTAGAGTGCTTTTAAGTCATAGCCTGATGGAGGATGATTAACCCCTTTGGTTGAATAATAAATGTAATAGTCCTCAAGGCAAAATAGGTATATATACACATTAAGATTATAAATAAAAAAAATGGAATGCAAATATCTATCGTATGAATTCACTCATTTATACTCTGGACCAACTGAAGATTGCTGGTTTAGCATGAAATATGTATATTCATATGATCACTATCTCATACTAGCACATAATTGTTATTAAACAATTCAAAACAAAGCAAAACTCTCCATATAGTAGTGCCATCTTGTGCTAACAAGAGCAATCAATGGATGCCAGAAAGCTTGTGCATAAAATTCCTATCTAGTGCCTACTCATCCAATATCCCCAGACTAGTTTCTGGCTTGTGGCCTTCATCAGTGAGGAGCCTTGGATTTGAGAGCACTGCACCTAGATCTTAGGATCTAATGCAACCCTCCAGCACCCACCTTTTAACTCTATTTAACTACAAAACTATGAGAATGAAATTGAAAACACAATTAATATTTTCAATCTAAGCTCAATAGCTTATATAGTCATATGGGTCTGAACTCAATTCAGCACCCATACATTTTGGTGTCTTTGGCTCTTTAACAACCATAGCCACCATTATTCTATTAGGCAGGATTGGTGTTAAACCACTAAACATCACATGATCACTATCTCATACTAGCACATAATTGTTATTAAACAATTCAAAACAAAGCAAAACTCTCCATACAGTAGTGCCATCTTGTGCTAACAAGAGCAATCAATGGATTCCAGATAGAGATTTTATGCACAAGCCTTCTGGCATCCATTGATTACTCTTGTTAGCACAAGGTGGCACTACTGTATGGAGAGTTTTTCCTTTGTTTACAACAATTATGTGCTAGTATGAGATGGTGATCATGTGATGTTTAGTGGTTTAACACCAATCCTGCCTAATAGGATAATGGTGGCTATGGTTGTTAAAGAGACAAAGACACCAAAATGTATGGGTGCTGAATTGAGTTCAGACCCATATGACTATATAAACTATTGAGCTTAGATTGAAAATATTAATTGTGTTTTCAATTTCATTCTCATAGTTTTGTTGTTAAATAGAGTTAAAAGGTGGGTGCTGAAGGGTTGCATTAGATCCTAAGATCAAGGTGCAGTGCTCTCAGATCCAAGGCTCCTCAATGATGAAGGTCACAAGCCAGAAACTAGTCTGGGGATATTGGATCAGTAGGCACTAGATAGGGATTTCATGCACAAGCCTTCTGGCATCCATTGATTGCTCTTGTTAGCACAAGATGGCACTACTATATGGAGAGTTTTGCTTTGTTTTAAATATGTATATTGGTGATTATTTACCTTTTCAACATATATGTGTTCAAGTGTATCAGTGTTATGAGATAGAGTGAAGTGTGGTGGGTCGTGTTAAAGTCTGTGCTCATATACCCTATATATTTCATTCATACTCTCAAAACAAATATTAATAAAACTTTATAATTTAATCTTTAATGCTATAAAAATGAATTTGTTTTTCTCATAGACAATTCATTTTTCCAATAAGAGCTATAATCATTCTTCTTAAACAACTAGCTTAAGAGGATATTTTTCGTGTATAATTAAATTAATAATTATATTAAAATAATCATTTTACAAATTCTCCTGGATTTGGAAGAATCACTAGCCCGAAATACGTATAGTGGAGATCACATTCACATGTATGTAGGCATGTTTATTAGATGCATATGATAGAGCAGATAACTGAAAAGAGCTTAAAAGTCTGGGTTCAAATCTCCTCTAATTATATTTAATGTTATATATCCTCACATCTCCAATATATCATCCTATATATTATAATAATTTTTGAAATTTTTGTATCAAAATTTTAAAGGTGACACAGAATAATCTAACAGTGATTTTATGTAAACGCACACATACTAAATTAAAATGTATTGAAAGGGCAATGCATAATAAAAGCTCTTAATATATATATATATATTAAATGTCATAGCATCGGCCGGGACGCGAACCCGCAATCCGGGCAACTGCCTGCAAGTGCAAGGCAGTCGCGCTGACCTCTCGACTACCAATGCAAAACAGCTCTTAATATTTTTAATATGTAGATAAAGAGATTACATACGGGACAGAGAAAGGTGAATAACTCCGTGTGTGTAAAATTAAAAAATCAGATATATTAATCTTTAACTGAGGTTTAAAGTTTATATCTGTGCTAGAGATAAACTCTACTTTCGAAAATTATTAGTAATAATCATTAGTGTATTTATCTGAAATGGATGGCGTCAAAGTTGTGTGTGGAGGAAGTTTGACAATGGTAAATTAAAATGTAACAATTTACTCTAGATAAATACTTTGCATATAATAAAGATGTATATGAGAGATTGTGACCTGGGCCAACTGATGAGTGCTGGTTCAGAACGAAATGCATCTTAGTGGTCATTTGTCTTTTATTATATCTTTATTTATATGTATTTAAAAAGAATGAGGAGGTATGGAGATGTTTATTATATCTATAAGTAATTTAATATAAAATTAATAAAGCAATAATCATGTCAATTAGTGTGTAATATTAAAATGATTTACAGTAGAAACGTAACTTTAATATAATGTTTGAATGTGTATGTCTGTGCATGTATGTTTATTCTGTGTTTATTTTATCTGTGTTCAATTTAAAAGGATATTATTTTTAAAGGTTTAAATGTTAAGTTATTTTAATTTTAAAATAAAAGATCACTTATTATGGGGAATGAATGAACAAATAAATAAATAAACAAAGAAATTGATTTATTTTAATGTTTGTAACTTTAATATTTATTGAAATGTAATATTATTTTGTTTTAAAATATTTGTTAAATGCTATTTGTAATTTTAAAATATTTTTTGGAAAGAACTTGCAAGCAAAAAATATGTATGTTCGTCTAAACAATGGAAAGATGAAGTGTAATGGACAAAAGAGTGAACAATTTGAGTTAAATTAAAACTTTTATTTGCGTGCCCACAATGATGATGATGAAACTGATGATGCCAATAAAAATCTATAAATAGGGCTGCATGCAAGAAATTTCTCTCTCTTATCTTTTGCCTATTGCTAGATTAACCCTAATTCTGTTATTATAAAAAATAGCCATATTGGGTTATTTTAAAATGCAGTGCTAAAAATAATTTTACCAGAGCATTGGCCTTTTTTCTGGGCAAAGGGCTCTTCTATGATTATCCAAACGAATAAACAACACATGGAAAACTTACTAATAAAAAATAAATATAAATTACTAAAATTAGAATTTATCTTAAAACTGAAAAACAACTAAATTGCTAAGAAGAATACTGTTAGTTTTTTTAATTTATTTACTAAAAGAAGAAAATAATTTGTTTTGGATATAATTCATTGTGCAAACACCTGTACATTATTTATTTTAAAAGGATAAAGCTATTATGAATTAATGGTATTAAAATGTTTTTGAAATTTCCAATTTACTAAATTACCTTAATAACTGAAATACAGGCTTATTATGTATCTGTATATGTAATATATAGGGTATGTTACCTTAAAGAACGTTGCTAATTTTTTGAGCATTTATTATGGAGAATAATAACTTATTTTGGACACCAAATATACTATACCAAGACTTAACTTTAATTGATTTATTTTTAAAAATAGAAGTTACTTTATCATATTGGATTTATTTAAATGGTAGAGTTATTATGTCATTCTTTGGATTTCTATGAAACAGAAGTACCTAAGGATCAGAATAAATTTTCACATTGTTACAGAATCTTGGAATAAACAAAGTATCTGGATGTCAAGCATTGGTGGTCGAGTGGTACAAACAGTTGTCCTGGGTTAGTGGATTCGCTTCCCGGTCAATGTTATGACACATGAAAAAAAAGAAGAAAAGTATCTGAATTTATCTTTGCAGGAAGTCACAACTATTAAAAGTCTTTATAGTATATTTATATATTTGTTATTATTTATCTGATCATTAACAATAAAAATTTAAAACATGATAGTAGATATATAGATGTTTAAGAAAATGATCTTGGAAAAAGTATTTTCTTTTATAATTCATAGACTTGTCATTAAATTTTCATAAGATCTTAGTAACTATTCATATGTTTGTGGTAAAAAATGGATAAGGTTCTTTATTTTTTATCAACTGATTTAAAGTTAGTATTATATGAATGTTATATTATAATGCTTGTGTTTTAATGATTTTTGGGCATTTTATATCTTATGACAGGCAATTATTTTGATTATTGAATTTATGAAGTCTATGATCAGCAGAAGTATAGATTTGATATCTGATGGTGTGGTTGCTTATAAAACATTTTATACTTATGCCATGTACACATGTATATTTGTTAATATATATTTTCTAAGGTAGTGAGATCTGAAAGGGGATCCATATTTATATGTTTCAATCATAAAACCATATAATGTTTGCATAAAATAGATGTATTAAATATAAAGACTGATGGAATACATATATATGTTGTGAAATAGATAAAAAGATCGAATAAAACATAACTAAAGTATAATATAAAGATAATAATAGTAAAGCTCATTTTGCTTAGGAGAGACAACATTTTCTAATTTTTGTGCTAGTCTAACTACATGTAATAAAAACATTTGACATGTTATTAACAAGAGTACATTTTATTTAAAATATTGCCATTTTTTTAAGTCAAAAGAACATCCTATTGTAATATTTTGTTCAATACATTATCATCATTACATTTTATTTGTAAAAAAAACATATTTTATATTTATTAAATTACTGACTTTTCATGTTTTGCATTCTGCATCAACATATCTAATTGGGAGTTTATGGTTACATGATTTTATATTTCATTCAAATATACATCGATATGAAACAGGCAAAACTCTCCATACAGTATTGCCACTCAGTGCAAGCCAGAGTAATCAATGGATGCCAGAAGGCTTGTGCATAAAATCCCCATATAGTGCCTACTCATCAAATATCCCCAGACTAGTTTCTGACTTGTGGCAATACTGTATGGAGAAGTTTGCCTGTTTAATAACAGTTATAAGCAAGCATAAGAAATGGTGATCATGTGATGTTATACATCGATTTACTAGAAGAATACATTATTATTATTAGTCACCATTGTTAGAATTTATATTTTAAATATTAGGGTTTAGTTATTGCAGAATATAGTTTGGATACAATAAAATATCGTTTGTTATCCAGCTATTTCAATTATATGATTTATAATTAAGTAATAAAATCCTACAAATCTTATTTATTGTACTTAAATATTTTAAACTTTAAAATAACATTACATTTGATATATCTATATTTAAAACCCTGAGAGTTTACCAGCAATGTAATTATTAATAGATTTTTTATTACTTTACAGAATATACAGTTTATGTATATTTTATAGCCTTGAGATTTCATCAATATTCATTTGTATTACTACATACCTTTAAAGCATATAAAAATATTTTACTATATTAATAGATTTATTTTCCTATTGATTAAGCTAAGATAATGTTAACCACTACAGTTATTCTCATATTTTTACCATTATAATATATATATAATATTTAAATACAAGTATTATATATATATATATATTTAAGATAAGTATTATATATATATATATACTTAAGATAGAGGTAATTAGAGGAGATTTGAACCCAGACTTTTAAGTTTCCTTCAGTCATCCATTTTATCTTATACAACTAATACACATGACTACAACATACATGTGAAAAAAATAAATGCTCTACAATATATGTATTTCATTCAGCATGAAATAGATATATTAGAGATCACATATTTTTCACATGTATGTGGTCGTGTGTATCAGTTCTATATGATAGAATAGATAACTGAAAGGAGTTTGAAAGTCTGGGTTCAAATCTCCTCTAATTATATATATATAGACTTTATATTTTGCATAATATGTAGTATATTGCTCTTACGACAAAGCACAGATGTTATTAAAGAAATCTAATTGTTTGCTCACTCACGAGATCATATGACGTTCAAGCACAAAAGTGACAGAATCAATTTGCAATCCATGGATTTTTGGTTCTTGGGTCCACCATTCTTTTAAAAAACTAAGAAGAATGATACTATTTAAATTACTGAAATAGTATTATTTTATATTTTATTTTCATTTAAAAATTTTTGAATATATATATATTTAAAAAAAAGTAATTATAATTTTGAAATGGAAATCTATTTCGTTATTTCTTCTGGCATTTTACAAAGCATAATAAATCTTATATAGGATTAAATTAAAATCAATAATATTTTTACACCACGGAAATATTTTACCAGTTTAACATTTTGTTTTTATATACAAACTCAGTTTTCTATAACTATTAGTGTGTTTATTAATGATCAACAAAATTACTTTAATACAAATATCAATAAGATTACTTAATATGTATTTAAACCAATCAATACTCAGATTTTTATATTACATTTATTAATAAATTATGAAAATACAAAATTCTGATTTTCCTTTAAAACTTCATTTAATATTTATGAGTAACATTTAAAAACTAAATATTAGTTTAAGACTTATAAAATTTAAAATCAATTATAGTTACAAATATTAAAGATAAAGTTAGTAAAAATATTTATATTAATGAGACTATTAAGCAATATTATTATTCATTAAAATATTAAAAGTATTGATTAAATATTATGTACTACAAAAACTACTCAAAATTAATTTTCATATTTATTTAAAAATATATTAGATAAAAAAATATATTTTATTAATAGCTAATAATAACGACTTTTCAAATAATACTCGGAAGTTACGTGATGTTCAAATACCAGAAAGGCAGATCGAGCCTCGATCTCAAAAATGTTATCTTCCATTAATCTATCACTGTGCTAAACTATATCTTACTTTTTATGACAAATGTAATTAAATCAAACCTTCAGATTGTAAAGACATGTATTACTTTTACATGCATTTGGATTACTTATTGTCTATATTCAATAATATAATTAATTCTAAAATTATAATTATTATAAAAAAAATTAAAATTACTTACAAATAGCGTTCATTGTGGAGGACTGAATTGGGATATATGTTCTAAAATTGCAGCGAAAGGATCAGCTTTGTACGACTGCCTCCACATAAACTCGCTCAAATATGAGTCCAGGTGCTGACGTGCTGAAAAAAATCACTGTGATCAAGTGGATAGCAAAATCACAATAGATAGAAAAATCAAAAAATTTCCCAAATCTCTCTCCGAATTTTAAATCTCGCGGTTAAAAAAAAAAAAAAAATTGACTCTCTGATGGATTAATCACGCCAGTCACTTCGTTGCCATGACAACGTTGTCATACAAAGATCGTCGATGCCTACCGGAAGGAAAACCGGTGGGTCAAATACGTCATCAGGCAAATTATCCGTAAGTACCAAATATTTAATTGTAAGAAGTTTATATGCTATTTATTTTGTTATTAATGTGCTATTTCCAAAGACAGTCATTTCAGTTATTGTTAGTCAATATTTTGGAATAACTTAATAGTAGAATTATGTGTTCCTTTACACCTTAATATTTAAAAAGTACTTTAGAATTAAATTTGCTTTTTCATTAGATTTTATAATAAATTGCAATAGCTTATCTGAAAATTTGTTTGGTATTACTCTACTGATTACTTATGTCCAAATATAACTCTAAAATAAAACTCTTCGTCTCACATCGTTTTTATGCATTGATAACATTATAAAATAATTAAATAAATCCACCTTTCTATTATAACTATAACAATGCTTATTTTATTTTATACTCAATGTAACTTAGATTTATTGAGTAGAAAATAAAATAAGCATTATTATAATGATATAAGAAAGGTGGGTTTATTTAATTGCCGCTGAAAAATAATTTAAAGGATATTTTTTTATATAGAGAGAAAACATTGATATCATTAAGTACAAGGTGTTGAAATCTTTTGTCAATAAATGCAGAAGACTAATTGCAATATTAATATTTTTTTATATAGAGAGAAAACATTGATATGATTAAGTACAAGGTGTTGAAACCTTTTGTCAATAAATGCAGAAGACTAATTGTAAAAACATACCATACAGTTCAGTGGAATACTAGAGAAATAGGTTTGGGAGTTACAGACTCCTCATCAAAGTTCATTTGGGTGCTCAAATATCACATCACTTTGTGAAAATTATAATTTGATTATTGGGTATATCTTTACAGTGCATAAAGATGCTTTAAAAATATATATACATTAATCAAATTATAAATTTCTTAATGTTATTTGATATTTGAGGACGCTCTAAAGATATGCACAGTCAAATGATAGTTTCTCAAAGAGATACATTATATTTTGAATACCAAAATGTCAGTTTGAATTTTGTTAAGAAATGTGTATATCCAAAATCTATTACTATATTACTGTGCTAACTGTATAGTATATTTACAATAAATCTCATATATTCTGCATTAATTGACAAGGGTGATCAATGAAAAAAACATTAAGGTTGTATTTAATATAATCAATGTTTTCCTTTTGTAGAAAGAGATATTTATATTGTCTTCAATTTATTACATTTCGGTGCTGAAGTAATGCTATTCCCTTCTATTCTAGACTTACATATTAAGCTTAAGTAGTCAGTAGATATACAGTAGTGATAATGAATCTTCAGAGTAATTTCTGGCTATTGGTGTTTGTCCTGATGAGCATTTGATTTTCATTTGCTTTGATTTAAGGACAATTGACTATTCACAGTTGAATCAACTGTAAAAATAATTTGATAATAAATTAAAGTTATTGGTTTGATTTCTATTTTTAAAGGAAAGATGTAAAGACAGAATAAATAAATTTAAATATACATCATTAATTATCACTACAAACAGTTTATTAGTTTGTTTAACTAGCAAGTCCAACAAAACACAATTAATTTAACTTTTGGTCTATTGCATAAACTAGGTTTAGTTTAGTATTGAAGCCAGTTAGATCCCAACTAATTAATTTGTTATGTGTTTGAATATCAGTTGCAATCTTATATTTTGTTTTGATCTCTATGTTGACTGTCAGTTTTTGTACCTACTTATCTATCTACCTGCCTGACAGATTCATACCTACTTAACTAGTTCCCTAATCTGTTGGTCCACCTAGCTACATAGCTAAATATTTATCTATGTATCTAATTAATCATCTGTTCATTTATCCATCCATTCATCTATCAATCTATCTATTCATCCATCTATCTATCCATATATTTATCCATTTAGCTATCCATCCATTTATCTCTTTATATGTGTGTGTTTATTTGTTTTATTACTGTCTTATAGTATATTAAACAATTCAAAACAAAACAACACTCTCCATATAGTAGTGCCATCTTGTGCTAACAAGAGCAATCAATGGATGCCAGAAGCTTGTGCATAAAATCCCTATCTAGTGCCTACTCATCCAATATCCCCAGACTAGTTTCTGGCTTGTGGCCTTCTTCAGTGAGGAGCCTTAGATCTGAGAGCACTGCACCTAGATCTTAGGATCTAATGCAACCCTCCAGCACCCACCTTTTAACTCTATTTAACTACAAAACTATGAGAATGAAATTGAAAACACTATTAATATTTTCAATCCAAGCTCAATAGCTTATATAGTCATATGGGTCTGAACTCAATTCAGTACCCATACATTTTGGCGTCTTTGGCTCTTTAACAACCATAGCCACCACTATCCTATTAGGCAGGATTGGTGTTAAACCACTAAACATCACATGACCACTATCTCATACTAGCACAATAATTGTTATTAAACAATTCAAAACAAAACAACACTCTCCATATAGTTAGCACAAGATGGCACTACTATATGGAGAGTGTTGTTTTGTTTTGAATTGTTTAATAACAATTATTGTGCTAGTATGAGATAGTGGTCATGTGATGTTTAGTGGCTTATAGTATATTCCAATAAAGAGTTTTTTTCCATATGATTTATTGGGTAATTCAATTAATAGCATGTTATGCTGCTTCGGAGTAGGGACTTTAATTATTGGTCATGATGGCAGGATAATTATTTTTATAAATTTGGTTACCATAGATCACCATTATAAATCATTTCATTGTTATTAGTTTTTTTATTTTATGATAATCTTTTTTACTTCTATTGATGACTGGATTGATTGAAGATTTGGTCTTTTTAATCTAGTTTTGTTATTGACTTCTTTGAGAAAAGAAAAACAATGGATTAGTCAATAAAAGTTGGAATTATTGAATTCTGTAATGTTAGTGCTCAAACACTGGTTGATGTAAATAATTCTACTATTAGTTACTGGGGAGTTAATGAAAAATTTGAGTTTCAAAGTGACAGTTTGAGTACTATATTGTCATATAATTAATCAAACTGATAGATTTTTACTTTAATAATAAGAAAGAATCATTAAATAACTGGCTTAAAACAATAAGGGATTTTGTGTGTTTGATAATCTCTGATTACTCAAGATTATCCTAAATATTATTAAAACAGGCAAAACTCACCATACGTATTTCTACTCACTGCAGGCTAGAGTAATCAATGGATGCCAAAAGGTTTGTGCATAAAATCCCCATCTAGTGCCTACTCATCCAATATTTCCAGACTAGTTTCTGGCTTGTGGCCTTCATCAGTGAGGAGTCTTGGATCTGAGAGCACTGCACCTAGATCTTACGATCTAATGCAACCTTTCACCAGCTACCATTTATCTCTACTTAACTACAAAACTATGAGTCTTGAATTGAAAACAATTTAATATTTTCAATCCAACCCCATTAGCTTATATAGTCATATAGGTCTGAACTCAGTTCAGTACTATATATTTTGGTATCTTTGGTTCTTTAATAACCACAGCCACCATTATCCTATTAGGCAGGATTGGTGTTAAGCCAATAAACATCACATGATCACAATTTATTATGCTTGCTTATAACTGTTATTAAAACAGGCAAGCTAGAGTAATCAACGGATGCCACAAGGCTTGTGTATAAAATTCCCATATAGCTTGCAGTGAGTGGCAATATGTATAGTGAGTTTTGCCTGTTTTAATAGCAGTTGTAAAGCATAAGAAATTGTGATCATGTGATGTTTATTGGCTTAAAACCCATCCTGTCTAATAGGATAATGGTGGCTGTGATTATTAAAGAACCAAAGACACCAAAATGTATAGATACTGAACTGAGTTCAGACCTATATGACTATATAAGCTAATGAATGGGCTTGGATTGAAAATATTAAATTGTTTTCAATTCAAGACTCATAGTTTTGCAGTTAATTAGAGATAAAAGGTAGCTGCTGGAGGGTTGCATTACATCCTAAGATCTAAGTGCAGTGCTCTCAGATTCAAGGCTTCTCACTGATGAAGGTACTAGATGGGGATTTTATGTACAAGCCTTCTGGCATCCATTGATTACTCTAGCTTGCAGTGAGTGGCAAAATGTATAGTGAGTCTTACCTGTTTTAATAACAGTTATAAGAAAGCATAAGAAATTGTGATCATGTGATGATTATCCTAAATGGAAGTGGAGTCACTTTTTAATTACATTATCGCTAAGAAAATTATTGAGAGCATATCTTTATCACTGCTCTCACTAAAAAATTTACAGTTAGTATACATAATATATATTTACTATTTTTTTGTAGTCTGTCTCTTCTGCAACAAATTTTACATTTTGAAAGACTTCAGCAACATACCTATTTTTAGTTATTATTACTTCCTTTCTCAGCCATGTCTTCCCAATGAAAATAATTTACTCTATTTTATCTACTTCGGAGCTATCTATTTATTATAAGATTGAATAATCAAGAAATACTAGATACAATTACTTTTACAATTTAATCAGCAAATGTCAACAAATTTCCAGCACATACAACTACAGCAATATTCTCTTTAGGTAAATATTTTAACAATTATTACTAATCATTTATTAGGCCAGAAATTATCATATTGTATCTAGCCTAGATATTTTCTATTTAAACTTTAATTAAAAAGTAACATATCTATTATTAACCACAACACACAAACTACTTAATTTTTTATGGTGCAATATCTTAAGCCTACCTTCTATTTCAATTTTCACAATTTAATCATATTAATAAAAGTATCTGGAACACATGACACCTTAAAGATGCATTTTTGATTGAATCAGTACTCTTCAGTTGGCACATGAAATCTGGTTTTTATAGATGAAATTAGTATTTATAAATAAAATAAGGATAATAGAGATGTCTGAAAAGTTCTAACCTTGGTCAACTAAAGGGTATTGCTTAGTCAAAAATGAATTGTGGGATCATTTATCATTTGCAGATGTCTTCATTTATGTGATAAAAGTATGAGTGATGAAATAATAAATTTTAAAATATTGTAGATGTTATTACTATATCCACTTCTTCAGAGGAGTTTCTGGATTTTGAACTTTGTCAAGGAGAAGTTGTAAAAAAATTCACAGTGTCCAGTAATTAATCATAAAAGCTTTTGTTAAATGTATTAAGGTCACATGTTATTTTATTGTAAACTTTTATGTAATAATTAGTAATGTGTGAATAAAGAAACTCACCTCAAAAAATTGTCATGTATCATTTAATGGAACAATAGATTGATGAAATCAACAACTAATGATTCCCAGATCAAAGTTCAACTTTGTCACTTCCTGTGATTCAATATTGCATAATCTACTGATCAATAAATTATTCAGTTACTTTAATTTTGTAAAACTAATAATTTAAAAAATAAAACATATACAGGGAAGCTAGTATACATTCTCTATCAATATACACTATCAAATAAAATGTAAATAAACAAAAAGTAAGAAACAGAGACATTTGTAAATTTAAATAAATCTAATGATATAATATAATATAAAATATCTTTATATAACACTAATAATATATATAATAATAATCATACACAAAAAAGCTTTTTTCAGCAAATGTTTATTTTTGTCCTTTTCAATGTGCTTAAAATAATTTACAAAATGGCAGCCATTTTTTCCAGAATGGTGTATGCTATTACATTCACTAATATTTCTTTGGCTTACATTGAAAACATTAAAACAACTAGAGAGGTTGTAATCTGCTGATAATGAGACTACAGTTCATTTCCACTAGGAAACAAAGTTGTTGAAGAAAAAGAATATCATTCAAAGTGTACTTAGCTGCAAAGAAAATCTGATATTTCACTATTAATTTTATTTAAATAAATAAAGATATGATACAGTAACTTTGGTATAATTTTTATTTTTTGGAATAAATGCTAATGAGTAAATTCACACACATATACCAGTAAAAAATGAAATTTTTATTCTTGGAAATTTTAATGTATATCTTGGTTAAAAAAAAAGGAGACTTTGGCTAAACATAATTGAAGATAATAGTAATGATGCTGTATATTCATATGATCTGCTAAATATTCAATTTTTGCACAATCCATGGATTAACTATTACAAACACTTCATTTAGGAAGGAAATTTGCTATAAAAGATCATTGATGTGTCCACACTCAAAACAACAACATTTATATCCTAAGATTAAAATGATAACTGCATTAAAAAGTAAATCCTTATTTCAATCATATTTACAATTGTTTATTTTTAAAAGTATCTACAATATGTTCTAAGTTTCAACAATTATGGACACTAACATTGATAATTTGGATCCTTAGAATAATCATATTATTGTAGCATAGAATTCTTTCATGGAGTGTGTTATGGATATAAGAAAATCTATTCATAGATTCACTAAAAAGAAAAAATCATGACTGTTTTTATGACAAGACCATGACTGTTTTTATGACAATGACATTTTCATTATTAATTTAACTTAAAAATAAGTGGAATTTTCTGCTTGGAAAAACAATAAATTAAATGTGCAATTTTATAATAAATATAGAGATCCAAAAACAGAAGTTCAACCACTGACAAGAAGACTTAGAAATGATTGATGAATTAAAAGTGCAAAGAAAATGCAGATATATGTTAGTTGTGATCACTCTAGAATATTTTTGGTGCACTGAAAGCAAAATGTGGACCTAAGAAATGATATCACAATCTTATTAAATCCAGAAATGACATTCTTGTAACTGATGACAATTATTATGTTGAATAATGATACAAGAATTGAAATGAAGACTTTTACAAAGAGACGGTTTAAAATATGATGGTGATATGTTAACTTCAAAAATATTGGAAGGTCTCATGAATTTGTGCCTCATGATCTTAAGAATGCTTCTATTATTCCAATTTTTAATAATAAAGAAATAGACAAGGTTGCAGTGATTGCTACAGAAGATAATGACTTTGTTAATAGATGACTGGTTACCAGAGATTCAATATGGTTTTAATGAATCAAGAAACAGTATAGTCATGTTTTTTGTTGCCAGAAAAACTTGAGAAAAATGTCAAGAATAAAGAAATAATTTATATATTACTTTTATTGATTTGATCAAGGCTATTGATTCAGTTAATCAAGAGGTTAATGAGATTAGAGAAATGTTATTACTGCAGCTGAAAAATCTGAAGCATTTGATATGTAAGATTGTTTTAAACAATGATATGTGCTTGATCAAAAAGTGCTTTCAATTTTTATTCCATTTGACTTTGGAATTGTTTACAGGCAACTTAACAAAGCAAGGACAAAGATGGTATACATGTCTGATGGTAGAATTTTCAATTTGAATTAATTAAAAACAAAAGCAAAATCCAAAAACTTCTTCTATTCTGGTTGTATGGTATGATGATGATTGTATTATTTTTGTATGTTTGAAAGCCAATTTCCAGAATGAACTTAATAATATTTTGAATGCTCAAAACATTCAAGTTTTTTTTTTAATCAGGCAGTGATAAAAGAAAAATCCTCAGAAGCTTTTAGCTTATTTTGTTATTACCTTAAGAATTTAAACAATTTTAAATATCTTAGTAGTGTTATAAGTAGAAAAGAGGACTTGATGTGTTGAAATTTAACATAGACTCCAATAAACTGCTGCTTTTAACAAAGTAAAAGACGGTATTTCATTTCAGTAAAATAACTAATCTAGTTGTATATAGAGCTGTTATTTTATCTAATTTATTGTATGGAAGTGAAATGTGGACATCCTATTGATGTAATGTAATATCCCTGGAGTTGAGATGTAATTATAAGGGATTTGAACACAGACTTACAAGCTTCGTTCAACTATCCAATTGAGTCCAACTGCTACACATGACCACACACATGTGAAAAAGATAAATGATCTCCAACATACATATTTCATGCTAAACCAGGACTTATCACTTAGTCCAAATCGAGCCTATCCTTTAAAGTTTGAAGATTTGGTATCTTAATATAAACTGATTATATATATCTGGTGGGAGATGATCTGGATCAACTGATGAGTGCTGACTCAGTATGATATAAGTATATTAGAGATAATTTATCTTTTACACATGTGTTTGGTCATGTGTATTGGTTGTATGAGATAGATTAGATGACTGAAAGGAGCTTGAAAATTTGGGTTCAAATCCCCTATAATTATATCTGTAAAATTTTATAAATGTAATGGCAAGATCATAAAACCAATCAATGGATCTTTCAACTTATTGTATATGATACCATGGAATCCACTTAAATCACGTCTTCATTGGATTGGACATGTAAAATATATATCAGTATAAGATTTCCTAAAAATGTTATGATGATCTTGAGCATAGTTTTCATGGAAGAGGTAGATTTCATCAAAGTTGTAAGGATTAACTCAAAGATATTTTAAAGAAGTAACATATTGATTGTTTTGATTGGAAAGATATGGCAGAAAGAAATTAATGATGGTGTTGAAATATTTCAGAAAGAAATGTTGTCTGCTGAAGAATCTAAAAGACAGCATCACAAAATTGATCATCATATTCTATATAGAGATATATTTGTGGTTTATAGATTGGTTTGTATGGTTATATCAAAACTTAATTTTAAACCACTTTTTTTCTTTTCTTGTAGTTGGAATTGTCATGGTCATTTATAAGTGATTGTTATATGATTGGTTAATTTATATATGCATTCTATACATATAGATACTCATCTCTATTATAAACATGTGTATGATAAAAAATACTGAACATATGCAGTTCATTATGCAATAAGTGTTTTATTGAACCAAAGTTTTATTATAGACAATATGCGAGCTGATGTTGTATGAAATGTATACTGTACACAAGGGGGTAGAGAGGCTTGAAACAAAATATAGTGGATATCGCTGATCTACTGCAATGATTGTTGAAACATAAAAATTAACAGGTCTTCCATTTTAAAACTTTTTTTTTTTCATATGTCAAAGCATCGGCCGAGAAGCGAACCCGTGTCAACCGTCTGCAACAATTGCTTGCTTGCAAGGCACTGACCTCTCAGCTACCGACGCTTGTTGGTATATACATTTTATAGTTTGTTATACTTTAATAATAATAATAAATCATTACTTTCCTTAAATTATTGCCTGTAAATCAGAATATTATCCATTGATACTATCTAATATCCACTAATTGCTCAAGTTTACAATAGAGAGATTTGAAGGTGAAGAGAATGAATGCTTTTTGGAAACACATTATTTATCTTTTTTTTTAAAAATTAATATTACTCTGTCAATTATTAATAAAGTTGAAAAATATTTTGATTAAAATTTCCAGTTTTCTTATAAAAATTGAAAAGGTCAATTTAGAAAATAAAAAAAAAGTTATTTCCTTTCTTCACATTGTTTTAATGTTATAAATAAATAACTTGTTCATGTTCACATATTTCATAATTCATTTAATTGAGAAAGAAGTAAATCGAATTATCATTTTATCATGCAACCTCTTTATGCGTCATGAAATATTTATTATTTAACTTGATTATTCTGATCTTGCCTTCATTATTTTTTGATTTTATTAATGTCAAATAAATAAATTGCTAATTTCACAATTAAGTTTTGTGAAAATCTTTGTTCATAAAAAGGTATTAGTTATATGCCAATTTATGAAAATTTATCGGTAAACTAATTCTACCTGCAGGAGTGGCGGTTAGCATAGATGCCTTCCAAGCAGCTGACCCGGGTTCGCTTCCGGTCAACACATTTGACATGCGAAAAAAAAAAAGAATAGTTAATTACTGGAAAAATTGTGCATCATTTGATTAGAAAAAATATGCTAAACTTCGTGCTAAGAATCTTTAGCACTCTGCTAAATCAAACAGGAATAGACTTATAGATTTGGCAATAGAGTAATATGAAGAGAACTTTGATCCAAGAATCCTTAGCACTTCACTAAATTATATAGAACTAGACTTACAGACTTGGCAATAGTTATATGAACAGAATATCAATCCAAGAATCCTTAACACACTCTTTTAAATCATACAAATAAACTTATACATTTGGTAGAATAATATGAACAGAACTTCAATCGAAGAATCCTTAGCACTCTTTCAAATCATACAGAAATAAACTTATAGATTTGGAAATAGAGTAAAATGAACATAACTTTAATCTAAGAATTCTTAACATTCTGCTAAATCACACAGGAATAGACTTACAGATTTAGCAATACACAGAGACTAAACTCTCCATACAGTAGTGCCACCAGTGCAAAGCCAGAGTAATCATTGGATGCAAGAAGGTTTGTGTATAAAACCTCTATCGAGTGCCTACTCATTCAATATCCCCGGACTAGTTTCCAGCTTTAAGCTTTCATCAGCAAGGAGCCTTGAATCTGAAAGCACAGCACCTAGATTTTAGGAACAAATGCAATCTTCCATCAGCCACCATCTTACCTTATTAGCTAACTATAAAGTTTTGAGTCCAAAATGATATCACAATAATGTTTTCAATTGAAGCTCATTAGCTTGAATAGTTGTATAGACCTGAACTCAGTTCAGCATTCATACTTTTTGGTGTCCTTGATTCTTTAATAACCAGAGTCACCATAATTCTATTGGGCAGGATTGGTTTTAAACCACTAAATATCACATAATCATCAGTTCTTATATTTACACAAGCTGTTTAGACAGAGGCTAAACTCTCCATACAGTAGTGCCACTAGTGCAAGCCAGAGTAATCAATGGATGCAAGAAGGTTTGTGCATAAAATCCTTATCTAGTGCCTACTCATCCCATATCACCAGACTATTTCCAGCTTGTGACTTTCATCAGTGAGGAGTCTTGGACTGCACCTAAATCTTAGGACCTAATGCAACCCTTCAGCAGCCACCTCTTACCTTATTAGCTAACTATAAAGCTTTGAGTCCAAAATGAAAAGCAGACAAAATGGTGATCATGATATGTTTAATAATATAAACAGAGATGGAATTTTGGTTACAATTTATCTACAAATTAATTTTACATGTACATGAACACATTTATATTATAAAAATTATCTCAAGGTTGTTCATAGGAAATATATGATTGTGAATAAAACACAATAGAGTTAGACTTAGGTAATGCATTGACAAAAGAAAAGTTTGTTACAGAAAAAATTAAAGAAAGAATCATGAGATTTGTAAATATATATTGGACTATTTCCATCATCTAGTCTTAATTGTTAAATGTTTTTTTAAAAAAATCAACATATGTTTAATAGGTTTCCAAGTGACATTATTTTCCTCTCTCCTTCAGGTGTTTTAATTTAATTAGTAAAGCATGTAAATTAAAGTGCTGCTTTTTAGATTCATAAATAGTGAATTTAAAGTGATTATTTAACCAACTAGGCTATTCTTTCAAAATATGTTTCAAGTGGTTCTCCTCTCTTCTTCAAGTGCTGCAGCTTAATCAATGACTGTACTGGCATGGGAATTGAACTGGTGACTTTTAGATTCAAGAATACTAAATGTAAGGTGATCCTCTAATCAACTAGACTATTTATTCAAAGACCTTTAAGGTGATGCCCTAAAAAAATTTACCATGTTACCTAGTTGGATAGAACATCACCTTAAATTCAATATCCATGAGTTCAATTCCTATGCTAATACTATTATTAGTTAGATAAGATTAAAAAAGAAAAAAGAATGTTGTGTTATACTAAGCTGTGTATTATTACTAACAATTGATGACACATTTAAATAAAGTATGAATTGTTATAAAACTACTGATTAATTACTTTTTTTTTCATGTGTCAAAGGATCGGTCAGGAAGCGAACCCACGAATGCAGGACAACTGTTTGTAAGGCAGCTGTACTGACCACTCGGCCACTAACGCTTGACTAATAATTAATTCTTGATTCTGATAATAATTCAAAATACAGATATAACTAAAATGCCACTAACCCAAACTTTCAGATAAGCAGACTAAAGAAATATCATACAATACACAATAATACTCATATTTTATGCAATGGTTTTTAATCATCACTACAATTCATCTTAGACTTCTTATTTTCTGTACTTTTAATTTTCCTTTTTTACTGAAGCTAAAGTAATAGCAATCATTTTTTAGCAGCCTCCAATGTTTAAAACATCGATGTATTTATTTTAAATATAACCAATAATATTCTATTTAAAAAACAGACCAGGCAACAAACTACTAAATATATGAATAATATATACAAACAAATCACATGATGACAGGTAAGCTGACTAAAGGAGAATCATGTAGCATACAAGAACACACTTGTGTTTCATGCATAAACTCATCTTTAAGACTTTATGACATTCCTTTTCTTTTGGTACTAGAGTGCCACAATCCTGCTATAATTATTGGTGTAGTTTTTTATTATAATTAATTTAATAAAGTAATCAAATATTGCAACATAGTAATATGAACATTAATGGTTTGTCAGTGTGATCTAATTTATTAAATTAAAATAATTTTATTAGACACATGTACAAGTTATATATTTTTTACTACAAATTTCTTATAGAAAACAATATACAAAGATAAATGCAATTTATCCACTTTACTTTGAACACTTTTTAGCAAAAAAAACTTTTTATTATACATGTATGCATACATAATCTTATGTTTGGACTATATAAAGATCTTTATTATGTAGTTATAACATTATGTATTGTCAAATGGGTATACAAATATTTAATACACATGACTTTTTAAAAAAAGCGTATTTTTCTATATTATATTTGTAAAAGCGTATAATATATTTTCTTATTATATATATTACAGCTTCATTCATGAATGTATTCCTTGCTAAAAGATATCAAGACTGTCTATCAATAATGCAATATTTACATTTAATATTTAATAAAACATAAATTCAATATATTCTTAAAATAAACATAAAAACAATGACCCCCAAGATGTATTTTGGAAAGAATCAGTTTTTAGCATTTGGCCCAGATTCTTGCCCATATGTCTTCATCATCATATTTTTGTATTTACAAATGTGACACTACTTAAGTGCATTTATTTCAATGATATTGCCTGTTTCTAATACAATGGATTAATTATTAATCTTTTTTAAGATTATAAATAATTATTTAATTATCAGTCCAGATATAAACTTTAAGCTTAGCTAAAGATTAATATAGTATTAAATGCCAGTATGAATATTATTTTGATATCTACCATTTTTTTCTGATTATATGTTGCATATTCAACATATATAAAACTTTTAAACTAAAATACATTTTAATATAAACTGTAGTAGTTTGCTACAGATAGTTGCAGAACTATAATAATGAAGATATGAAAATAAGGAACAAGGCCAATTGTTGATTTGGCCAAAAATGTATTTTAAGAATTATTTCTTTATGTATGCATTTATATATGTTTTAATATATGTAAATTAATAGTTTAGCAGTAATTATGTACTGTTCATGTTAATGTATAAATCTACATGCACACACCCATCAGTAAGAGTTTTAAAAACATAAGTGAATTAACAAAATTTGTAAAATTCAGTAATTAAAATATCAAGAACAGAATAGGATCAAACACTTAGTTAAACACAGACACTAAAGATTGGCTTATATAAGAGTAAGCTTTAAGCACAAATAATTCACATTTAATTCACTTGTGTTTTTAAGATGTAGATTTATACACTAAAGTGTTTGAAGGTTAATTTCTTTAGATGTAATTCCAACTATTAATAGTATATACAGTTTAAAAATTTTATTACGTTGAATATAACACACATGTATAGCAAAAAGAAGGAAGAATTCAAAGAATAATATTCATTTGGGATTTAATAATTGATGTACTAATCTTTGAGTTTAAAGTTTATATTTGGAAGAAATATAAAAAAAAAAAATTATAGATAATAGAGTGATTATAAAATGTTTTTGACATTTATCCTAAACAATATCTTCACAATGAGTTTTTTCAAGAACTTCCTTCATTATAAAATGGATTGCAATGATATTTATATTTTCTGAGTTAAGTTTTATCAATTTACTATGACTCACTTTAAAACTTCCCAGATGAAGTAAACTAAAAAATATAGGTTGGTTCAAAATGTTGGCAATTGTGAATTACATGCAGTTTTTTCCGTTTTGCATTTTTAAAATAAACAAATAAATAAGATCTAAATATCTGCATTCAAACACATTTAGAAGCCTAATTTCAAAAAGGTATTTCACAGACATAAGAAACATTTAGTATCAGAAAATTGCATACTGCTTTAGCATTACATATTGATTGGGAAATAGATTACATCTTGGTATAAGTTCAGTCCATCCCTCTCCTACTAATATATATGAATATGTAATGTCCAATAATGTGAGGGGTTAGATTGATATAATGTCTTCATGGGTATGACTATAATATCAAATCCAATAAGGCTTTGAATATTCCAATATCAGTTTTTCAATGAAATGGATAGTTGAATAGTTGGAAGGGTGAGAAGATTAAAGCCTGTCTATTAAAGTTTGAAGAAATGCTATCTTAATATAAACTAAGCATGGAATGTATATATGTGTGGGAGATTATGATCTGGTCTAACACATGAGTGCTGTTTCTGCATGAAATACATATATTGAGGACCATGTATCTTTTTGCATGTTTATGGTCATGGGTTACCAGTTGCTTGAGATAGAGTAAAGAATGAATAGACTGAAAAAATCCTGAGTTCAAATCCCTCTATTTATACAGATAATCAATAAATAATCTATAATTAGTTGCTTGGGAGGTGGCATAATGTTCAAGCATCAATGTGACAGGATGAAAACAAGAGTTTCATTAAATTTTAAAATGGGATGCTTTTTTTACTTTCTTCCATTGCAAATTAACCCAGAAATCATTAATTAGCTCTTGAATCTTTTATGGTCTCCTCTATATTAAAACACTTGAATTAGTGTCATCTATAGTAAGTGTGAATAATCAGTGATTACCAGATAACAGTGTATTTTAATCCCTATTCATAAATCAGTTTTTAAAAAAGTTTTTATCTTTATCAATGAGATTTGGAATTTAAATCTGGTAGTAATGCAGTTATGCATCAAGCAAAAGCTTTTGATTTCATTTTACTGTTTAATTAAGCTAAAAACATTAATTCAAAACACCTAAAGTTTCTGTTCACAAAGACTGGCTTGAGCACAAAGCTTAGAATTTCAAATTTTGAGGTTGAAAATGGAACTAAAGGAAGTTGCTTGTTGTTTGATTGCATTATTTCCAGAGTTGAAGATCAAATGTCATTGATAAAAGTTAATACCAAAAATCAGTCTGGGGATTAGGATTTGAGTTAACTACAATCTGATAATCACTGATTACACAAGTTTACTATAAATGACACTAGGGTAGAGAGTTGCTTTTGTTTTATCATATATTGAGTAAGCCAAGGAATTACGTTATTAACTGTTATAATTTATGCTGTTAACATCTGACTACATTTAACTACTTAAAATAAGTATCTATGAAAAAAAAAGACAGATGTAAAAACCTCTATTTAGATTAATGTAATGGATGTCTATTAAAAGTAATGTGATGTGATGTATTGTGGCTTCTCCTTAAACGAAGTCAAGAATATCTCAGCAATTATGCCCAGATAAACCTGTTAGCCACTTTATTTTCCATTCCCCACTCATCCCATTTCCACAACATAATCTTTGTCAACTCTATAACCCCCTTTATTTTTTCCCAAACCCAGCACAAAAACCAATAATTCACTTTCTGTATAATCACTTTTTTCATATTTATTCTTCCATAACTTCATTATATGTACCCTTTCTGTTTTCAAGCATTTACATTCAATTAACAAATGCCTCATATTTTCTATTCCTTCCTTACATAATTTACAAAATAAATCACCCATTTTTTCCATTTACATGTATATTCTCTTGTAGCTAAAGATCCCATTCGAGCCTTAAATAATAAACTACTTTACTTACTATTATCATATATTAACCCACATCTAATATTCTGTTTATTTTTATATATATTTAAACTCTTTTTACTCTCCATACTATTTCTCCATCTCTCTAACTCCCTATTCTTTATTAATAAATCTATTCTTTTATCCCATTCCTTACTACTACAACACTCAACAATCCTCTTAACACAATCATCCCATCTTTTGTACAAATATACTGATATAAATTCTTTATCCAAATCTTTTGCATACCGCATTACCTTTCTCACCCATCTTGTTACCTGCTCTTTACTCATAACCCAATTAAATACTATTTTGGCTATTCTTTTATTATCCATAAACTGCAATCTACCGAACATTTTCATTTTACTTTTTGCATCTCTCATATGAAAACTTGACCATCCCATTTCTCCTTGAATTGCCACCCTTGCTGTCCATACATCTGCATCCAATGCATGTCTTCCTACTTCCCTTTGAACTTTTTCTAAATAATTTAATACCTCTTTACTAACATATAATGCATCATTACCATATGTTAACCCTGCTACTGCAACTCCTTTCCATGTAATTCTAACTACATCATATTTATTATATGAAAACACTGTCATTCATTCCACACTAGAGCCATCTATTGTTAGTTTAAATAATCAATGAATGCTAAATGGATGTAGCCCATCCAAACTCCCCAACTAATAAATAATACAGTAAATTGGTATTCCTAATATTGATTTTCGAAGTATAATATTTTTAAATAGCCCACTGCAGGACAAACACCTCTGTGAAAGCCATTTGTAGGATAATAGTAATAAATAAACAGGTAATACTGCTATACTTGGTAACAAAGGATTTGAACATCTTTTACATCATTACGTATTAGTTAAGAATGGTCAGTTATTTTTTACTGACTTGAACAGTTTTGTAACTTCTATCCAGACTGAATTTGAACTCAGTTGTAGATAATTCCAGATAGATATGTTGCCCATTATATTCATTTAAAAAAAAGGATAATAAAATGAATAATAAAAAAATTCTGGCTCCCACTTTTATTCATTAATTTTTTTTTTCATTTCTCCAAGCTATTATTCTTTATATATTTCTTCTTTTATCTCGTATGCCTCAGTGCTCATAAATATATTATAATTAAATAAGAATTACTCAACCCTACGATTCTAAAATTATCTTTATCACCACAGAGACTATCGTAAAAAATTAAATTCATAACAAGATATCTGACATTTTATTTAATATATTAAAAAAAAAAAAAACAACTTAATTTGTTATCACTGTCTCACTCTTTTTTCACTTTTTAATTCGTCGTATTTGAAAAAAAAAGTAATAATAAAAAAAGCGGGGGGGGGGATTTATTTTATTTGTATTCCATTTCTAGAAACTGTTTGTTATTTATCGTAGATATGGATTAAGTTTCTATCAAAAGGCTTTAGAAAGCGTTTTTATTTATCTTATTATAAAATATCAAACTTTATTATACAAATGTTGTATAATTCTGTAAAATGTTGAATTAAATATTTTATTTCAGTTATAAAGCTTTTCTTATATTTTTTTAGTAATTTAAACATTATTTTGCTTTTATAAATTAAAATGTTTTTTTATTTACCGAAAGATGAATAAAGAAAAATATCTTGGGGATAAATTATAGTACGTCACTAAAGATTGATTTTAGTTTAAATTTTGTTTATTTTTTAAATGTATACGTATAATAAGGAGGAGAGCAGTTTTTTTAGTAAAACAGATTAAGCAAATAATTTATTGTCTAAACAAATTATTAGTAATTATTTTGTTTTAAGACGCAGTTTATATACATCATTCATTCTCTGCAGGTCCGCGTATTAAGCCAGACTGTGTAATAGTTCTCGAAACCGTATAACTATTTCCGTCTTTAAGTCTACCACCGACTTTTATTTTTCCACTTAACCCTAAATACTTGCCAATACCTCTTCTTTTTTATATTTTCATTTACTGTTTTCAATACGTTCTCTATGCTAACCATATATTTATAACTTATTTACTCCAATTTCTTCTTCATATTCATAACTCCAAAGTATTTAATTCATTTTCCCGCCCTTTCTAAATTATTCACAATTCAGTATAAACATATATATACACAAAGCATTTAACAAACTTTCCCTTCTCAGGTCCTGCAGGATTTGGCGTGGTTGGTAGAGCATCCCAATTGAGATCGAGAGATCCTATAATCGAGTCTCCCAAGTAATAAAGCTAAATGCCTTCTCACCCATAGATAAAAGTTTAATGGGCACAGAATTCTCCTTTACGTTGCATTCTAACGGTTTTACATACATTTTCATTATCAGTCACCACCATTCCAAACATTTAGAAGCACTAATCTGCTCCATAACTTTCTATATACTTTTATCTGATCAGCTATTTCGATTTATTTCCATTCCAAATGTCCTGAAAGTCCTTTCCTTCATTAACTCTTCATCACTTCACGCAAGTATTGCTTTATCTTCAATACTGTCACAATGACCCTTTTAGGCTTCAATGTTAATTCCATATTGTTTAACAACTCATCAATGAACAAAATCTCTGATTTGCATTTTCTGTTATATCTATTTCTACTATAAATAGAGCATTTAATCATGCTGCTAATTTACGGATTATGTAAAAATTTCTTAATAAATACTTTCCAATTTATACTGTTTTTTTCTCAATATATATATAACAAATTAACACAATTCACCGTACAAAAACCGTTTAATTTCAATAAAGAAAATATATTTTCTTCTTTTTATAAATATTTTTTAAAGAATAATTATTCCCACTTCAATTATATTTCTAGTTAACCTATCTTTTCTAAATTTAAATTCTCTTTGGATAAATATATATATATCTGCAGTAAATATAGGTGATTTGAACTCAGACTTTCAAGCACCCTTCAACTATCCACACTATCTCATACCACTGATACATTCGTGATGATATCTCATCACAAATACTGATGCCTGTATTTTAAATATAATATATCTACAGTATTAAAATTCTGTATATTCAAGGCTCTCTATAAAATCTTAGTCACGTGTAAAATTAAATAATTGTTTTAAAAACCTCGTATCTAATTATTCTTTTATTAATAAATTATATTACAAAAATCTATTATTTTTTTTCAAATTTTTTTATCTCATAGCCATTGATATAGTTCAATCGAAATATTATTTTTTCTTGATTCTTCAATTTTCGTCTGAATTAACGTTTTTATAATTTTCTCCATTACTGTACTACCTAAACAATTTTATTATTATTATACATCCCTTGTATATGTGAATGGATTATGTCCTATACATGAGGGATCATATTGACTTTAGGTCAACATGGGTGTGATGAGAATCTTGGCCTCAAGATGTCCTTTGAGCATTCCATCTTCAGATTTTCAATTGGATGGATAGTTGAAAAATTGGAGAGTGGAATGGATTGAAGCCTGTCCATTAAAGTATGAAGATTGGCTATCTTACTATATATCTGAGCACTTATTGCATATATGTGTGGAGATGATAATCTGGACCAACTGATGATTGTTGGTTTAGCATGAAATACATATATTGGCGTTTATTTATCTTTTCGGCATATATGTGTTCGAGTGTATCAGTGTTATGAGATAGAGTGGAGAGTGGTGGGTCATGTGAAAGTCTGTGCTCATATAATTAAGAAAGATTATTGTTTCCAACATATACGTCACACACATATTCTTCCCATTTTTTCAAAACATCTACATTCTTTCATTTTCAACTACTACCTTATTTCTGAACTGGTTTCAAGTCTTTCCATGGATATCTAAAAATGGTGAGTAATGACAATTCAGAAGCAATTTTCTTTACCTCCTCTAGAACCATCCACTGCAATAAGCTTGAGCAACCTATGTATATTAGATTGTATCATCTTATATTCTCATACCCAGACAAGTTTTTGGCTTTTACCTTTATTGGTAAAAATTAGGATTTAAATCCAAAATTACTGTACTTATGTATTTAGCTGATATTTTTTAGCTGAATAGTAAAAAGAGGGGAAAGGTGTCTTTTAGATGCATAAGAACCATTGTTCCACTCTTGCATCCTACTTGTTAGTAATAACAACAAAAGCCAGTCTGGAAATGAGATATTATATCACTATACCATCTAACATCCAGTGATTAATCAAGTTTAGCATTTTGGGTTTATTTTAAAGTAGGTTTATTTTAAAGTATTTTTTAATTTTCAATGTTCACTTCTTTCCTCACCTCCCGCCCGCACTTTTTTTTGATAGTAGCACCCCAGGCTATTTAATGTGACGTTACAACTCAATGTTTGATTTATAGCATTATAGTTTTTAAATATTGTTTTTTAAAATTATAATACTGATTTAGTATATAGTGTTGATAGACTGGACTGAGCTTTTTAAAATAGCATTTATTATTTTTCTAGTGATTGCTATATTTTAAAGGGTTTTTGTAAATATCATTTACAATTTTTTTAAAAAATGCCTTAACATACGTTAATTGTTTAAGATTTACTATTTCAGTATTTGATTAACACTATATACATCAGCGTTTTGGGTTTATTTTAAAGTATTTTTTAATTTTCAATGTTCACTTCTTTTTCTTTTCCCGCATTTTTTTATAGTAGCACCTTAGGCTATTTAATGTGATGTTTTCCCACCATTTTTTTAAGTGTATTGCCTTCCCCCAACCTTTTTTAATTACAATACCTCAGGCGTTTTTTTTTTTTTTGAAAATGAGTGTTTCTAGTCGATGACATTTATTGCTTGCATGTTCCAGCAGTGTTTTTGGGTGTTTCCAAATTCAAAATGGCCACTGAGCATATACTATATCAGCACCAAATAATTAATAATATTATTAAATACCAAAAATTATTAGACTAAAAGGCTTGACACCATTATTAAACAACAATTTTTATACAATGGGCACTCAACAGCAGAGTTTAATAATAAAATCAGCATTTGGCAGGCACATCGCCTGCTGAATCCTGAATATACAGCTATTTATACTCACCCAGGGTGCAGCAATCATAAAATCACCACAATATTTAAATATCTGCTACTGGAGCCCAAACTTTTGGATTATCTGATCAAGGTGAATATGAGCTCCATACCAACTAATTCATTCTTATACTAGAAGTGGTTTCTAAATAAAATAGACCCAATTTGTCATGCCTGCTCTAGAGGAGATGAGACCTTTAATCATCTGTTAAATATATGTCCAGGCTATAATGGTATTAGAAGTTTCATCTCTCAACACTGCATTATAGCAGTGGATAAAATCCTGGACATCAGGGGTTGTCTCTCCTCTGGAGACTTTACAGTTATCAGGTTATCTGTCTTCCTGACATATGCTTTTTGGTACACAAGATGCAGGTCAAAGTTCACACAACCAACACCAGACCCCAATGCTATATTTTGCGATAAGCTCAATGCTCTTCAAAACAAGGATAAGATATTATCCTCCAGATTTTTATTTATTAATACATGGAGCCTACTAGTATGGCCCACAGTCTCTACATGAATATTGGACCTGATATATCCACATTGTAGTGTATCGTAAATGAAGTAGTCTTTGATGCAACAGGCCAGATTCTACTAGAGAGGCATTGATTTCACACTACATGTATCCCAGCTGATAAGTTAGCATTATTGGGCCAAACTTAAAAGGGGTGGTCTATACCAACAAAATGGAATGTATGTAATCACTTATCAACCTGCTAGTGCAGAGATGGCTCTGGCATACATCAACCAGACCATATATCAGCAATGGATGAGTCAACATTAACAAAGTGTATTTTTTTTTATTATTTATCTGTACAATTTTATTATGTCAATAAATATATTTTTTAAAATAAAAGGCTTTTTTGGTCAAAGGTCATACATTTAGTCAAGCATTGGTGGTCGAGAGGTCAGCACAGCCGCCTTACAAGCAGTTGTCCCGGGTTAGCAGGTTCGCTTCCCAGCCACTGCTATGATACATGAAAAAAAAAGGTCATACATTTACAAATCATGTCTATCAACTGGGGCTCAAATCCAGATATACTAAAAAAACATTTCAAGAAGTGTAGGTTTGTTTTTTTCAGATATATGGCCAAATCTAGCAAACTATTTATCAATGGATGATAAGCAGATATCTGTCTATTTTGAGCTAAAGTGTAAAATGATGAAAAACTGACCAAGTCCTTACACATGGTAATTGACCTGATGAGTACTGTCCTCTCTTTTACTGTTGCTTCACGAGAAATTCTTAAGGAGATCATTGTTTTGGAGTGGACTGTTTTGCTGCTTTATTTTTTTAAGACATAGTCCCTTTTATAGTATAATAATAATTTTTCTTATTTTGTAGCATTTATTATTCTTTGTAAAAAGACTGACAATTTGTGACATATTTCAAAATAATAAAGTAAAAATATATATATATTTTTCATATCTCATAGCTAAATAGGTACTACATTATAATGAATATTTATCTAATATTCAAAATTATTTTCCTTTTCTTTATTCTACTGTAATTAGTTTATTTCAATGTTTTGAATGTTGTATAAATAAAGATTTATTCAGTTTAGTTTGTTAACAGTAGCTGAGCACATTTTTGGCCAACAAAGACATACCAAAACAACAACAAAAAATAAAAAAAAGGATCTGCACCAACACATATAACATAAGTCTGAAAACTTCTCTAATCTGAATAGACTACTAAATAACACTAAAGATAAAATATCCAGGATCAAACATCTCAGACAGTGTACAAGATTGAGTGCAATAATGCCACTTGAAAATCAGTATATTATGGAAAGTCTAGGGCAAATATAGCCACCTGAGTCTCCCAAGACAAATATTTGTATAAGCATGCTAAAAATAATCCAGAACATAAATCCATTTTCTTGTAACATGAGTAATTATCTGGGTGAGTATTATTATCTTAACTCCAAAAAAAAAAAAAAAAAAACATTTTTAATCCAATAAATGTGAAAATTAATTACTGGCTGAGATGATAGAAAATATAAAGTAAAAGCAGCATGGCTTACTGCTAATAACAACCATACCATTAATAAAAAAGAAAACAATATTCATCTCTCCAAAAAAAATGGAGTATATAAATTATTAATTTAAATAAATTAGAATTTTCATTTAAATACCACTACATATACAGGTGCTCATAATTGCTATGAATTTGGTTTCTCCACTTGAAAACTACAGATAACAAATTAAAGAGAATAAACCTTTACTTATCCAATGTTCAAAATGTTGAAATAAACAAATGAATCTTAATCGTAACTATAATAATTTGTAAGCATTATCTGAAACTAATGTCAGCCATATTTAATGAGGATGAAATACTTATTTCTTCATTTCGGGGGGAAAAAAACTTTTAGAGACTTTTAAAATTATAGACTACATAGAGTACTGATATGCCTTTTATTTACCTAAAAAAAATTAAGATAAGTTAACTAATAAAATATTAATGAAACATACGGATCAAAGGACATTGAAAAGCTCATCTTCAGATGTTTTTTTTTTCTTGTGTCAAAGCATCAGTCAGGAAGCAAACTTGCAAACCCGGGACAACTGCTTGTAAGACAGCTGTGCTGACCACTCAGCCACCAATGCTTATGTTGTGTCTTCAATATCATTAGAACACAATTCTCAAATTAGCCTGTTACTTGTTCAATTTCTTAAATGAAAATATAAACACAGTTATATGCCGGTTTGTTAAAATCACTATTCTTTATTATGAACAAGATAACTTAAAAAATTATGTGGACATGTTCACAATAAATGATGCTTCATTTGCCCTACTCATATGAAAAAAATGAAAAACAGAAAAAAAAAAAAACAATGAAAAAAAAAAGACAAGAAAAGATTTGAATCAGAATTGCTGTTCATACAATTAAAAGATAAAAATGAGATTGCACAAATGTCCAATTTGGTTGTCATGGTTAATGCAAAGAGATGCCAAAAGACATGAGAATTTTCTGATGCTAATTCTTGTACTAATCTAAGTGACTCGATAGAAATAAATGGGGACATAGTAATATCAGTACTAATAGCCCCTGAATCAAGATATATAGTCATGCATTTAATAAATGCATTAGATAAATAAAATTCATTTCCGAATTTTGATCGTAAATTATAGGGTCATGTTAACAAAAAAGATTTTTGAAAATTTAAACTTTACTCCTTAGCACTTGTATTGTAGTGTGATTAGTTTTGAACTAATCAATAACGTAATAGCTAACAAAGTCAAATGATATTTATTTCAACAGAGGGCGCAAATGTAGTCTATATGGCATTTTGTGAGTTTAATAACTACTTATTACAATAATAATATTAGATTAAATTAAACAGAGAAACTCCAAGAAAATCACAGATAGCTTAAAATTATAGTCCAACAATCTATAAATCATTTAAAATCCAAAATATTTAAAAAATTACTTTTATAAATTATGGTTGTGGTTCCTCTCATGATTTTATTACTTTTTATATTGTAAGTTTTGAAAGTGACTTGAATTAATCTAATTCAAATCTAAAACATCTAGTTTTTACATTTGAAATAAACATGGAACAACAATTTATAAGTGTATGTTAGATTATTTCCATCATCTACTATTAATTGTTAAATGTTTTTAGAAAAAAATAAACTTTATTTAAACTTTTCAAATACATTTAATTGTTAAATAATAGCATACAGATTAGTATATGTTAGAGTGAGATTATTCTGTTATTCTTCATTATTTATTATTAGCTACATCAGTGACAAAAGTAGCATTGGAATCCACCCCAAATCTTTAAATTAGTGAATATTAAATTTATCTAGGTGACATTTTAACCATTCATTTGGAATATTGTCTTAAATAAAATATTCATAAATCTAAAATTCTAGGTTTTATTCCACTTCTAGTACTATCACTGGTCAGTTCAAAACAAAGCAAAACTCTCCATACAGTAGTGCCATATTGTGCCAACAAGAGCAATCAATGGATGCCAGAAGGCTTGTGCATAAAATCCCTATATCCAATATCCCCTGACTAGTTTCTGGCTTGTGGCCTTCGTCAGTGAGTAGTCTTGGATCTGAGAGCACTGCACCTAAGATCTGTTTGAAAGTAACTGTTTCCTCAAGGAAATTATTACATGCAAAGAGTTGAATTATTACTCATCCAATATCCCCAGACTAGTTTCTGGCCAGGGGCCTTCATCAGTGAGGAGCCTGGGGATATTGGATGAGTAGGCACTAGATAGGGATTTTATGCACAAGCCTTCTGGAATCCATTGATTGCTCTTGTTGGCACAAGATAGCACTACTGTATGGAGAGTTTTGCTTTGTTTTGAATTGTTTAATAACAATTATGTGCTAGTATGAGATAGTGATCATGTGATGTTTAGTGGTTTATCACTGGTCAGCTTGGCAACACATGAAGAAAAAAAAGGAGAATAATACTGTTTAAAGAGTTGGGTTATATATTAACCTGGGTATTATTACTAACACATTTAAAAGGTTTTAAATAAAGTTTGATTTTTTTCTAAAAACATTTAACAATTAATATTCAGAAATAGAGCAATATATTATTGCAACTACAATATAATTATCATAAACTTGCAGACAAATGGTAATGATACAAAAGTAATAGGAAATCTATACATTTGAACCAGGCATAATCAACCTATAACTTTCTGGCCACTTGAAAGATATTTTAAAATTTTCTGTATGGCATGCTCAATGTTAAGAATAATTTAAAGCACTTTTTCTATGAAATAAATAAAACCAATTTATCTGTAATAAAATGTTATTACCAAATGTAAAATTTCTATAACTGACATGTAGATATTTGTATAAGTAATTATCATTTTTGATATACATCACATAAGTTTTTTCTATATTCAATTGTTATATATAGAGTAAGTTAAAAACAAACTCTTATGAAGCTTCAAAAATACCCTCAACCTCAGACCGCGGTTTCTGCCTCTAGCGTCATCAGTGAGGTGCTAGGGAATAAAAATACTAGAACTAGTCCAGCATTTTATCAATGCTTAACTATTGAGAAGAAAATCTGAAACTTTCAGACATTTAAATGTCCAAAAATCCAGCTATCTAACTCAAATAGCCGTATGGGACTGAACTAAGTTCAGATACACCATATATTAATAGCTCTAGCAATAGAAAATCGCCAAAGCATTAATAGCAAAAAACTAAAATTAAATTGATAAAAAATCAAGTCATATGACCTAATTTTAATAAAGCTCCTATTTACAAATGTTATATATAGAGTAAGTTAAAAACAAACTCTTATTCAATTGTGTATGAAAGGATGAATGTGTCTTTATTTAAGTGTTGGGAACACATTTTATTAAACAGGTAAAACACCATGGCTTTGAAATCACTTGTTTGAAAGCTTTTTTGGAAGGTCTGTTAATTTTTCAGATTTTAAGAATAGATATTTCATCCCTTCATCGTAATCTCACGGGATGTTTCTTTTCTTTTTAATTTTGTTTGTAAAAGTATGTATAAACTTATTTATTAAGAAAGCAATCAAAAGGCTTCCTTTAAAATTTTGGATAGAACTTTAGGAATAATGAGTATTTGAATTAACAGTATTTTACTTGTACATTAGAGTATATAAAAAAGGAGAGTAACTAAAAAAGAAAGAAATGAAGAATATATTTTATATATATATCAAAATTTTATGATCCAATGTATTGTGAGTAATATCTCATAAAGTCTACTCTTTGAAAAAATTTGTTCATACATAATTTAAATCAAAATATCAATTTTTATTGGTTATCATCTTTACTATAGTCACTGCTACTACCTATCTTAAGTTTACTTCAAATGTTGTCAACATTATTTAAGCCATAGAAATCTT
Source organism: Epiperipatus broadwayi (assembly GCA_028023455.1). Lineage (NCBI taxonomy): Eukaryota > Metazoa > Onychophora > Udeonychophora > Euonychophora > Peripatidae > Epiperipatus > Epiperipatus broadwayi. The sequence goes on along the minus strand of JAQFVV010012479.1, from coordinate 3,847,085 downwards.
GCTATATAAGATTTCAAAATTAAAAATGAGGAAATTTACATTATATGCTGATGCATACCCATATTTATATAAAAGAAAAAAAAACATATATTTATATATAAACAAACATATACACACAAATTGTATAATAATAAATAGAAATATAAACATTTTTTGTAATGTATTATCTGTAAATACATGAAAGCTGTCAACACTTGAACAATACCAATATAAATAACAATCTTAATCTGTTGTCAAGGCAATCTCTTTTAAAGAATAAAGGTGGAAATCCAGCTTTATTTGTAATCTAATATGTTTATATAGGCACTAAAGAATGCAACTTGACTACAGAGAGTGAAATTATTAATACAAGGAAGTTTAAATAAACTGCATTAAATAGATAAATATATTCTGACTATATTAAGTATCTAAAAGATACTAATATTTCTCAAAAAAATTAGTCATTTTTTTTAATACGAATATCTCTCAGATTGGTTTAGAAATTGTATATTTATAAACTGAATAGTTTTAATATATACATGATACTTACACAAAAGTGATTAAAAATATCAATGATAAGCCTAGTTTTAAATCATTTTGGGACTAAAATTAGCATTTTTTAAAAGTTTTACCCAAATTTACATAAAATAAGTGGTTACTTTTGCAACAGTGAAAAAAAGGCAGTATATGTCTATACATTTTTACATATATTTGTAATATATTATTAACATAAGAATTATATACTGATTTCTAATTGCTGACAAAATGTTCAAAAAGTATTTAAAATTAGAAATGCTATTATGCATAAGAAAAACAAATTAAAAAAGAAGCTCCTTTATTAAATAAAACATAATCCATATACTCTAGAGTTCTGTTTGATATTTTAAATATACTGTATTATGTCAGTGATTTTCAGCCTATTATACACATACCATGTAAAAGATAACTCTTTTTGAAATATTCTATTTAAATAATTTATAATGATCAATGAATTTTACTAGTGCAGTGTCAGATTGTAATTTTATCTAGAAGGTATTCCCTCCTCACTTGCACTGTACAATATAATATTAAACCAGCACTGGTAAATGCAAAGATACTCTCATTCCAGGCATAAAATAAAATCTTTGAGAAAATAAAAACACCGGCCTTATTTTCAAACCTAAATTCACTTATATAGGCCAATCTTAAGTGTGATAGAATATGATTCATGCTCTCATTCCAATATACTTAAGATCAGTCTAAACAAATTCATTTGAGTTTGAAAAGAAGACAGTCATTCTTATCATTTTAACATTTTTATCTTGTGGCTGGAATGATATTATCCATGCATTTAACATCACTGATTTAATATTATATAGTACAGCACAAGTAAGAAGGGATTCATCATCATCATCATCAACCATTAGCAATCCATTACAGAATGAAGGTCTCTCCAACTTCAATCCATCTTCTCCGATCTTTAGCTTTTCTTCTCCACATCACCCCTGCACACTTTTTTATTTCATCCATCCATTTCACATGTGGTCTCTTTCTGGGTCTTTTAGAATCTCTTGGAATCCAGTTTAAGATTTCAATTGTCCATCTATTATCATCTCTTCTAGCAATATGTCCAGCCCAACTCCACTTCAGTCTTTTAATTTTTTCAATGAGTTCAGTAACACCTGTTTCTTCTCTTACCTTCTAAATAAAATTAAATACTTTATTTAAATAATGTAAAACCGATATATATATATAAAGAACAGTTAGTAGAAAATGCCTCCAACAGAGTATGATGGAAGATTTTAAAAACAATACTCTCTTAATATTTGGATTCAGAGAAAGAACAATTTAAAAATAATGGCAGATGAAGCTAGTTAATTTTTAATGCCATTTTACACCAACTATTTAGGCAAAAAAGGATTTTCAAGGAATGGTATATATATAAACCCTATCACAAAAAATAAATGTAATTATAAGGAATATTAATTCCAAAAATATAGAGACAAATACCTAAAAACATTTATTAATATTATATTTAAAAAACAAATATAGAACAAAATTAATACTTGAATCTAATTAACACTTAAATTAAATAGCGCAGAGCATGATATTAAAAAAAAATGTGTTTTGAAAAACAAACTCAAGGTTCTCATTAATTTTAATTAAAAAGTTTTTACATAATATTTTGATTGTTTTTATATAGATTATTATACGTAATAATTTTGGAAATAATAATAGATATTTTATTTCTAAATAAGTTAAATATTTAACTTTTATTATGATAATTATGACTAGGTTACCAAAAAATTAAATAAATATTTTTCATTTGCCTACCTACTTTTTTTATTTGAATGCCAAACTTTTTAATAAAGGATGGTGTTACAAAGAAATTTGGAATTCCTTGTGTTGTTATGTGGAACTCAAAAATTTGAGTGTCAATGTTCTATGTGAAAAGTATTTATAATATAAATATCATTTTAAAATTTGCTAAAATGTCTGACAATTATGTCTTTTAAAATAGTCAAAACTGTAACAAGAAACAGCTACAAAGTGCGTTATTACTTTAAGAATATAAGACAGAATATATTAATTTATTATATATTTAGTTATAAATTTCGAAACATTTTTAACATCTGCATTAAAACATTTTTCTAATTTATTATAAATTCAAACAAAAAGTAAAAACGAATATTAAATATTTAATTGAACAAATTTTGAAGAGATGACAATAATAATCATTATGGGCAATACTTTTATTTTTCTATAAATACTCTTCAACTATATATCTTACTAAATAATCACCATCTTCTTACACCTTTAAGCAAATAGTGTTTATTATTATAATAACAGTTTCGACTGTTCCTTGTAGTCTTCTTCAGATCTCAGTCTATTATTCCTTTATCTTTCCCTTTCCACCATTTTATTTTACTTTATAAATACTTTACAATATATTTAAAAAGTGCAAATGCCCTGCAATGCATACAGAATACAGAAATAATTTCATAAAGCAGCTGATTTAAAGTTCACCAACAATAGAAGTAAATATAACAGCTTATTTATAGTAATACTGTAATACTATTGTTAACACAAAGGAAATGCATGTATACTTCAAAGTGATTTGTTAATTTTTTTCATATAGTATAGAGCATTATAAAAGCATATTGCATACGCTGATTGAAGCTAACATCTCTTCAAAATTTATTTATACCCAATTTAAAGGGCACTATCTATCTATTAATATATTTAGTAAATAGCATATAATTAAGCAATTATATCTATATTATCAATAAACATTGTCACTGTTTAAATAAATAAATAAATAAATTATTGTTATTATTTATTTTAAAACTTGAACGTTATTACAATACAGTATATATATATATTAATTTTAATATTCTCATGGATAAATGAATTCATAGTACTATTTCTGGGAGTTTCCATATAGTAAAAATATAATAGCTAAATAGTTGATGTTCCAGTACAATAAAAAATATTTTTATTTGAAGCTTCTTTTTGTTATTGTAATGAAACGTCACCTATTTAGTTATTATATTTTTACTATACAGGAGCTCCGAGAAATAATAATATGAATATATACATATTTTAATGCTCTTCTCAATTTTATTTTTCAAAATAAAAAATAATATAAAATATATAATCTTTTTATAATCAAAGTCAATAATTTTGTCAAAATTAAATATAGCAAGCAATACAATTGTAGCTAATATTTACTTTAATTATTTTAATTAAAAACAGTTAATAATTAAAACTTAACAATTTTCCACTTGATAATTTAAAATAAAATATTATTATGTACTTACCTTGCATATCAACTAATGTTTCCCTAAGATCATTAAATGTACCTTCCAACAGAATACTTATTTGATTACCTCGGAGGTGAAGCCATCTCATTTCAGGAAGATGTTTAAAAGCATCCTTATGAATATTAACAATTCCATTATGCTGTAAATAGAGCCAATGAAGTGAAACCATTCCTGAGAATGCAAATGCTGGAATATAAGAAATTTGATTCCATGATAAATCAAGACTAGAGAGTTTCCGGCAGTGTTGTAATGCTCTGAGAGGGATGCTGGTTAATCGATTTCTTGCTAAAGATAGAAAATTTAAAGTATCCTCAAGCCCTCGCAGGGCTCCACTTGGTATTTTGCTAATTTGATTATTTCCAAGTTTAAGGGTTTGAAGAGCAGTTAAATTTCTAATTGCTTTAGTTGGCATTTTACGAAGTGTATTATTTTCTAAATCAAGAACCATCAAACTATTAATTTGTCCAGAGAAAGCACCTTTTAAAATAGAGCTCACTTTATTACGCTGCATGCTAAATTGTATTAAATAACGAAGTCGTTGAATTGCATAAGGAATTTCTTTTAAATTATTTGAATCTAAACTGAGTTGGTTAAGTAACGGCATACCATCAAATCCATTATCACCAACTTTTACAATCATATTATGTGAAAGTTGTAATTTTTTTAAGTTTCGGAGTCCTTTAAAAGCTCCATTAGGTATACTTATAATTTTATTACTAGAAAGTCTTAAGTCTTCCAAATGTAGTAAATTACTAATAGCTTCAGTAGGAATGTCTGTTAGTAAATTTTCCCTCAAATCTAATAATCTGAGACTGAATTCAAGGCCTGAAAAGGCAAATTTAGCAATGTTTTTTATTTTATTTCTTGTTAGTAACAAGTCTGTTATGTTTGTCCTTGAAAACATCTTATCTGAAAGTGTAGGAATATCATTATCTAATAATGTAAGATGTTGTACAGGAAAATCTATTGTTGACAAGGCTATTGTGATTAAGGTTGTAGTACTATGATTGCATATGACTATTCCAGGATTCTGTAGCCGAGTATCACTCAAACAGGGCTGCACAGACCACCTCCGAGAAACTTCAGATGATAATGAAGAACTAAAGTGTCCTATTGTCCCAACAAAAAAGAATAAACTTATGAGTCCTGCTTGTAATATTGCCATAATTATAAAATGAGAAACCTGTAATAAAAAGAAAAATTTTCAGAATCAGGATTTATTAGATTTAAAACATTTATATGTAAAGATGAAAAATATATTTTAAAATAATTAAAAAAATATCATATTATAACTTTATATTAAATTATGTTTTGTAACTACATTTCATAAAGTTTTACAGTAATTTTCAAAGATACATTTTAAAAATCTAACATATTCAAACCATATATCCTAGAATACTATGCTTTTTATTATAACTTTTTTTGTTTCCAGTTTCAATTAATCAACAATCTTTATCACAGCTAGAAATACACATTTAATATATGTATTAAAATGTATTTTTATAATTTTTTTTTCAAGTGTCATAGCATCGGCCAGGATGCGAACCCGCAACCCGGGCAACTGCTTGTAAGGCAGTCATGCTGACCTCTCAACCACCAATGCAAGACAATTTTATAAATTTTATTTGTGCTTTGATAAAAACAATCAAAACTGTAAACAAATAAAGAAAAATGTTATAAGATGTTGACGATTTTCGTAATCTATCATTAAATGTTCAATGTCTAGAAAATTTTATTTAAACTTTTCAAATGCAAATGACTGTTAATAGTAACACACAAGTAGTCAACACAGGTTAATAGATTACACATTGTTTTGGGTGATATTATTCTCCATTCTTCTTCGGGTGTTGCTTATCTGACCAGTGACAATATTGGCATAGGAATCAAACTCAGATCATTAGATTCTTGAATATTGAATTTGAAGGCAATTCTCTAATCAACTGAGCTATTCTGTTGTTTGTATTTGAGAAGTTTAAATAAAGGTTAAAATTTTTTAGACAACATTTAATAATAGATGGTGGAAATAGTCCAACATGTTATAACATCTAAAATAACATCATTATAAATGGTCAGACAAATACTGTAATAAAAGTCATTAAATTCAAGTGCTTTATAATAATTGGAGTTTGCAGATTTTGAATTCATATAAAAACACTGCAAAAAGTTTTAAAAATTATAATAAATAGACCAACATAAGAATAAACATTTAAGTATTTTATATCAGTTGTTAAATAACTAAATTAGTTTTTATATTCAAGCATTTTAATAATAAGTAAAAGTAAATATTTTACATCCCTCTGAATAAATAAGTGAAAAAACAAAAACATGGTATAATTCTGACATTTAAAAAACATTTAGCATGTTTGATGCTATTCAGAAATAACCGCAACTTAAATTTAATTAATATTCATGCAGGAAAGTTAATTAAACTACAAAAATGTTTTCAAACATTCGACAGCTGCGGATTAGTGGGTTCACTTCCCGGTTGATGCTATGAAAAAATAAAAATAAAAAAATTAAGTCATTCTTCTTTCATTGAACTTTTTAAAACTTTATTTATCAACATTTGTAATAATATAACTATTATTAAATATTTTAATATTTTCAATTTCCCCTTTAAAAATTATATTTTTCACCTTTTGTTTCACTTCATTATTTTTTAATTATATAATTTTCAAATAAAATTTTTTAAAAACTTTTAATTATAGTGATTTTACAATAAATATATACACTAAAAACAAATAAAGTCATTATGTATTTAATTATCATAATTTTTGATTTGTTAGAAATATAGGTTTACAAATAAATATAATTCTTTAAAATAATATTTTAACTTTGCAAGTATGGATTGGGGGGGAGGGGTAAATATGTAAACAAAACAGTAGCTTTCTATTGTTTGGGATTTATTTTTTTTTAAATGTATTATGAATAAAATCCAATTTGGGTTAACACCATTTCTAAACTCAGAAAGAAGACTTATTATAACACAATAGAGCAACAGAATGCTATTTCAAAATTTCACTTATAAATATTTAAAATATTGACAAAAAATAATTGCTCTGGTGTTTATGAAGATGTTCTTTTTTGGTCAGTCCAAACTTCTGCTTTAACATTTGCCTAAAGATATGATAATATGTTGGACTACTTCCAACATCTACCATTAAATATTGAACATATAGAAATTATTAAACTTTATTTACACTTTTCAAATACAAACAACTGTTAGTAATAACACACAAATAAATAACACAGATATCTACTAACCTGTGATATCTATTTGAGTATTATCACTAACAGTTGTTTGTATTTGAAAAGCTTAATAAAGTTTAAAAATTTCTAGACATTTGACATTTAATGATAGACGATGGAAATAGTCCAACATAATATCACATCTATTTTACCATGATTATAAATCTCTTTATTTTACTTCTTAAAAACAAAAATTTTCAAATAAAATCTGACTGCAATCATAAATATTTGTCTTAAAATACATACATATATAAACAAATTAAAGAAAATCTGTTTCCATGTTTAAAATCTAACAGAAGGATGAGAGCTCTTATGAGTTCATGTTAATCTTGCACCTGAGAATAAAGAAACTACCAATTAGTGATGTTGGTGACTCTGTTCTTTTAAGTTCTCAATACAATACTAACCTCTTCAGATTTTTTTAAAATTAATAAATTAGTATATATTTAGTTCCAGTTTTTCCTGTCCAATGATTGCAAAACCAGCAAACAAATGCTACAGATTACTTCAAGAAAGAGAATTTAAGCTATGTCATCTCATACAATAGACTTCAGTTATATTATTAGTTGAGAAATTGTTTAAATTCAGGTAATGTATTAATTTTATTAAACAATTTGCACTATTGTTTTATGTTCTCCCCTATGTACTACAATAATTTTTTTTGATAAATATAAAACCAATATTTATATAACAATTTATGTCATCATTATAATGAAAACCTGCAGTAAAATATAAATAAATTATTTTGATGTAAATGTAGTATAAATTTAATATACAAAAACCAATGATTTATATCCCTCCACCCTCTCCATAATTTGGCTATTATTTTAGCAAATAGATATTTCTAACAAATGAATTAGAATCTTAAATACAATGTATAATTAATTTATGTAACTACATGTTTGTAAGTATTAATAATGATGTGTAACAGTCAAATACAACAAAATATGCATCCAAATTTATAATGGCCATGGTTGAAATAAAAACGAACTACCATCCAAAGATATTGAACTTTTTGTAATATTAAAATATTTTCTGTATTTGCTTTTACATATAATAATCTATTATATTTTCTCATTTTATTATCATATATTATTGATTTTATATTATTTTCACAGTTGTTTTATGACTTGTAAGCATAAAATGCATAAATGGTGCATATTTTCTATCACATCATTATGTAATTATGTTATGTTTTTCTTTTTCTTCCATTGATTTTCCCATGTCACTAATTTATAATTTTTCACATTTTGTACATTCTATTTTATATACTACACTAATTTCCACTTGTTCATTACCAATTTGTTTAGAATTATTTATCTAATAATTATACTATTTTACTAACTGCTCATGTACTTGTGCAGTATTTTATTCCAATTGTTATTTTATTATATATTTTTTCTGAATATGGCATTTCAATTTATTTCATTCTCTTTGTCATTATTTCTGTATTTATTATTATTGTTATTATTATACATTATATATTAAATTGGTATTATATTTTTGGTGCAATATGATCAATATAGAATATTTTTTATTATAATTATTATTTAAATATTATTTTACTAAATCATTTTCTGCTTCATCTCTTATATCAATATTTTTAATGTTATATTTTACTATTATAGATTTATAATCATTCATGCATATTACCATATCCAGAAGATTTACTGAATGTTTAAATTATTTTTTAATAAATTTAATATCATATTTATTTTTATTAAATTTTGTAAAAATGATATTTTTTTTATTTCCAATTATTATTGCATGATTAACATATCTGTTACACACAATAATATCATTCTCACTTATATATTGTTATATATAGATATTTAGTGCCACCATTTTATATATAGACATAAAGAGATAGTGTAATTGGTAATTGGAAGTAAAATGTGTACAAGAGTTAAAAGAAATAAAGTAACATGAAGTTATGAATGTTAATGGTTAAAATGTTGATAAATAGCCCTCCATTAGAAAATGATTACTTAAAAAGATAAGGAACAATAATAATTCTGTTCTAGAATATTCCATTATTAGCAGGAAAATATAAAAGCTCACAGATAAGGGGACTCATGGTCTCATCTATGCACTCACATCACTGAAGCTGGTTGTGTTTATATGAAGATGCAAAATGGCTGAGTGTAAGGAGATATGAAGTGACCCAGTGAATTTCACCACTGAAAGTGCAAAAGTGGACCTAGTGACTATATTGGATACACTGGCTTTATTATGTTTTAATTTGCACCTTTATGGTCATGCATTTGTAAATAGTAATTTTAATACTGAACTGTAACCATATAAATTGTAATGTATATTAAGTGTTGTTAGTTTAATTTTTACTATTGTTAATTTGTGGCAATAAAGTCAAAATTTAGTTATAAAAAACTACTTTGAATTAATTTTGTTTTTGCTTATCTGACCACCTTTACCACAACTGTAACATTTGTGGTGGTTATACATATTAATCAATAAAGCAAGTCATATATAGCATGACATTGAGCTATTGTTATGCTCTCTATATTACATATACATAATGATTATATGTTTCCATATTGCTTAAAAACAGTAATGCTGCAGTTCTGCTTATTGCACAGCCCATGATCTTTTTATTTAATTTTTCAAATGTTATATATAGAGCTTTCAAAACAAGCTCTTAACAAGCTTTGTAATAATATCCCCAACCTCAGACCGGTTTCTGCTACTGGCTTTCTCAGTGAGATGTGATGATATTCAATCATTAGATTAAAAATACTAGGACAAGCCAAGCACTTTATCTAATGTATAACTATTAAGTAGAAAATCTGGAATTTTCAGGCATCCATGTATATGCCTTCCATTCCAGCTATCTAAGCTAAATACCCATATGGTACTGAACTAACTAAGTCAGATGGCACATGACCATTATTAATTTAATATGCTTGTATTTCATTTTTCAAAATACATCATTATATCAAAAATATAAATTCTTATCAATTTGCCATAAACATTCTTGTATTAAAAATAATTTAGTATACTTCTCCAATAATCGTAATAGTATATACAAGCACTTTAAAATGCTGGGTGAAGAAGCTGTTAATGGCAAACATTCAAAATAAATCAATGACAATAGCACTATTAATAGACGTGCCACATGCTTTGTTGGCTCCAGAAAATGCACAAGTTGATTAATTTATATATGCATTTTTTAAATAAAAATGATCATTGTACTAAATATTTTGTTGAATTTTTTTTAAGTTGATTATAAAAACACAATATATTACACAAAACTCCAACAATTGTAATTAAATAAAATTTAATATAACTGTAATAAACAAAATAAAAGACATAATGAAAGAAAATTCACTTTGAACATCACCATTATCTCCATTCACATCATGTCCATTAAAACACACTTTTTGCACAGATACTATTATTTTGGAATTTTGAAATTACTTCACTATATCTTCTTCCATCACTGATAGATTCCAAATTTTAATCATTTTTGCAAAAGGTTAAGAAAAATAATTAACCAACAGCTTTAATGATACTACAGGAAACATAAAAAAATCACTGCAACCTGTAAACATATTGTATGTTATAATATACATAAAAAATAATTTATTAAATGTTGTGAATGGCATTTATAAAGGAAAATATTATTTTTATAAAGTTAACATGAATTTTTACATTTTGAATTACAAGTGTCAAATTAAGTCAACCTAGATCTTTGACGTCATCCACTTTAGATAAAAATAGTAATGACTATTATTAATCATTTACTAAACTAGAGATTAATTCTAACACAGATCTAAATTTCAAAACACAATTAAAGCTTAATATATCTGATTTTTTAAAATTAAACATACAATCACATGGAATTAGTTATTCATATTTCTTTTTCCTATGCTAATATCTTTATAAATATATTAAATAATTTTAATATATGAGAGATAGTGACCTGGCCCAACTGATGAGTGCTGATTCAGCATGAAATGCATCTTGGGGGTATTTGTCTTTTATTGTATTTTTATTTATATGAATTTAAAAGAATATGTGGTAATATTCAGGTTATTTAATATATTTATATTAACATGAATTTATATTCAATTTTTTAATATTTTTAAAACTTAATACATAACACATAATCCATAAAATAATTTTGAAAAACAAACAAACAAACAAATACTTCGATAGACTTGAAAATGAAAGAATTAACCAAAAATCACCTGGTGAAGAGAGTGAATGAATAATACATAAGTACCATAAATTTTTTACTAAACAGATATGTAGTTATTGTTAGCTAAAGAATAAAGATTTCAGCATATTCTGATGATGTAATTATCCCATTGATAAGGATGATATATTCATAATGTGCCATATTTTATATAATAAGCCTGTACATCAGTTATTATATAGTAGAGATGTCTGACCATTCCTTGTATATGTATTAAATGAAGTCCTGTACATGAGGGGTCAGATTGACTTTAGGTCAACATGGGTGTGACAAGAGTCTCAGCCTCGGGATGGCCTTTGAGCAATCCATTATCAGATTTTCAATTGGATAGATGGTTGTAGAGTTGAGGTGTGGAGTGGATTGAAGCCAGTCCATTAAAGTATGAAGATTTGGCTATCTTAATATATATATATCTGAGCACTTATTGCATATATTTGCAAAGATGATAATCTGGATCAACTGATGATTGCTGGTTTAGCATGAAATACATATATTGGTGATTATTTAACTTTTCGATATATATGTGTTCAAGTGTATCAATATTATGAGATAGAGTGGAGAGTGGTGGGTTGTGTGAAAGTCTGTGCTCATTTACCCTATATATTTTATATTATTACTTTGTATACCACTTGATATCAAAATCATATATCTTTATCAACTTAGTTATAAGCTTCTAAGAGCAGTTCTCTTCACTTTACGCTACAACCATTTACTATAAATCAATGCAATCGAAAATACCATACAAATCTTCATACTGATTTCTGGCTTTAATCTTCATTTCTAAAATATATAAAAACAGATCTAAAGTAAGAATCTATATAACTATGAATGCAATTGGCTTGACTTCAAAACCTCAGAATTATATTGAATGCCAGGCTGTCTTAATCGCATAAATAGGTAAAAAGCATATTCTGAATGCTTAAATAAGTTGCTGCTGTGAATCGTAAGTCCTCACTGATGAAAGTAAAAGCTAGAAAACAGTTCGAAGATATGTGCGTATCACAGCACCACACCATCTGGCGTCTTTTAATTATTCAGGCTTAAGCGCATGACTTTAGAATAGAGTGAAGAAATAAGCATTTGGAGATAGATTATTTGATACGATCAATTCGTGATATACCGTATTTTCTTACAATGTATCAATTAACACACTTTTCAATTTATCTTGTTTCTCCTTTGTAAACGTGCAAACTTAAAATGAAAAAAACAAACAAATAAAGATTGCAAGCCCATAAAATAATCAATTTTTAAAGATACATTCAAAATATTTTTGTCCTAACAGTCGTTGATCTTAGCTACAACTGATGATATATTGTGAACATACCAGATATAAACTTAGACGCACCTTTTTTTTTTTTTCTTAAAAAAAAAATCAATTTAAAGTTTCTTTATCAAAAAAGATTTTCTTTCTTTACAGATTTAAAACTTTAAGCCTAATTTGCTATTTCTAAACATTTTGCAGCAGCAGATGTAGTCTTCAATAATTGTGTCTAATGAAGCAAACAACGTGCAGTCTGCAGCCCCAGAGATAGCCACGTTGAATGGTCTCAGTTTGATAGGCATCCTTTTTCATTAATGAACACATCACTGGCATATAATGGGCAGCCAAGCAAACTAACTGAATGACAATGACAAAATACTATAAACAGAACTGAAAAGGTAGGTAAGTCTCTGAGCCCAAGCAGATCTAATAAGGAACATACAATTTCAGCTAAGAAAAATATTAACGTGTGAATCAAAAGCTTTAAATGGAAAATGTTGTAAATGGAGTGCTTCAAACTATTCTCTTGACCTAGTTGGTTAATAAGATTTCTTTTGTCTTGCATATAAACACACACATACGTGCGTGTATGCGTATATATTAGACAACCAATATTTATGTGCATTTTATCTTATATAATATATACACGAATAGAATGAAAGGCTTGTAGCATTGAACTCAGCATTTCCAACTCATTGCCATAATCTGGGATTTGAATCCAGGTACATTTACATACATGCGTAAGTATGTTCATATATGACTAAGTGCATCAATATTTAAACAATTTACTTTTTATGATATTATATAGCGCTCAGATATTGGAGCATAGTGATACCCAAACATTACCATGTCTTGAAGTTCGAAAGCAGATGAAACTTGAATATTTTTAAAGTAGCTGAGAATTTTCAAGCATTCTTAAAAAATTTTTTTCCACAGGGGTAACTAATTCATAGCCAATTCATCCACTCATACAATTATCGATTAATAAATAAATATTAATAATTCGTTTGAAATTAGGATTTAAAAGAATATAAACCTTCACTATTGCGAGCATTTCCGTTTTCTATTTACTTTTATTGAGTGACCCAGAGAGGCCATTATCTTGAAGTGTACTATTTAAGGTTGCTTACTTGTCTCTAAATTATAGTGACAAAGATCTTATCAATACTGTAATGTATGCATCTGGCATCCAAGTAATAGTAGAATAGTTAAGTGGTGACCAAACATTTCTGGTTCATTTCCTGACAGAATAAAAGTCAAACATAAAATTTGAGATTTTAAGATAGAATTCAATATAGTAATTTGAATAGTTAAATCATTAAGTGATTTTACTATCAATACTCCCTGCCTCCCCAAATTGGAAAGATCCTAGGGACATAATTAGTGACCAAAGAGAAGGAGTACTTTTAAACATAATAATTCATATATATATATATATTGCTTATAATAACTTCTCTCATATACACTTTAATGCAAAAAAAAAAAATTAATAAAACTTCTTTATTTTCTTGACAGTTTCAACTGTTTAGCAAACTTCATCAGAGCCACAATATATATATATATATATATATATAAACTGTCAGGAAAATAAAGCAGTTTTATTTTAAAAAATTTGCATTAAAGTGTATATGAGAGAAGTTATTATAAGCAATATATATGAATATATGAAGAAATGCAAAAAAAGTAAAGAAGAATAAGAATATATACTTTTAATAAATATAATAATAGAATACAGTTAGTTACATGACAGGATATGTAATATTGAAGGAACCAAATGAGCAGTTGAGCATGAATAGTTTATTTTAAATGACCAGAGTTTTTTTTACAATACTCAGATAAAAATTAATACATTTTTTTTTAACTTGAAGCTCTACTACTGTGCTAAATCTCTCAAATTAATAAAAAAAATGAATTGAATGGTCTTAGTATTATGTGGAAGAAAATAGATTCTCACCATAATGACTCTACTCTTTTATCATGGCAGCACAGTAGATAGTTTGTATTTATTAAAAAAATAATGATACATCTTACAGGCATGTGAGTAATGTTTATTTTTAGTGCATAAATCAATTATTTAATCATAAATATTGTTTTTAAAAAGAAACAATGGCACACCTAAAAGTTTATTGACTTATACAGATTCTTAAAAATTTTCCAAAATTGCCATCATTCTTTCATGTATTTAAAAATAGTTAAAGCATCATGAATGTTAAAGATGATTATGCTCTGTGTAGTTAATGTCAAACATAGTCATAGATTTGAGAGGTAAAATTCCTGGATGGAAGCTGAACATGTCATTTCTGTTATTGAAGTATCACATATTTTCTTGGGTGACCAATCATTAAATGTATACTTTAAATCATATATGTTAAATATGATTATGCACTGTGGAATTTAATTCAGTGATAGTCGATAGATTTGAGAGGTAAAGATCACTGGGTGGTAGATCAAGTTGTTATTCCTCACTCATGAAGCTCGAAACTAGTCTGAAGATATTGGATAGGTAGGCATTAGGTAAAGATTTTGATACACTATTTTTTTAACATTCACTTATTACTATGGCTTGCACTGAGTGGCTCTATTGTATAGAGAGAGTTGCTACTATTTAGAAAAAACTATAGGACTGTATATATATATATATAATAATTCACATTTTTTATAATAACTATTTATAAATCAGCATAATTCATGGTACATATGCATACAAATATTATATCACACATTTTATTAGATTTATGTTTATTTGCTAATAATATTTATAATAAAATCTAATGGAATAGTTTTATGTTAGTTATTGTAATGGTATGAAGATGACATGGGAGGGATGGCCAATAAACAATGATTGACACCCTCACAGACTAATCAAAAGGAATACACATGAAAGAAATGAGCATGGAGGATCAGCAAAAAATAAGAGTAACTGTGACTTCACCCAGTATTAAACCAAAGTAATAATAAAATCATTCATCATTTTGAACAATCAACAACAAAAATTTTGTCACTGGATTTGAAAGAGGTCCACTAAAGACATGCTAATTATCTAGCCACTGCCAAACTTGGGCAGATTATAACAATTATTTGGATACACATACTTAAGTGCTAATTCAACAGAATATAAATATATCTAATAATACTGAGATAATGAAACATCCTGATCACCATCGATGTTCTGCCACTTAGTACCATTAATGTACTTCCAACTATAATGTAAATTCCTAATAAAAAATCAATAAAATGTAGAGCATGACTTTAAAGATGATTGATAACTTAGCACCATTAAAGATTATCATCTGGATGTCCAAAACACCAACATAAATCCCAAATCTATATAACTAACCATTATGCTTGATCCAGATCAGAGAGTAAGAACTCTATAACTGTTACTGTGAGCAAGAGTTATAATCACCATATCATATTTTAAACCTATTTTAGGATTAAATAAATTCACTGGAATAATAAACAATGAATATAAATTTATTAATTAGAAACAATAACAATAAGAATAAGTTGAAATCTGTTGAGCATACTATAAATATGAATACATTATTCTGATTTTGATTAAGATAATACAAAAAAATTTGCTATAACATTGTAATTTACAAATATTCCAATATGTTTACATAAAACAGATGTATATACACCCATAAACATGTTATATAATAATATAAAATTAACATATTTGGATATACTAAAAAAAGTCCAATTCATTTTAATAAAAATGAATAATGACTAAGTTTAAGATATATATATATATATATGGGTACCCATTTAAATGTGTGTGCACACTGGCATTTATATTGTAATATTTCATTTGCTTATTTTAATAAAATATTTTCATTACTAATTATAATTATTTCTACTGAATAAGATATTTTAAAAAGTTAAAGAAAAGTTTTCTTTCTTTAAAAATCCTGCATAAAAGTTTCATTTCTTTTTTTTTTTTTTCAAATTACTTTTAACTGTAAACATTTTTAAAAATATTGTAGAAAGTTTTTTTGTTTTTCATCTCCAATATAGAAAGATTTTTTTAGTTTTATTTTTTTTTTAAATTCCAAAATAAAATAAAACTGGAATGTCATTTATTATTTTATTTTATTTTTAGTTGAATAATTTAGTCAAAAATTATTTACTTTTAAAACTTATAAATTAAAGTTTTAACTGTAAAGTTAAATGTTTGAAATAATATTTTATTCACCAGTTAATATCTATCCATGAAGTAGGCCTCCTCTATGCATATTATATATGTCCACAGTCACTTCATTCTTTATATATCAATTAATCAGCATATGTATAAAGTCATAGCATGATAATCTTTCAGTTTTCTGGTTAGTACTGGAATCTCTCAGTAAACTGGCCTATTCTAAAAAGTAGATTGGCTTATTGACATTTTTGGAAAAGGCATAAATCAGATAACTGTTGACATTCAGTCAGCCTAATTCAGTCTCTATAATTTGGTAGACTTCAGGAAGACTGGCCATATAGTACATGAATATGGGCTATAAATCACAGAAACCCAGGGTCATTACTTCCATGTGAATTCAAACCTCTACCATTATAAGACTAGCATCAGTTCTACTTTTTATCTTCAGTTATCATAATAATAATGATGTAATGATCTTTTAAACCTAGCTTTTTTATAGACTGCAGTGGAATTTGGAAACAATAATTAAATAAGTTTTTTTCTTTATCTTAATAAAAAAAAAACAAGTTAATGACTCTTTTCCATTCATCTTAATTAAAACCAAATTTTTATATAAAAGTACTCTTAATCCTTCCAATAATACCAGCTTGTAGGATTTAAAATCAAAGTATATTATACTAATTTAATCAAAAGCCTTTAATTAAAAAAAATTTCTTAATCTAGTTAAAAATAGATAGGGGACTTTTATATTATCTGGTATTATCTATTCTATATGAAAAAAAGCTTGTTTTATTTATCAAAATCAGAATAAACTATAAATAGATCTTTTTAAATGTTTGATTTAAACTACAATAATTTTACATTTAAAATTATTATTTAACCCTTAACTGTTACTTTAGTGTACATATTTTAAATAAATATCTACAAAAATTTTTGTGTTCATTTCTACTTTTCCTTTCAACTTTATATATATATGCATGCATACACTACTATACTATGTTATTGTATGTCATGAGACACATAACTAATTCAAAGATTGTTATACAATATATGCTATAAAAATGTTTTGGATTAATATAAAAGTTTAATAAATGATTGATATTTGAAAATGGTTGATAAAAAAAAGTCAAGCTGCTCGATTGCAAAAGCAACCATTAAAATATATAATAAAAACAATCCTTAATCAAATCCATTGCTGCTTCTATTGATCTTAATCATCACATATTCTCTAGAAAATACTCTTTTGGGATGCTCACAACATGATTCATAGTTCTAGTCAACTTCAACCATCCCCATTTCTTTTTATTATCATCAATTAACAGACAATCTGGAACCATAATACCATGATTACTTTATTAATTTAGAGGCTCTACCTAATAGTCATTTTTAACACAGAGAATGATGTCATAAGTCTGAAGAGACAATACATCAGTTTTTGTTTCAGTGTCCTGCTCTTACCTATAGAAATATCATTGAATCAATTACTAAACTGCTCACTTCTTCTATTTCTACTCTCATTGATAACATAAAACAAGACATTTCCCCTTCAATTAGAGTTACTTTTGGTTTTTAAAATGCAATTTTTGCTTCAACCAACATCTAGAAAATTACTATCACTGTTTTACAATAACATTTTAAAAATTAAAAACAGAGACAGGATGCTTGCCTCTCCAGACATTGTTTATGCTATATGGAGCCTGATCTTTCTTTCACATCATTATAAGTAAATAGTTCTCCTTTTCTTTTTTTTAATTTTCTGTGTCTTTGCTATGTATTTACAAGATGTGTCTTTTGTAATTTATACACCATTGCATTTGTCTGTTCTTTGATGATGTATTTACAAAATGTATATTTTATAATTTATATGGCATTGTATTTGTCTGTTTTTTGATAATATACTTCATAATATCTAGATAAATTTCAAATCATCTTTTCCAAGTTTGTAAAAAAAAAAAATCCCTAATAAAAATTATTTAAATACAAGTATAATGTATATACTGAACTTTAGACGTAATTCGACGGGATTTGAACACAGACTTTCAAGCTCCCTTCAGCTACCCACTCAATGTTATATAACCAATACTATGACTACATACATGTGAAAAAAATAAATGATCTCCAATATCCGTATTTTGTGCTGAACAGCACTCATCAGTTGGTCCAGACGGTTATGTGTATATTATATAAAATGGAGTCAATAGCTGAAGGGAACTTGAAAGTGCGTTCAAATCTCCTCTAATTACAATAAAAAATATTATTATTTATACAATAAAAGCATTACTGTATATAAATTCTATACAAAAAATGCACTTGTTTAAAAATATAATATTTTTTTTTTTATTTTTCTCATATGTGTGCTTATTTGCTATTATAACATTGATGTTTTTAAATTGACACCAATGTGAATGGATCATTATAATTAATGTGACAGATTACCTACTCTTGTGGTTTAGCTATCAGTAAATTCCAGAAAGACAGCTAAGCCATGTGGTGGATAATTTGCAGTTCTCTTTAATATGTTTTAGCGATACCAACAGTTATTAAAGTGACTATCAACATGCATATATCTGTGAGTGTTTTTTTTTTTTTTTCTGTTAAAAATATTTCTCAGAAGTTTCTACCAAGGTATTTCACTCTATTAGGCATTTCTTGTAAATACCTGGATTTATAATGCTATATCATTTTGTTAATTAGTGACCATATATATAGAGTGGACATACTAATTTAATGGGCAATTAGGAGACCATAAAAATAGATTATATTCACTGAAGCTTCAAATAAATAAATAAAAAAACGTACACGTCTACATTTAAATATCATTAGAAATTTTATTTTAGGAAACAAAAGGTTATTTATATTATTGTGAAAAATAATCCATACATAACAAATGATCAAACTAAAACACAACAATAAATATTTACAAACTCGTACAATTACGAATAAAAATGTCAATTACGGATGTGAATTCTCAACTGTACAAAATGTATTAATACATAAAATGTACACAAATTTCCCTTTATATTTATACACACATACCATAATTATCAAATCCCTGAAAGAAAAATAGAACAACTTTTTTTTAGTCCGAATCTATAAAAATATACAGTACCTCATCTTTTCAGGAATATTTGCAAATTTCTGTGTGTGCGCTAAGTAAATGAAGCGAACGTGTTATTTTCTATTCTGTATTCCTTTTTGACTCTACAATGCCAATAGTTAAAATAATATCTATTTGCCATTTACAGTTTCTTATCAGATATAGCTGGAATTAAAGTTTCATTAATTTGCTATTAAGGTAGCACTTTGAATTCGTAATGGGAAAAAAGCAATATACATGACTTAAAACAAATATTTATACGGTTTTTTTTTTAATTTTTTTTTTTACTTAAATTCCCAAGTCCTAAAAGTTTTGTAAAACAAATTATTTTTCTTCATTTTCATTAGAAGCCATTTTTAGACAAACAGTGACCATTTTAACACTAAAAAAAATGTTTATCGAAAAGGCAATTAATACTAAATATAGAGAAACAGTTGATATCACAAAAAGCTTATGATAATAAGATCTATACTAATCTATTTGACTAAAATAATAAGACTAAATAAAAATAAAAATAAAGAGATAGTGACAAAAAGAATAATGAGAAGATAGAGAAAACATTGTTTGTGACAATGACAATAGTTTTTGACATCCAACTTATATCCCATGAAATACCATCAGAAATATATATAAAAAACTATTTAAAAAGTATTATTGAGAAAGTGAATAATAAAGATAATCAGCATTTTTATAAAATCTAAAAAAAAAAAATCAATGAGAGTGATAAAATAAACTCATTGCTTTATACAAAGTAAACCATGAAATTAGCCATAAAGTAATTACTGTTACACCATGCTTGAATTTTATTATGTATTTATGACCAATCAGTCTATACCCATCGGACTGACTCCAATTTTTTATCCCTCAGCTCACAATAATGAGTTATTTCATTGTTTAAGTAATGGAAGGAGCTTTGAAGAAAACTGTTGGATAGTTGAAACTGTCTAGTATTTTTAAAATGATGGAATATTAAATAACTGTATTTGCATTGTATAAAGTGCAATCAAGAGTATCATGGTTTACTTATATTAGTAACTACTTTTACTGACTATATGATAAGTGAGAACAACCATGGACCGACATCTTACAAATTTTTCACCTAAGATTTTCAGCATGAATTTTTGAAAATGATCCATCATGATATATACAAACAATGAAGATAGATATCATGCTCAGCTATGACAATTTTTTTCTGCCTCATACTACCATTTTAAGTTCAGTATTTTTTGGAAATGTTTCAATTTTTAGGAACAAAAAGTTAAGACTAACTACATAGCTATCAATTATAAAGCCCTCAGGAAGCAAGAATAACGTATTTGCTTGCTATTCTCTGATAACCTGGATTTAATCTAAAGTTTAAAAAAACTTGAATTACTCATTCTAATCAGGTATAAGGAGGTTTGGTTTTAGATAACTAGCCCATAATCTTACCAAATAATCATCTAATACCAATTTATAGATAGTAAATAGAGGAATTTGAACTTAAGATTTTCAGTATATATTCATCCTCCAATCCATCTCAAACAATTTATATATCTATCCACACACATGTGAAAAAGAGAAATGATCCCCCAATATATGTATTTCATGCAAAACCCACACCCATCAGTTGGGCCAGATAATAATCTACCACACATATATACAATCAGTACTTGCTCATATTAAGAAAGCAATTCCTTAAACTTTAGTGAACAGGATTCAATCTTCTTACCCTTCCAACTATTCAATCATTCATATCATTGTAATATTTTTAGCTAAAGAATAAAATAAAAATCAACAAATGACAATATTTTCACTATTCTTTTATGAAAGATTGTTTGGAGAGGCCTTTCCTTTGTTTTGCAGAGGGTTATTTAATAGCTATTTTATTTTTTTAACTTTTTCTACCAATTATTCACTTTTTTTGAGATCTTATTTCAATTATTGTTTTTTTACTTCTTTAAATTAAAAAATATATTTCCATTTTGTGTTCAAATCCATTTATTTCTTTGCCTATCATATCTCACCCTCAAAATAATTGGTTTAAAAACAAGCATAAAGTTTATTAAGTTCTCCTCACCCCAACATTCACTTTTATAAATAATGTGTGATATAAATAAGTATACAATCTACTTATTCAATTTTATTAACATTAAGGAGAATATCCAACTTTGTCTCATTTTTTTTTTACATGATAGCGGCAATAAAATTTATAAGTCATTTACTTTTTCTCACAACCTTAAGAGAACAATGGGGTGATCAAAGATGTCTAAATTATGCAAGGATTTAAGGAAAATTACAAGATACTTCATTGGGGTATTGATTCAAGTTAACTCACTTATCTAGCTCACAAAGCAGATTTGAATCTTGCTAAACTTTCAGATTCCAAATCAACACAACTTGTTCCTAAATCTTAATTAAACATCCAATCATTGGTTGATAAATATTTATATCTGAAAGTAAACAGGAATAAAAAGGTGTAATAGTCATCCCCTGGAATTCAATATGTTTAGTGAGTACTTTAATCTCGAGATACCTCTATCATGTAGTACACTATTCAAAGACTGTTCACCATTACTAACAAGGAAAGACTAGATATACTAAAAAGGATCCATGTAATTCTTTGTTTTTATTGTGAATAATTTTATAAATATTTCCCAGCCCTGCAACCATTTCTCAG